>JAYKKI010000001.1:78070833-78686666 GCA_039881145.1 Druceiella hillmani | reverse complement strand
GTGTCTTAAAAATTCAATTTTTTATTTAATTTTACTTTGACTAGTTCGCTATAGTTCTCCTATAACCTTTGCGTGTCTTAAAAATTCAATTTCTTATATAATTTTACTTTGACTAGTTCGCTATAGTTCTCCTATAACCTTTGCGTGTCTTAAAAATTAAATTTTTTATATAATTTTACTTTGACTAGTTCGCTATAGTTCTCCTACAACCTTTGCGTGTCTTAAAAATTCAATTTTTTATATAATTTTACTTTGACTAGTTCGCTATAGTTCTCCTACAACCTTTGCGTGTCTTAAACATTCAATTTTTTATATAATTTTACTTTGACTAGTTCGCTATAGTTCTCCTATAACCTTTGCGTGTCTTAAAAATTCAATTTTTTATATAATTTTACTTTGACTAGTTCGCTATAGTTCTCCTATAACCTTTGCGTGTCTTAAAAATTCAATTTGTTATATAATTTTACTTTGACTAGTTCGCTATAGTTCTCCTATAACCTTTGCGTGTCTTAAAAATTCAATTTTTTATATAATTTTACTTTGACTAGTTCGCTATAGTTCTCCTACAACCTTTTTGTGTCTTAAAAATTCAATTTTTTATATAATTTTACTTTAACTAGTTCGCTATAATTCTCCTATAACCTTTGCGTGTCTTAAAAATTAAATTTTTTATATAATTTTACTTTAACTAGTTCGCTATAATTCTCCTATAACCTTTGCGTGTCTTAAAAATTCAATTTTTTATATAATTTTACTTTGACTAGTTCGTTATACTTTTCTTACAACCTTTGCGTGAACTTTTAAACATTGTATTTCTTTCATAATTTGACATTAACTAGTTTCGAAAATAGGGAACCGAAGGCGTTAACATATTTTTTGCATATTTTTCAGTATATTTCTTAAGACCTACTACTTAAAATTATGAAAAATAAAATTTTGCGGTCCAAATACTTTCCTTTGTGGACTAATACTTTCACATGATATTCAACACTGAAATATTTTGAGTCTTTAGCTAGTGAAATATGTGCGAATTAAAATATTTTATTACCATGAGAATTTCAAGTTTCTACATCAACCGGTTTATGAGAATAACGGAGTAACAGACTGACCGATAGACACGTGAATGATCTTATAGGGTTTCCGTTTTTGCGGTACGGAACTCTAAAAGATCAAATATTTAAATCTACAAAGCATTTCCATTAAACAATTTCAAAATATTACCCTTATTTTTCGCTATGCCCAGCATGTTTGAATAGGTGTAAATCCAGTTGAATAGGTATGTTGCCCAGCATGTTTGAATAGGTGTGAAACAAGTTGAATAGGTGTATTGCCGAGCATTAAACACTTTTAAAATATTAGCACTATTTTTCACTATGTGGATATATTGCCCAGCATGTTTGAATAGGTGTAAAACCAGTTGAATAGGTGTATTGCTCAGCATGTTTAAAAAGGTGTAAAACTATCGTGAATTTCTCAAAAGTACTTTGATTTTATTGCTCATAAGTTTATTGTTTTTATAAATTAAGTAAGTTTTAGTATTCGCCGTTTTAATAAAGAATATGATAAACACCAAAGTTGAACTACAGCTTCCTGAATCAAGTAGTTAGGCTGGTAATTAAAATTCTTAAAGAAAAAAAATAATTTTAGATATCATATGAATAGTCATTTGAAAGGTCTTATTGTGAGGAATATAATTTATTTTTATAATTCTACATTACATTTTTAAGAAAGATATCCCAAAGTATATTCGAAGTTAGAGTATTCCACCTCTCAACTCTCTCCTTATTAATGAATTTACTGAGTCAAAAATCTTAATCTTAAAACAGGGTTGAAAAAATCTCACTAGAGTATTACAGTGGACTTTCAGTGATATTCTAGATCTTATAATTTCTAAGATATGCACTATGTTTTTTTTTCTTGTGAAAGATGTAGTACAAAATATACTCACTTTGCATAAATAAATATTTTTAAATAGTTTAATAGAAATCCGTGTACTCTTAATTGTTTATAAGTGGTTGAATACGTATGTAACCCTTGTAGTGCGAGTTCCATTTGGTATTTAAGAAAAAAACTACTTTTAGTATACACAGTCATTTGTGAAAATATAATGCTAATACGGATTTCGAAATAATTTGACAAGGGAAAATTGTATCCTATTCATATAGTTCAAAGCAAACGTGGCTTGCATTATATTTACAACACAAAGATTAAATAGAATCTTAAAGCATCACACTACAATGTTTTTGGCACGTACTCCAAATAGATTATTTTCGGATGAGAAAAAAAAATGTTTTCACCTGTACACCACTTGAAATGAAATGAGTCTAAAAAATGAAAAATTCGATGATCTATTAAAATGATATTTTCCAGTGAATGAAAAATTTAATAACATATTTTACTTCACTCAAAGAGCTCTTTTCAACGATACACCCCGATGCACAAATGTTTTAACCCCTTTATTTATATGGGATACCCCTTAGTTACTATTTTAATTCCTTTTAAAACAATTTTAGGACAAAGAAACTACATATTATGTGTGAATTTTAAGTTCATACAGTATTTCGTTTAAAGACGCCTCTTACAGAATGACATATATACAGACGGAAATTTCCACTATAAAAGGATTCGATCCGGAACCGTCTTGTACGTAATCCTAAAAACTCATTCGCGAGTTCAAATAAGTTTACTCATATTTAACTATGAATATACTTTTATGAACTCAGGAACACCTAGCTATGTGTTTGCATAAGAAGCCTAAACGTATTATTGGCATTTTTTCTCACGGCTTGAGTGTTGACAAAAATTAAAGACCTAAATAATGATTTTCGGTTTTGATATATTAAAAGGAAAGAAAGGAATATTATATATAATCACATGATAGCTCACGTGACTTTGTGTCGTTGCCAAGTATCTCGAAAACCGTTTGATGTAGAGACTTCAAATCTAGCACAGTGATAAAGTATACTAACCCTCATACGTCTCCATAACTGAAACTCAAAGATATTTATATAAACATTTTAGAGATGGAAAATGAAATATTCAATATTTATGTTTTAGTTAATTTGTCGTGTAGAGGTATTAAATGAAAGAGCGTGTTATGAAACTGCCAATTTTTTTTAGAATTTTACATAAGGTTATTTTAGAAATATTGCTGAAAATACCTAATAAAACCCTATCATTGAAAGTGTTGAAGCCAAAATTAGAAGAATAACAATTTTTGTGTGAAATGTACAGTAAAACTACAAGGATTAGTTTCTATAAATTCACGATATTTTTACGCCTTTAAAATATATACTATGGTAAAGAAAAAATATTAATGTTTTAAAAAAGTTTAATAAATTTACTATGAGTATATATCCTTAATGTTTACATATGCTAAAGGGTATGGTACTTATTCTTAACAGATTTTTTTCTTAAAACGTAATGTAGGTCGAGGTAAAAATATATAAGTGTATTTATGTCTTTTAGTGTATTTGTATCTTATTGACTATTTAAGTATTAATTCACATTCTATTGTGTACTTATTTGGTCTATTTTTGATAATAAGAAAGTACGGATATTGTCTGAGAACAAATATGAAATTTATTTTAAAAAGCTTCTGGATGGAATTTGAGAAAATTTATGTATGCTTACATTTCTCTGTGTTATTTACTTCATTATAAAAATAATTACGAAATTGAAAAATAAATTTTTTCTTTGGAAATCTAGTTTTATTACAAATATACGTCTTGGATTATTTTTTTGAAAAGTTAGTGTGTAAAGTGTACTTAATATTGATTGTGTAAATACCAAAACTTAGTCTATTAGTTTTACAAGGATTTTAGCCTTTTTTGTCTAGTAACCAAAACTCACTAAGGCGGGTTGTGGTTTTTCTAGAAATTATAAAAATTTAAAAAAAAAATAAAAATGTTTTGGTTCAACTATGGAAGAATTTGCATTAGCACAATTTTATATTAATTTACAAATAATATGATGGCTAAATATGAAAAGGAACGCAGCCAATATTCTACAAGTATTTAAAAAAAAATTTATTTAGTCGCCTGAAAGACATTACTAGTATAACTATACCTTTGCTGAAAGAAATTATTCTCAATCAAGTATTAAATATATGTAAATCGAAACTTACATATATTTAATACTTGATTGAGAAAAATTATTCTCAATCAAGTATTAAATATATGCAGGAATAGAAACGTTTCATATTTAGCTATGAATCACGCTCACAAAAAATATGGATTTATTGCAAATAATTAAAAAAAAATAATTGTCAAATATCATCACACGGTATATATCTTCAGCAAAATTCAAGAAAAATGATAACGCATTTATCTAGTCTATATAATTGTTAAATAGATAAACTCGCATATCACTGTTTGGAACAACCTGCTGCGATATTATATGTTAGATATTGTACAAATTAGTCTGATAGTATAAAAAAAAACTAATTTAAACGAAGGTTCAATACTAAGAAAAATCGGCCCAGAATGTTAGATAAGCACATAAATAAAGAGAAAGATAACCACGAAACATTATTGGTAATTAAAAATGCTAATCAATACAAAACCACATAATGTTCTGGTTTTCCTACAAAAAAGATTTAATAATGTCTTACGAGTTGCTACCGATCGTGTTCCAGCAATAATAAAATACTGACGTTTATGTATTCAAACAGACAAAAAAAGTGGTTAATGTATTATTGTGCACCTTGTGATTCATCGCCAAAATTTAGTCGCCAAAATGTAGTCGCCAAGGATTTGAGTGATGGCTTACGTAAGTCATTACGTTATGTAAACATAGCAGTCAACAAAATCAAAAGTCATCCATTGAAGACAGATTGCTTAGACAACTTTGCTCGTTTTATATATCTTTGACTTGGTGTAAAAGCAGTTATAATTCTTTTAACTAAAAAAGAAAATCGTTGAGTAATTTTGAATTATTTAAAGATAAAAAATAGTTTATACACTTTAGTATATACACTTAAATGTTTATAAGCCCCTATATGTGAGTTAAACTGTTTAGTTATACTAGGTATATTAGTTTAATTACATTAATGGTTTGTATTACTATTGGATTATTATTGTTTTCATTTTTCAATACGGATACTGTGATAGGATCTCTCGAGAATAGTCCTTATTATTCTCTTTAATAGTGACTATTATCGTTGAAACGCAGCACCTAGAGGAATAAGTAGTAAAGACCAAAATTTTAATAAGCTTCATCATTTTTATCAATAAATTCCAACTTTCAAACTATATTACACTGACGAAAATAACTGATTTAATTACATATCTATAATTAAACGGTAGCGAGGTGATCCAAAGGAGATCGAATTTACGTCATCATATTCGAATAAGATTAAAGTTGAAGATTGAGATTTAGCCTAAACCGCATCAATTTAAAATAGCAAGTCGCTCTGAATTCTATATAAGCAGTAAAATAATTTAATCGAACCCCCGTATTGCGAGCCTTGCTCGTACTTGACAGGTTTTTTATTACTCATTTTATTCGATTGTTCAAACCCGGACCAAAGTTATAGATATAATAAGGTTAGCTAACCACAAAGCTTTATTGAGTTTTTTGACTTCATATGTTAAATCCCATAATTTTTACATACGCAACAACGATATACTGTACTTCCGGTTAAAATAGCGTTATAAAAAAAGATTACAAAACAAGTATCCATAAATATTGTTTCACATTTAATTCTGTTACTCCATTTTTCGCAGTTATATTAGATTTACGAATTTTATAACAAAGTTAGAGATGTGAATTAATGGTGTGAAAATAAAAATAAACCAAATCATTTTTATTAAGGTCGTTTTTAAAATTACTAATTTTTACCAATTAAATATTTTTTTAATAATCCACAGATAATTTAATAACTTCAGTCCTTCATATGTACCCTTTCCGGAATTCGTAAGTATGTCTTCTAATTAAAATCTTAATTTAGTTTGATTATGGTTTAATCTGAAAATCACAATGGAATTCGCCTAAAATTGGTCTCGCGGCCGAGAAGAATAAGTATGATATCAGAAAGCAGTATATTTATTAAGAATTTTTTAAAACGTACATCTGCAAGTAGAACTTCCCCGAAATTAAAATAAAAAAAAGTTCGTAACAAAATTCCCATTTCATTCACACATTTCCTTTTAAGGGTTGGCAAGTATGTCATACTTGCCATTCGTCAATCGGCTAAAAAAATTTTTATGACGAAATGCATGTTTCAGTGTCATTTTTAAAAAATAATTGATTGTAATCGTTGTATGCAGTTTTAAAAATAATATTTTGCATAAAAATCTTTTCTATAGAAAAAATTAACACTAACATGGAAATTCTAAAATTGCGTAATAAGTTAAAACGTCAAATGATTGTTATTCTGCTGCATTCTTTTATATTCTGGGTTTTCTTTAAATTCTAAGTTTTTTTCGTTCTTTTTATACTTTTATATCAAATTCTGCAATACACGTTTAGAAATGGATACCATACTCGTTGCTAATGGTGATCCTAGCGAAGTGTGTAATATGATTCTGTTCTACACGGTTGATAGCGCTGATATCGGAACAGAAGGCATACGATCACGTCTCTGTATCAATTGTGATGTTGACACGAGGGGAATTAGGAGACATACGTGGGGATTAATAGAATTTCGCTCTGTTATTCAATTTGGAAATCTCCACGGGAAGGAAATATTATGTGACAGTCGAACTTGCGCGTGATTTAATGTAAAAGATAACTTGTATATACAATGCAGGAGTCTGTATGTATCATTATTACGTTCCAATGAAGTATTTTTTGTGGATATCTACAGACAGGTTGTCAACATGTGTTATGTATATATGTATAATCATGGGAACGTCTATACATGACTATTTCTATATCACATGTTTTTATAGATTATGTGATAGTCGAACTTGCGCGTGATAGTCGAATATTATGTGAAAGTCGAACTTGTGCGTGATTTACTGTAAAAGATTACTTGTATGCATAACATAGGAGTCTGTATGTATTAGTTATCACGAGCCAATCAAGTATTTTTTGTGGATATCTACAGCCAGGTTGTCAACATGTGTTATGTATATATGTATAATCATGGGAACGTGTATATATGACTATTTCTATATCACATGTTTTTTTATAGATGTCTGGTTATGTGCCGGTGCTGTGTCATTCCTGTTGAACATTGGCTTATGATAAGATATGTTGGACACAATCATCAAGTCAGGAGTAATTTGTAGGATGTCGCCATATATGTGTGAGTTTAAATACAGGCTGTAAAAAGTTAACCGTGTTTCCCAACTAACCTACGGTGGGCTAATGTTGTTCGCGTGTTGGACGTACTAGCTGAAAGAATCACGACCTTGTAATGGGGTACATATGTGAGCACACGGCTCCAATATTTTGAAGTCTGTACGGACAGGAGAATAGTATACTGGAAGGATTTCTATCGACCAACAATTATGTTCTAATAAGAGGACGAAATCAAGGCAGACAGAATAAAAAAATATATATTTTATATTTATTTTAATAGACATTCAAACAACAAGATTTGAAATAGAATTATTTTGCTTATTGTAGTCAGTAAGCTGCTTTACCCATGTTATGACCATTCTATATAATCTGGGCTGGGAAAGATATCAAACTAATATAAAATGAAGATAATTAAAAAGTAATGATGGAAACATGTCGTTTCATTTTTCCCTTTTTTATTAAATTTCCTATATTATACTGCTTCATTGGGAGAGTGAACATGAGCTTTGCTCATTGCGTCACGTTTGAACGTTTTCAAATTAGTCGACACGATACTTACACGACTTTGATACTGGTATAAATGAGCGCAAAATCCCATACATTTGCCTACATCACTTTTAGATTAGCCGATAATATCGGCGCCGACATCAACCTTGTCGGTCACCCACAGTCGGATGGAGGAGTGGAATGGGATGCGCGAGGTGTCTATTTTCGTTGGCATCAAGATTTTAATTACTTTTGCAGACGTGATAATTATTGAAAAGAAATTGTTCAAGTACAATATAGTAAGTTTGATAGACGGTGTTGAACTAAAACCGTGTTTATACGTATTAACCAGGAATAAAGTTTCTAAATTCATGAAAAATTTAAAACTTCTTCGGAAAAGCAACCCATTTTTGTAATAGGACATAGCACATGCTTTCTAAATACCTCGCTTCTAAAATGGCACCCAATATTATGTTTTCTAATACTTCGTATTTTGCACGGAAATATAATTTTAATAATGGTAAAAAAATAGTATAATTGTAAAAACTAGTATAATTACAAAAATATATATCATTATATAAATATAATGTATTTGCATTTTTGGAGACACCTTCAAATGAGAAAAAACTGAACCCTTTTAAGACCACTAACGTGTCTGTCTGACAGTTGATCTGTCACAGCCGATTTTCTCAGAAGTTATGTGACAGAAATTTGGAATCTAATTTTTTAAAATTAGATTTTTTTTAAATCATTAATTTTTGCGCCAGGTAATTTTTGAAAAATATTCCTATAAGAATAAAAAAGAGGTTAAATGAAATACACAAAATACTTTTTTAAATTGTATTTATAACATGAGGTATTTGAAAGAACTTGTTAGGAAGATAAAAAAAATTATTTGTTCATAATTTTAAATTGCAAATTTAAAAAGATATTCTAAAAAATTTGCAAAAATAGGACATTTACCTGTCCCCTATATTTGAAACAGGATTGATAAAATGTGACTAGAAGATTACAGGAGAACTACAGTGATTATTCTATACCTTATAATTTTTGAAATATACATTATGTTTTAACGTCTGTGGAAGATCTATTAGCATTATTTATTGACTATTTCCAAACGTTAATTTTAAATTTTAAATGCGCATGACTGTATAAATATGTATAGAACACTCATAGTACGAGTTCCACTCGGACTTGACAGGTTTTTGTAAAGGAAAACACATTCTATAGCACAGATTTCCAGCAGGCCAACATGTCGATATAGAAGTTGATTAGATTAGTGTGAAAAATTCCCTGTCGTATTGGCGCCATGTTAGAATTAGCCCCGATACCAATTAAGGTCGTATCAAATAAGGCTCTAATTACAATTGATTCTCGTCTACTAATCCTATTAATTAATACATATAGACATTTACCCCATAGTATTCCCATTAAACTATTTACAGAATTTTAATTCTTTACAAGGAAAATATACCGCCTACTATATCTTTCACAGACCCATATTTAAAAAAAAATGTAATATAACTACAAATTAACGATTTTCGTATTCTTTTTTGTGCTATGAGACCTTGTTTCTTGCCAAATTTCATTTCTAGGTCAATGAGAAGTACCGTATAGGTTTTGATTTATTTACGAGCGTCAAAATATGTGGCATAAATGGCCCTATTTGTAGGATTCTTCTTAATTGCGTTGACTTAAAAACTTGATTTTTTATATCTCTAAGGGATGGTAGGCCTAAATATTCAATATTAATTTCAGTTTGGTACCTTCACGACTTCCTGAGAAAAAGGGTCTTGATAGACCAACAGATGGGCAACGAAATGATCCTATAAGGGTTATCTTTTTCATTTTGAAGTACTGAATCCTAAAAATGGTTTGTAATTTTTAAAATAAATTTTATACACGCAGCCGTGTATGACAGCGCTACGTTTTACGTAAATTCTCTTTTTTGAACCAAATAATTCAAACTTTGACTCACTGATTCAAAGCCCCTTTTTAAAATTTTCTATAATGCAATGGTGTTTCTTTTTATTTTGTGGCCAATAGTGATTTACGTCTAAATCACCTTTTTACAATTGGTTCGTAACACAAAATTAGTTCACAACGATCAAATTATCCTTGAAGATTTATTTATTAGTCTTCTCGAGCGTGAACAATTTTGATGATTTTCATTCTACTTAAATCGAAAGATAGTTCGGTGAAAATAAATTTTGAATAACTTAAGTTGAAAGGCAATAACACACTTGGATTATTCATTATGTGAAACAATAATCGCGGACCGCTTTCAATGCCGATTGAGCGTAATTTTATCGTTTTAAAGAGGCCTTAACAGAAGAAACAACAAATTGAGATTAAGCAAATAGTAAAATGATTAATGTATTTAAATTGCACTAATAAAAATAAGCTTCTGTCCCAGCAAGTGATAACGATTTTAATGTAAATGATTACAAATAAACACAATAAACGAGTTATAAAAAATAACAATTATATTACTACCTCTTGTGCCACACTCCGTGAGATTTTCGAACCATACTTGTTTCCTGGACCAACAAATACGCACAAAAGTATTGTCTGGATATTTAATGCTATTGATATATATTTTTAGGCTAGAGACAATATTTTTATTTTCCTTTTTTTTTAAACAGTTTTGACAAATATCTTGAAAATTTAACTCGCCTTATCATTCTGTATGCTATCGTGTGGATGAAACTGAAAAAAAATTGAAACATCTAAAAATCGTGGCCTCTAAAAGCAGAGACTAACTGCGTCTAAAATGTGGCAAAATGATGCGGCTGGCCGTATTAACTGATTTTTTTTAATTTAAAATGTTGAATTAATTAGGACTAGTGACATATATACAGATAAATAAAAAAGAGAACTAAAAAAAAGTAATAAAAACAGGGTTATTTGAATTTAATTGGATATATATATATATATATATATATATATATATCCAATACGAGTGATTAATTGCTTATTGGAAAGCTGTATAAGTTATATATGCTTCTAAGCATCAATCTGTAACGAGTTGTGCCAACATGAACTGCTACGAAGTAACCAGAGCTATCAAAAATGAAGAAAAGAATCCCATATTTCTATACAGCCAATATTTTCACAAAAAAAGAAATTATTGGGAACGTATTATAAAAAGAGTTTTAAATTGGAACTTCAAAAATATATAAAATTTGCGAAGAAGATGTACAATTAATTTGGAGACGTATTCGGATAATACTTCTCATATCCAGTTCACAGCTATAACTAATCCAATGTATTCGTATACATTGGACTTCATATTAAGATAACTGATGGTGGTTTTATTTCGAAAAATTAAATATTGATTAAGTAAAATGATATATTATGGCATGTCGCGTTATATTAGTTAATCGTGATATTAGCGTACCTACACCGCGCTGACCTTTCCAATTCGAGTGGAAAACAAACATGGTCATAAATAATTTAAATAAAACGTCTTGTTATACTATTGCGAAATACATATGTACAGACACTAGTTATACTATTGCGAAATACATATGTACAGACACTAGTTATATTTTTATTGTTCAGTAAGATGTCGTGATGTTAAGTATAATTAATATATTAACGGACCTAAATAGGATTGGTTCAACCGTGGAATATTTTATAGTTTAGATTAAGCAGAGTTCTGCTCAATCTATATCTATTGATACATGTATATTTGTAGCTATAAATAGTACTAAACGATTGCAAATTTCACAAATTTTGATTATCTATCTTATAAATGTATTTATGAACATTGAATATTCAATATGATTTTGATTTCAGACTCAATTATTATGTCAAACATCTGTCATGCTTTTTATCAGTCTAACGATTAATGCTTGATTACGTTACATTCGATGACAAAAAGCATTATCATGTTTAGATTTAGATAAGTATCATTTTTAAAGAAAGTTATTTGTTATTATTTATGTGAAATATTTCATTTAGCATAAACGAAATATTACTAAACGATTGCAAATTTCACAAATTTTGATTATCTGTCTTATAAACGTATTTATGAACATTGAATATTCAATATGATTTTAATTTCACTCCCAATTTTTATGTCAAATTTCATGCCTTTTTATCAGTCTGAAGTTTAATGCGTGATTACGTTACATTCGATGACAAAAAAACATTATCATGATTAGATTTAGATAAGTTTCATTTTTCAAGAAAGTTATTTGTTAGTATTTCTTAAATATTTCATTTAGCATAAACGAAATATTAATGTAAATATTTTCATTTTTCAATCAATATTCACGGATACTGGCAGGTATTTAACAACTACACGTAAATATTGAAAGTGTTATATTTATTATCTACGGCCATAAAGTGACTCGTCTATATATATATATATATATATATATATATATATATATATATATATAAGACTATATATATATATTTTTTAATAACAATTTGCAGACCATACTTAAAACTTTTTCAGGACAAAAAGTGGTGACAATTAAGTTAATCTAATCTATCAGTCATTTATTACGGCATAAAGTTACAAGTTTTTTCAAGCCTTTGTATGTTTACTAGTTTGCGCCTTGCACTTATACGGATTTTCTACAAAGTACCGACAGCACGTTCCATTTGGTAGCAAATAAATCAGATTTAAATTATGATTAAAATTCGGGAACTGTCAGCAATAGACTGCCCGTCTGCCTTGAATGAGACCGAAGATTGCATTATCATATTTTCCTCGTAAACCATATGTTAATAATGACAATTCCGCTTTATACACGAGTCTAGCCTCAAACGAGTCGAATTATAGCCACGTCTGCCTTAGAACCGCTTCGGTATTCACCCGGCATCGTTGCAGATTCATTATTATACGGGGAGCGAGCCGGCGACCAATAAAATACGACAAGCCAATATCTATTCGTTCTAGTCGCCGCGTAGGTGAGCCGACGACGCGTACGGACACTTGGTATTGAAATTAATTATAATTATTCATGTACTGATCGTATTCGGCAGGTGCCACTCTTATCTATGTACATCTTTAATGCGTGAGCTATGTACATTTGAACTAAAGAAAGATATTTTTATCTCAGCTCCATATAAAAAATTAGCACAGTTTATACTTTATTTGCGTAAGTCTACCACGTATGAATTAAGAGACTATCAGTAATAAAAAGATAAGCAACGTACGCAAGTACAATAAAAGTGAAAAGATTTTTAAATTTATTTCAAATACACTAATATTTTTTATGAATGATAAGTATTTATGAAGACACAAAGAAAAAGTTCAATTTGGAAAGTTTGGTAGTCCTAAACGCTTGTAAATAAATAGCATGTAGAAACCAAAAATTACTGCTTTCTTTCCATAGAAAATTGTTGCTCAAGCCCAAATTTTACACAAGAGCTAAAAGATTACAACAAAAGTTGCAAGGATAGATTTTTTACCAAATTTAAACGAATCATATAATTTAGTCCTACTAATATCGCATATACGAAAAGAAGAACGCCACCAAATACAGCTCGGTGAGTAAAAGTTCACCAAAAAAATATAATCCACATTACACCACTTTGTTATTTTTTATAAAATAATAATTTATCTCTCGGAAAATTGCTAAAATACTAACAATATATTTAAGCACTTACTTGTCATAAATACTATGTGAGTATATTGTAATAAAACTATACAATACTTGTACTAGTACTGATAAATAATACTAAATTTGCTAGTCATTAGCATTTTAATCGAGTCAAGTAAAGCGGGTTAAAATTTGCAATCAACAGTCATGTAATTAAACAGTAAAATTAGGAAAAAAATATACACGCTTGATTAAATGGAAATAATCATTATTCACTTTGAATATTTTTTTTCCATTTAATGAAACGTCTAGTCGAAACAACATTAGACTGATTTATTGATATGTACCGATTTTTGAAAAAAAAAAAGACTTCAAACAAAAAAGAATCCAGGTAAATTGATTACCAAAATAATGATGTGAATTGTTGCTTGGTAACGAAACTTTGAATAGGTGAACCACAGTTAGAAAAAGTAATATAAAATAAATAAAACATCAATATCAAAGTGAAACAATTTAAATATAATTCTTATAATGCTAATAATATGTTGAATTTAAAATATGTGTCGAATATAATATAATTAAGCGTTTAATTCATTTTGCACGACTTGAAAATGGTTGTAACATTTTCGACGTGTGATATACAGTGTAGACTAGACAAATGTCTGTCTAGTACATACAGTCAAGACTTGAAATTCTATATAAAAATCATGTGGAACATTCATCATGAAATGAAAAAAAATGTATATGTATATATACATATATATATATATATATATATATATATATATATATATATATATACAGAAAATAATAATATGGAAGAAATATTACTCTCTAGAAATATCATAAACATTAAACAGAAAGCATCATAATTTTGTCGGCCACTGTACGACTTTGACCGGGACGTGTCTCCCTGCCAAGTCGAGACGCCGCACCGGGTGGGACCACGAACATTTTAACGGTCCGTGCTCTTTGTTAAATAGGTTTTTCCAATAACACAATTCCGGTTCGCGGAGCTGATTACAATTACAAGTATGACACTCGCGATAAACATTGTAGTCAGACCCAGAACGAGAGAACACGTAGATCATGCAAACCACACGTTGACGTATTCACTTGATATGACTAACTTGTGACGTCTATTAAACTTTGAATGTCTTTTTATTGCCCTTAAGTAACGACAAAATATTCAAAGACAGTAAAGGCCTTGAATTCAGAAGGAGGGAAGTGGGAATAACTAATAGGCTACAAGCCCCATAATTGCATTTTATATTTATTCTTTATAAAACTTTTATTGGTCTTTTCATAATTTAATTAACCAAAATAATACAAAAAATTAAACAGATTGTAGCAAACTGAAAGACCATAAAACTAGAAACAAAAAAATATATAAAACATGTATTGAAAAGAATCGAAGAAAATCGTGGGACGGAGAAGAGCTGGAATTTGGATATTTTTTTTAAAAGAAACGCCTGCCGAATGTCGGTGTCCATAAAGAAAAATATGTGATTTACCACAAATAAAAATTTTCAAAAATGCATTGTTCCTAAATTATTGTCGTATTTAAATATGGAGAAAATATGTAGCAGTATTTAAAAAATTATTTGTTCCACAATAATTGATAGAACAAAAAAGTGGAAATGAGGCTTACGTTTACAAGAAATATAAAAGAAATTGTAAAAAATAAAGTTTTTACATGAAGAATGTCAAATTAAAAATGTAATAAAGAATAAAATTGCAAGATATAGTAAAGAAAAGTACAGTGAGTTACGTTAAAAGTAAACCCGATTATTGTTTTATAACGGAGCGTTTCTTGACATTCGATCCAAATTAAGTTAAATGTATCTAATTAAATATTTCGTATTTGATTTCAGCAAAGCTTTATTTTTTTGTTAATTTCTTTTATCTGTTTTTGGTTATTTACGTAATTAGGTACGTTGTATTGAATTTTATACGATAATAAGTCCAAAAATGGCCTAAAAAATAGTCGACAGCACAGATTTAAAATATTAGACGATTAACACGATGCAATCAATTATGCTATATTTGCGGCGAATTTATTTGTTTTGATAAAGAGTTGAATTAAAAACTTGCTTTGACTACAAATTTCAAACTTTACTTTAATACAAACTGTCTGCCCTATTTCTCATGGAATAACTGCAAAAATAATTTAGACGATAAGTTGATACAATTCACATCCAATTTGAACTACATTTTTAATATTAGCTGTACCAAAAATATGGAGGGAATCCATTTTAAAGACTAATAGCATAGTTAAACCTTGTGACAGTTGGAATGGAAAAATGCTGAAAAGATTTTTTATTCAGATCTACCTTCAACGTCTGCTCGGGTGTGAAAAACTTCCTTCTCCTTTTCGTTCAGAGTTGAAGGTTTCTCAATAAACCTTTGTGTCAAAAACTTCGACTAGCAACTGTGATAGAGAAGTTTTTGTAATCAACTGTGTAAGTTTTAAATCACATCTTATTAATTTAAAAGAGTTAAACTACTTAGTGATCTAAACCTGTCGAAAAGTAAAGCAGAAATTTTAGCTTTTTGTTAGAAACTGTGGAATTTGCTTGACATAAATTTTTAAATAAATGACCAAAGAAGGCGTTGAAATAAAATTAACTTTGTTATTGAAATGATCTCAAAAGCTTGTTTAAAGAAATAATGATCCCATGCATTCCGTCTGAATAGGTATTTTCATAGACAGTTCCACATACTCTTAAAAGCTGCCATTTATTCCCAATAGAATTAAGTGTCCATTTTTTTTAACTACTAAAAGAAAATTATGAGGGTCTGGAAATGGTGCTTGAGAATTTGAAATATAATGAACACCTTGCTCGTGACAGATAAATTTAAGATGGTTGGCTTTTTGATGGGAATGTAAGGAAGTATACTAAATATCTTCGCTGTCTTTAATTATGAGACAGTAGAGCAGACACAGTGTATTACGAACAGTACTCACAACGTAAGCGGTACGATTTCCAGACAGGACAACGGAAGGTCAAATGGGAACCAATTGTAGAGCTTATACAAGTTATGATGCTTTCATTGTGCATAAAATTAATCTTTATGAGGTTATCCTTAAAGGATTTTCGTCAAGACTCTGAAGTTTTCTAATATTTAAATGATTGTTTTACTAAATTATTCTAAGTCAAAGTTAAAATTAGTATTTTCGTTAAAGAATAAAAACTAACGGTCAGTGATGAATTTTCAAAACTACTCATCATATACAAAAGGCAAATCTAAGATAGCCTGGTTTTCAACAACAGAGTTGCAAATTACAAAGGTCTTACGAATATTTTAAATAACTGGGTGTGATATTTGAGGGCTTATATGAGAAATAAGAAAATTTTCATTTCTAAATTACTTTTATATGGTCTAGTACAGTAGTTGAGTTATAAATATTTTTTGTAATTAAAAATGATCCAAATTCACAACAAATATTTGTTTTATTTTTACATACAATAAAAATTTCATACGTTAGAGAAATATCCTTAAAACCAGTAATTAAATATTGATAGCTATAAAACTTATTCTTCTTTATTTATTAGCGGAGAAGAAATAAAAATTAGATATGCAAAAGTCGTTTTTTTTCGAACTTCTTTTATCATATACTATATATGTCGTTGCCGTGATGTGTTGATCACAAGGCATACGGCCTTTGACGATGCGACGCAATGCGGGGACCCCGGTTCGATTCCCGGCCTTTCGTCGAACGGGGCTGGACTGGTTCGTCAAACGGGGCTGGTTGGCTGTAAGAGATTGCTCTCGTAGCAATAAGACTGCCGTATTTATCCATTGGATACATTAAAGTGGACATATATGTATATATATATATATATATATATATATATATATATATAACGGGTTTACGGGTTTGTATATATAACGGGTTTGCAAGTAAGTTATTTCCATATGAAACTTAATAAATAATATAAAGAGGAAATCTGTAAAAAAGATTTATTAGGAGTTTTCAGCTGTTTATAGGTTCTAAAACCTTCTGTATTTTAAAAGGCTGAAATGAAAAAAAAATGGGTGGCAGCTCGTTTGTAACACAAAGGTATGAATAGATTAAAACATAATGTCCTATATAATTATAGAAATAAGAATTTATTGGATTAAATACCAGCAGATACTAAAACATTCTTATGGCAACTTTGAGAAATTAATAACAACACATTGTGTAACGCCTCTATGTGAAGTACTTTGTCAGATCCACATCATTTTTTTCTATTCTCTCGGCTTCTGTGTTTGATAGAATAAAATTATTCGAGACGCGTGTTCTTTTTATGACTTGATCGTTAATCAATAGTAAAAAATGTCAAATGGAAGTTACATTAATTTAAAGACAATAGAACGTATTTTACTCAATTAAAACTAACACCGAATTTAAATTGGCCATGTTTGAAAAGTCTATTGATATAAATATTCTTTAGCAATTAATGTCACACATTCTTAAATAAAATGTCAAACTGATTCATTGTTATGACACTCCGGTGATATTAAAAGTAATTGATAATAAATCACAATTTGAATTGTCATTAACGCCGAATTAATATGAATTCGCGGTATTCTAGTGCAAAAGGAAGGCAGTTTAATATGACTTTCATAAAATAAATTATTTTCCATCTGAATGTACATATCGTAATATCCTGATTTAAGCAGAGATTGTGTTACATACAAATATTTTTTTCTAAAAGTTGGAAGCTGGGCTATATGAGAACTTTTATAGATATTAAATCGTTTTTATATACGTATCTACGTTATTTTTGTCGTTGCATTTTAAATTTACAGTCGTTTGAATGCTGTAAATGTTTGCTATAGATAAATAATATACATACAGCATAAGCGCGCATTTTAACGACCGGGCTTTTGCATATTTGATGTTATTGTATGTATTCGCAATTCAAATATGCCATTACCTCTTTTTATAATCGAGCAAATATCAAAAACATACGCAACAAAAAACCGCACGAATCGATTATTTTGTCGAATTTGAAGGACGGCACTATATAACGATTGTGAATTGTATTAGTGCAATCGGCATTATTTTAAACATATCTTTTGTTGTCTGTAAGTTTATTTTTGTCTATTTGCATACATATATCAATGGCCTTCTCATTCTTATACAGTTACGCGCTTTGCAATGGGTCAATAAGCGCCGATAGTGGTTTATGTAAAGTATTTTTAGTTTCCGCAATTTATATTTACATTTTTTTTCTCTAATATGAATTTAATTACCAAACTTTAAGAAGTTTAATTTTTCAATATAGTTTTCAGTAACTATATATTATTACCGAACTGGGCATTTGCTTTCTCGTCTTACATATATTTTCACCATAAACAAGATAGCCTTAAATAGCTTGTAATATACTTCTTATCAATTTACATCTATATTTGCAATTTCAACAATAAATCACACCCAACCCGGCATTGCCACGTTAATACATATAAAAATGATAAAAATCAATGATAAAAATCCTTAAAATATATATGAATTTACATGTATTTAAAAATATGGAATCAAAAAGAAAATTTAGTTCATGTTAAAGCGTGTACTTGTGGTCATTTTATCATTATTTGTAAACAGTAACAGGTAATCATTAAAATTTTCATTATTTACATGTAATATGTATTTTATTTTGAGAATAGCTAGCCCATAATAATGGGCTAACAATTTTCAAAAGAAAATACATGTTAATAGTGCCTTTCCACATGGTTGGGTAACGGTTGGCAGCTTCCTTACCATCTTTAACCATATTGGTCCTTCACGAAAATATTCGCATTATATAAGCCTTGAAGGCGGGTATAATAACACTAATAATAATAATAAAGTAAGTGAAACGAACTAAATATATTCTGATGGAAATAGACTTTTGATCGGAATGCCCATTTTTGACAAATCTAAATGAATACTTCTACTTAAATTATTCATATTTATAGGTTATTAATGGTCTCATTTGTTGAAGTCCTTACCGATAGCGAGGTTCAGGCTTCAAGGTGTTTTTGTTCATGAGATATGGGCAAATGATGGTGAACAATGTTATCCCGCCATTACCATTATGTATAAAATATAAAGTCTCCAATTAGGTAGAAAAATTACCCGTACACTAGTGTGTGTACGAGTAATTTTTCTATCTAATTGGAGACACACATATATATATATATATATATATATATATATGTGTGTGTGTGTGTGTGTGTGTATACGTGTGCATATACAAAAATGTAAATCGATGTAAAGAATAAAGTCGATCAAAGTTTACGGATATTCTTGGACGAATGAAGGTTACCCAGAGGATGCAGCGTGAATTTCTGCGCTGACGAGTTTTTGCTTTAGAATAATACTTCAAATAGTATATAATTGACCGATAGCAAATTGGAAATAACAAATTATTAGCTCTACGTCAAATTGGACAAAAAATCAATCAAATGATCAAATCATAGGTCAAATGAAAATCAAATCACTGTCTTCATTATTTTTACAATAATATATTTTTGGAGACCCCTCAATTCAAATCGGTTACTTGTTTATTAATACCTTCAGTATATGGACAATTTCGTGTGCCCAAAATATAGGATTTCAAAATAATCCTTTTTGTGCTTCATTAATGATCCTAGCAAACGATTAATAAAATATCGAATTTTATCATGTAATACGTGTCCCGAGATCTTCACAATGTCAAAATAGTGTACTAATAGTTTGTGTAAAGAAAATTTTAAATGACGGTAAATTTTTTTGCTTTTTTATGTTTACTCAAGAATATGAACGAATTTCATTGGAAAAATATAGAAATATCGCTTTTGATTATGGATCAAAAGCGATATTTCTATATTTTCGATCGCTGGTGTTTGTAGGATCTTAAATTGTTCCTGTTCGGAATTCCTTTAGCCCGTTAAAAGCTTACGTTTTGTATATACATACCATCTATCTCTTTTGGGGTATTGTGTCAGGACTTTTTTCAAACTTAGAATTTTATATAAAATTACTTATTTTCTGTTAAAATACTTTCAGTGGATCAATTGATTGTTTTAAAAGTAGTTAAATAAGCGTAGTCTTGAAATAAAATATAGATACGCACAAATAAAGTACATCGAACACCCTTATAGTATTGGAACAATCTTTTATGAGTATAGGATATTCATAATTTTAGTTCATAATTTCTTTTTATATTAATCTTAAACACAGATGTGGTGTTAAATAAATTTTACACATTATTTTCAAAAGTGGAGGAATTTTTGACACGTAAACGTTTCGCGATATATTAGGAATACAACATATTTACTAATTTTATATTTTAAGAAACAAGCATCAATTGTTTAGTGTCAATTGATGCTTGTTTCTTAAAAAAATATATTTTCAAACTTCGTTTATATTTGTATAACCAAAATTTTTTATAAATTACCTATTCATTTATATCCATCATGATGTGTATCTTTTATTATTACGCTCGTTACGTGACAAAACTCTTAGTGGAAAACTTTGTTATATCATTTTGTTTATACATGTTTTCAAGAGACATCTCAAAAGTTTTATCTGTTTTCTCATCCCGTCTTACGCTCGATTTTTTTTCGAGATTTTTAAAACGGATGCATTTGGGTACCGGTACTACCGGTCTACCATATCTCTAATATATTCTTAATAACAATACAAAGACAAAGAAAACCTTGAATTTGGTGACTTACTTTCTATGGTTAATTTTTCATATTTTCATAGTCCTTCATTGTTGCAAGAAACAAAACATGAGGCATACAAGCATCATATTATCTGAAGACTTATTACTTTTTGAGATCATGTAATTTCAATAAATTTTTTTTCTATTCATTTAGAATTATGTTGATCCAAACTAAGAAAAAGCTAAAACAATCGCAACCTAAAAATTGTTTGTGTGTTTAATTGTTATGACAGTGAAAGGTTACCATTATAATAAGTTCACCTCTACAACACTTAATTTTGAAGGTTGCAAAATAGTAAAGGATCTTAAAATTGCATTTTACTACAAGAAAAAACTAACGAACATACGGAACAATCTAGATGCAATAACAAATGCTATTTAAGTAAAAACTAAGTGTATATAACATACATATCAAACAATATTCTTCTTCATTGCCAATTTTAAAAGGAAGGTTGACATTTTAGTGGTGCAATATGATTAATATTATTTGTCGTAAAGGCCACCCGGGAAAAAAGAACATTTGAAACTAGTTGTATAAGAAGAGCAAAGATCAAGTGTTTTTACTGTCTGAGGTTACGTAAGTCAATAATAACATCCAAGTATTTAATGAGAGTGATTTTAAATATGGACTCAGAGGAGTGCAGTTCATTCAATATATAACCTTGTCTAGTTATCCTCTTATTATTTGGTTATTGTTTCTTACATGATTTTAAATATTACTTTCACCAGTTGGACTAATTCTCTTTAGCTAAATTTATTTAGAATATTTTACAGTTCTATAAAAAAAAACAGACAAAAAAACTCCGGAACACTGTACTCTCTATAGTTTAACTAAGAATAATATTTAAATAAGTGAATTAAAATGCTTACCTATATTGAATGAATTGAATGGTGAACTTATTACAAATGTAACTAATTCCACAACTATTCAATATTTTTAGTGGACGAAGTTGGAATTTGATGAACGTAATACTTATCATTCTACTCCATATTTGTACATGTTTTAAGGTGTGTTGATGCTAATAATACCAGAAAAGGATAAATTGTCCTTTTCTGGTTTTATTAGCGTCAACACCCCTTAAACAATTGTTTCAGAGAAATTTAAAAATATGGTCAGGAAAAAAGAATGGATAACGTGTGAAAACGTATGTCATAATAGTAGGCTACTGGATAAAATATTTACCTGAATTGCAAGAAAAATGTATTAATCACAATCCTATTTCACAAATAAAGACGAATGAATATATGTGAATGATTAATAATTAGCTAAAGATAGATGTACCTTCAAATTGTGAACTTGTCTAGACTATTTCTAGTGCGTAGTGCCACTTTTTCTTTAATGGGCCACATTTTTTTTAATTTAGATTATTATATTATAATGTAAATTATGTTTGATGTACAGAGAATAAAGAAATATCAATGTTGAAATAAATCAAATATACATAAATATTTAAAGTAATTACGACGGGAAAAGGAAACGAATACTTCATGTTTTCTTAAGACACATTCATGTTTTCTTCATTAGTTTCGTTATGTAAATATTTGAATGTCTTCACTCAATAAATTTATCTCGTTACTGGTAAGAGAGCTTCCTCGTAAACGTTCATGAAGTAATCATAGATTTCTACGATAGCAAATTAAGGTTAAAAGCCAATGGTATCAATCAAATTAAGTGCGTATAATAAATAAAGCTTAAAAAGTTCCATAATTACTGTGAGAATCATAGAAAAAGTTTATGGTTTTGGTTTGAAATTTATGAAGATAAATAGTTTACGTTAGGTAACGTAGTAATTAAATGAATTATTTGGAAAAAATATCAGGAAGGGGAGGAGGATTTCAACTTGACAAATTTTAGGAGGATTTCAACTTGACAAATTTTCGGTAATTTTCGGTATCTGTCAATATGCAACTTTGAATGGAAACATCATTTTATTTGTTCGTTTAAAAATAAAAATAAAACTGCTTTCTATTTTTTCATATTACTTTCAATATTTTATTCAGTCCCTTTAATTATAGAGCAATTTTTATATCGTTTTTATTAAATTTAAAAGAGAATTAAGTAACAAATTTTCATTAAAATAAATATAAACAGGCTGTAACAGGCGAATAGACGAATAGAAAGATCGAATTGTACTAAATGGAACTATAAAAACGTCTGAGCAAAAAAGTAAACAGAGGTATAAAAACTTGTTCAGTATGAGTAGTATTTGCATTACGAGGCTTATGTAGGTATTTATGCACGTGCAATTTGTCGCTAAAAGAAATGCTCAAATGGAAATATTGAAAAACAGGGAAAATTTCATTGACGAGAGTATTTCGGAAGTTAGAAAAGCTCACATTTCATAGGGGTTTTTTTCTGTTAAATGTTTATTTCTGTTTTTTTATATCTCAAAATCATCTATATATCTTAAACTATTTCGGTAATTAAAAAAATATATGCGACAAGAAAACTAAAAATAAAACAACTATCAAAAACAAAACTACTTTTTATAGTTTCCTAATATTTCAAATATTTTTTTTCATTTTTCTTTCTTAAAAAAGACATAGGTTTTGAATAGTAACATTATAAACAATACTAACAAATAGTAACATCCTTCTGCGTATCCCATAATTCCGAAAATTAATTATTTGAAACCGACTGATCTCTCATTTTCACCGTTAAACTATAAATTTTTGATTTCATGGTGCCCAAAAGAGAATATTCATCGGAGTCAGGTAGGGAGGGCAGGCGAGCCAGGCCACTATAAAACCACGTCCTATCCAAGAGGATATTCTTTATTTTTGCACTTGGTTTGTCAAATGAATTTTGCCTCATCGGTCAAAATAATAAATTGCTAAAAACCATACACCATTTGTGATCTGACGCAAAATTCATATAGCGAATATGTAACGTGCACCATGATTTTTTTTCGTCAAAAATTCTGCCCGTTGGTAATAGTTTTAACATCAAAATTCGTAGATTTAACCATGGGTCGGCGAAAACGTCTTTCAAAACATCTTTAACTTCTGTAACTCCATAATAATTTGACCTTTATTAAGTTTGTCTAGTTTCGAAAAATATTTTTTCTTTTCTTCAGAAATGTAGCTATGTAAGCATGACAGGTAAGTCGATAATGTATATCGGTATAATACTGATTTTCAAAGTTCACAAGACGAGTTATTTGATAATAAATAACACAACCATAGCGACGAATGATGCGAATAGACTGGCTGTCATGACTAATCTAACTGACTAGTAATTATCTAGAGCTGATGATGAATGAGAAAGGCATCTCTTGGGGTTATATTTAAAGGCAGCATATCTTCGTTGACTACTGTCCTTTATTGTAAGAGCGCATTCTATTGGCGATAAGAGCCCATAGATGCAGTCAATCAAAGAGCAAGTCGCGCCGGCCACCCGTGCGGCTGACACCCGCCGCTTATAAACAAAGCGTCGACTGCATTTTCTTGGAAAGCAGCCACAACCGGCTGCATAATGTTATTACGTTGTCGATATCTGTCAATATGCAATACTTAACATATCTGGCGCCTATACTTAATGTTGACGAGGAAAAGGTGCAATAATTTTGCAGTCTGTGATTTACAAGTAGAAGCACTCAAAGGTGGTTCGCGGTTAATTGATATGTTAATCATTATAGCTTGCGGTTTCATCCATCAGAACTACGCAGCAAACTACTTTCCACGTTTTAAAAATTCCAATTTAAATGAAATATTGAAAATAAAATGTTTATCTGTCAATAACAAACAGATTTTAATTTTTGAGGAGAACTAACTTATGAAGGCTCATATATATATATCTATATATATATATATATATATATATATATATATATATACATATATATATATATATACATATATATATATATACACACACACACACATATATATATATATATATATATATATATATATACATATACATTTACATATTTTATAGTATCGATTAAAATTACTAAAGTAGTTAAATATTATAGAATAAATTTTTCAACTCGACAGGCCCACCCAGAAACCTGACGACGAGAATTCAACGAATGGGTAATACAGAATCTCAATATCACACATGGGACGGACAACAAATGTTAAAACAATATGCCTGTTGCCTTTTAAGTTAGCAGTCAGTAAAAAATGGTTGAATATAACCTTAATAGTCTTTATAAGTGGAAACGGCAATAAAGCTGTTAATATATCCGACGAGCCTTTTATTAGAGGAGTTCCGAAAACCCGCCGTGAATGCGTAATGCGCCCGTGCCGGTTGTGACCTTCACTGTTTTTGGTTTTTTTTCACTTACGATGTTACATAAAGAGATTTTTTGCGAAGTTATTATTGATGTTAAGTATTTTTTTAACGTGAAGCACATGCGGATGATGGTTCGTTGCATATTAATAAACTATCCAATCCCATTAGTCAGCACCTGCAAGCGTAGAGTCGAGTAAGATAGATTGATAGTCGGTTTCCCATAAATATATCGGGATGCCCGGCCAGCTGAGGTTTGGCGAATGAAAAATGTTTTGACAATAAGGCTAGAGACTTAATGGCAGCGACCTAATTTTAGAGGTAAGTTGATTTGGTTCATACGCACTTAATGTAATGCATTAATAGCCATAAAAGTCACTTTCAGGGGTAATATATTAACAATTCAAGTCACGTAGAACTAAACTAATGCGCATTATCTGAATCCGCTTAACTAAGTCTAATGCTGAATTGATTAATCCTGATTTATTAGTGTCAAATTGTTGGAAGGTCTACGCGGAGAAGAGTTGCTGAACAATTTATTTAGTTTGATGTCAACAGAGACCGATATAGTAGCGTTTCAAATGTAGTATCATTGAAGTTGGGTGAAAAATTTATAGAAATTATATATATATATATATATATATATATATATATATATATATATATATGTACATATTAAAGAAACAAAACAATTTACGTATAAATATTAAGAAGGTATATTCAATAAATATTGATCTGATACTGCCTATTTATACTTATAAAAATATATTTTGATAGACGTCAGTTTTATTCTATTTCTGTAGGTGTAAAAAAATAGGATAAAAAAATCGAATATTCAAGAGTGAATAATATAAACACTTAATGAAGTCATTTCACTATTTATTGAGGTTAAAATTTACGTTACCACTAAGTGTTTCATTAGCAATATTACGAGAAAGGGCAACAGTTAAAATACACCACTTAAGTATTTTAGGTGGTGTATACTTTTAGAGCTATTGTGTAAATTGAAGAGCGAACTAGAGTTAAAAATAATAAATACGATTTCTAATTCCATAAATTTCAAAAAAAATTCTATGCAATACGTTTCTACTTCTAGTATTATTTATATATCTAGTATTATTTATTCTAATATGTTATTATTTTATCAAAATTTATTCAAGATTATTTCAGAGGTCAATGTATTGGAATGGATGTTAAATTATGTTAAATGGCACATCATAAATGTTAATAAATGTTAAATTTTATTTTAAACATTGACAGTTATATATTATAATAGGGACAATTTAAATGCAGTTACTCTATTTGCTGCATATTATTGATTCAGACTAAAACTTCAGTGTTTAAAGTTAGAAATAATTTGAAGATATTTGTGTACCTGAATTCTGAGTTAGTTGATTAACGAAATAGTGACTTTGCATAACACTCATAGTTAAATGAAATACGCTCTTTGCACTAATGGTTTTTATGTTCTATTCCAAATAATATAAACAAAATAAATAAATCTACAAATATATCCGTCATCAGTATTTAGAATTATGTTCAAATATAATTTCAACAAAATGTATTTTTCTATTCCATAAATTAAAAGATTTAACTTAAATTAATCATAAATATTTTATAAATATACCCAATATTATATCGCTAGGTGGTGCACAGCTGAATGTTCCTTAAAATTACTTTTACAGAATGCCGAATATCTTGAAAACCTAAAATACCTAAATAAAATTGATTTTACTTTTTCAACAAAAATTAAAATAACCTCATATCGATTTTGAATAATTTAATTAATTTCAAATATAGCTGTTTTAAAATAGGTAACGTATAGTCTTACATTCCAAACAATTTAAGCAGGGACATGTAACGGTGATGGTTCTAAAGGAAACGTCAGCTACCATCAAATAAAGAGCATACTCATGTAAGTGAATGAAATAATTATTGAATCTAAATAAATGTTCTGTCGTCAGGGAGCTATTTAAAAAACATAAAGAACATGTTACAAAGTTAACTTCGAGCATTACATAAAAAATGCTATGTAAGTTATAATATCCGTAAGTATACATACATATATATATATATATATATATATATATATATATAAATATATATATATATATATATATATATATATATGTATGTATATATATATATATATATATATATATATATATATATAATTTAATAAATCAAACAAACAATAAAAAATAATAATCTTTTTAAAAATGTCTCTAAAATCATATTTTAACTTTAAAACAGATAAAAGCCAAAAAAATAAAGCATCCAACAGTTGAATTGAAAATCAAATAAGCACACAAACATTAATCTTAAGAACGAATATCTTCTCATCAGTAAATCTTTTCAGTGATAAACTTATTACATCCGTTTGTAAATTATATCGCGGTATTCTTATTGTCGAGAATATGTATGCAATTAGAAGACAGATCACGTAGCTCCGAACCCTTTATAATATGTTTTCCTTATCTTATATATTTATGAATAAAATACATCATTTAGCATCGTCAAAGCGTCATCACGTTCGCGCTACGCCCTCGTCCCGCGACTGAATAAATATAAAACATCGATAAAACAGATTTATTTATTAAAATGAGTTAGTATTTCTGTCAATACCCGTGTCGATGCCGATCGGAATGTTAAATAGGGTTCAGATATATAAAACGTGGTAATGAGTCGAAAGGCGGCGGGCGGCGGCCGAAGCTGAGGCATTGTCGAGCTGTCTGCGGTCTGGGAGTGCGCGGGATCTGTGACTCAGGCTGCGCCCTTCCATAATGATGAGTGACTTCGAACGTCAACCTCCATTCAAGAAAATGCAAACTACAACGGCTACACGCCAGGTGGTATCGTGATTCGATTGAAATGTTAAAATTATTTTTACATATTCTCCTGGCAGAGTTGGTGGTAGTACTATCAATCAATATTCCAAAGTAATGCCATATTTCCATCCATAATATGTGTTAAATATGACAGCTTACATCTTATTACTTTCATAAGTATTCTTTTCACAGTGTGCTACGAATTCTAATACATTAACTGTTAGCTTCTATACAAATATATAATACTTATAGCTTATTACATATTAACGACAACTTAGAGAGTTAAAAAATGAAGTCTTTTATCACTACAATAATCTAGTGTTATTGTGAAGAATTTGATCAGTATATTACCAGTCCAACCTTAAATTTAATATTGACTATTAATTATATTATTATGGAATGCTTTATACTAAACGAATGTAATATTTATTAAAAAAGAAATTTTTAAATTTTAAAAACATTTTACAAGTTCTCTCTTAATAAAAATTGGTATATCCTAAGAAACTATTAAAATTATCGACCTGACACTCAAAAGAGGCAAGTTTCTTTTTTTAACATAAATTAATATGCATTAAATATTCTTACTTTTTTGTATAATTAATTGGCTGCAACTGCAAGTGTCGTATTAAATTTGAAGTTCATTGAAACCTATTTTTATGCTTGTTTATAGTTAGAATAAAATGTTACCAGATTCTATAAATTTACCTACAAACCTAACTTAAAGGTTGATAAAGCTGCTTTTTAGAATTGAAAACTTTCGTGAAAAAACTTCTAGTAGCTAATTCAATTTAGTTTTTTTTGTCCATTTTCAACGAGAGAAGGTTTATTTTTTAAGATTTTTAAATACGTGAAGTATGTGACTTAAAATGATACAACAATCTTTTATTTTGATCTATGGGCGTATATTTCCTTTACAGATATATTTTTAATCACGTATTTTTCATTTGCCCAATTTTATATTTTGGAAACCTTACTTTTGTCGCTTTAATTTTTTAATTATCATTTTCTACATTCCGTGGCCACAAGGATCGAAATGCTCTATTGTTATTAATACATTCAGCCCTATATTGCATCATGTTACTTTATGAATAACATAAACGTTACAGGGTTATTGTAGTAAAACTTCTTTATGCGTGACTTGAGAGTACTTCAGATTTTTTTCTGGACGGAAATAACGTTCAGCAAAGTTTATAGTTTGTTTACGCAGTTTCTATCTTTAAAAGTATCGACTAACTACAGAATATTGTGACTACATGTGTTTTAAACACATATATACTTGAATTTATTTCTATTTTATTTTTATGAAGTTTAATATTAATAATTATGTATATTTTTTTTGTTTACCTTTAAAAGCCGAAACTCTTTTCGAAAATTATTATGGATCCTGGGCGACTCTTTTTTTTAACATTAGAATATCTAAACAAACATAATTTTTGGTATATGTTATAAATTGCACACAAAAGTAACCTGAGATTAATTTTAATAATGAACTAGAGTTGCTAAAAAAATAGTAAATTGAAATCGGTGTCTTCGATACGCGATACTGAAAATTACACCTGTATATGGATAATGAATATATTTTTAGGTTTGGCTCCTGCAAGCAAACTTATGAACAAAATACACTATTCGAATATTTGAACAAATATTTAACAGGTATTGTAAAGAAAAGCATTGCTGTCAAAACTTTAGTTACCCCAATATTATTTAAGACTTTTAATATCCCTATTACACATGAGTTTACGGATCGAAGCACGTATATTTGATTGTTATCAAATACTTGAATGTGATTTCCATACACTTTACAAGTCGAAGGGCCGCAGGTGACCGCTTTCGAATCGTATCGTTTGCAAATATTCAGACAACAAACGTCTGAATATTTGTCTGTTACTGCCAACGGTATTTTAAAGTACCTCACACAGCGTTATGTAAATAAGTCCACCGCTCTAAGCCACATTTAAATGTTATTGTGAAAGTTTATTGAACCTTCCTTAAATGCTCGTCTCTCCGAATTTTGACTTTTTATGAATAAGTTTTCATAATCAGGAACCAATTCCGAAAGCGATGGACCTACAGACATACTTTATGTAAAACGTGTAGACAAATTTTGTCTTTTTCTGCTTTCTTATCTTAAAATAATACCTTTTTTCTTATTGCTTGCCGTCTGCATGTTGATGTCTTAGCGTTGCAGTAATCCACTCTGAAGTCACCTTAATCTGAAGCAGTTTAACAATTATTTAAATATCATTACAGCATTGAATCATGCACCTTATTATATTATTAGTATCAAATCCGTATTGGTATAACATAAAATCTTAGAGGACACAGCAAATCACTTTTATGTAGAGCCCGGAAAAAAAATATTGCAGTTTTTGTGCAAGAATAAACGTTTTCAGTGTAAGCCATATAAAAGAAAAAATCGATAAATGAACATTTAAGTACTTGACATTTTTTATGTTCGTTAGAATAATTTAGTTTTCTGTTTTTTTTATAATAATTTAACTATTTTCATACTTAGTTCTCTTCAAGGATAGAATAAAATCTTATACTTTACAACAGTTTACTAAGCAGGAACAAGTTGCTAACAGTGATTGTTTGCAGTCATTGATATTTGATTTTCATAAGAAGCAGTAGAGACCCCATGCACCTTAGCATATTGCTAGCATAAAACTATCAGTCACCATCTGGTAAGGGTATGCCCCTCTGCAATTATAAATTTAAATAAATTTCTAAATATAAATATATTTTTATCATCAACAAGCTAACATATTTCGTTTCGTGATGAAATTTATTTTATTTAATGAAATTTCTCAGCGAGTTCTGGAATTAGAAATCAATTTACATTGATGAATGTAAAAAGGATTGAAGATTTCTATCATCAGATACTCAGCAGATGGTGTTTGGATTAAAAAGTTGTCAATTAATACACTGCCACTTTTTCCTCTATATATCTGTATATAAAGAACGCGATATACGAAAATTCGTGTTTGACCTGCTGTTCATTTAGCAATCGAGTTTCGTCAAGTAAAAGATGAACAAAATATGAAAATTTCACGAGGAGTACTTAGAGTACTTTTGTTTCATGAATTCCGTTTAGAGCGAAATGCGAATGAAGCAACATGTAATACCTATATACATGCATTGGTTACAAATTACGAAGAACGATATTTTGATCTACCCGATCATTCTCATCGAGACGACCTTCTACATAAAATTTAGAAATGTTGAAAAGTTTTATTGCAACAGACGTCAGGTTAAAAACTTTATGTTTTTAAGCAGAAGTGGAAATAATCTTTTTGGCTATCTATGCTATTTGGCACATGAACTAATATTTTTGTAAACTAAGATGTTTTACGGCCTATTTGGGTTGATTAATTTCATTTACAAATCTGTAAGCCATTTAAAGTGTCTCTTTAATACAACTCATATATCGTCTCAATTTCCTGTTGTTGGCAATAAGTTTATAAATATAGATTCATTCATCTACAAATTTCATAGGTCTAGTGCAATTAGTAAGCACAAAAGAGAAGAGTAAATAATATGATAATTATACCACATTTGAAATAAATAGTCTTAGGTACTTCTCATAAATTGCAAATTTTTGATTTTGACTAGTATTTCTTTAATAAATTAGTGGTTATTTTTAGATTTCTGTATTACGTCATGCCTGATCATCTGTCACAATATCATTGCTTCTCCAGTTTTAGTCATGTATGCATGAATTGCGTAAGTAGATGTTATAGTAAGACACAGAAGTATAGATGTAATGTACAAGGTATAAAGTAGTCTGCATTGACAAGTAGTGAAATATTTTAAAAAAGTGTAATGAAATTTCTCATACATGTAAAGTGGGGGTGAAATTTTTTCACACTCCATCGTGTGGTCTTCATTGGTCTTTCAAAATGAAATTAATTTCCATTTTTTATTTTTAGATTCCATTTACGAAGTAGCAAAATTTAAAAGGTATGGAATGTTGATGGCAGCATTTAAATATAAATTTCCTCCGCCCTAACAACAACGCCCTAAGATGCTCTAAGAAATTAACACCCACGTCAAAAATTTCAAAACATTTAGACGTGCATCTGGTCGGTTTTATCGCTTTATTAATATTTTCACATTTCCTCCTTGACGTGTAGAAAAAAAAGTATTTACGAAGTATTCAAAAGCCTAAGTAAATAAATGAAACAATCGCTAAAGCGATGATGAATGCCCACATAACGGGTGTCAACCTCATTACTTAACCGTTTTTTAAGCCGTAGTGGCGGGGCCTCAACAAAGTCGAATTACAATAACGAAGCGCACGCTCGGGATGAGGCGGGGAGTGAATCATTGTTCTTGGGTGACGCAAAAAGCGTGCTACCTAGCATTTATAATTTCCACATATTTTTATGTGTCTAGCATTGCTAATTATAGCAACGCACTTGTAAGGCCGCAATCCATCGCCAATAAATCCACATACGTCTTAAAATAACCTAACAAAAACAATCGGCCCATTTATCAACGACTTCTCGCAGTTTCCTATCGGCATACTTTTTGTTAATTTAGTAGATATAATTCTTTCTTTTGTCATTCTGAAAAAATGGATTCTTTCATACCGTTAAGTGATATTGAATGAAATAGTTTCAGTTGACGAAAATACATAATGAGAATTTAATGCTTTAAAATATTTCAATAGAAAGTCTGTGAGAAGTGATAAAAGTCAATCATTTTCACAAAATATTTAAATGACAAATAATTTTAGTATCAACAGACGGGATGAATGGCATACTATTCTATCCTGTTATTGGTCTACCCCTTACTCTCCATAATTGACAGGGTAGTGATAGGGCATCATGATTACATTGATTTTCTCAGACAACATTAAAGACTTAAATGAACGATTAGATCCCAATGTCGTTGTTTAGTCTGTTTCAGAATCTGGCAGCAAGTGGTACTCCTTAATTGTATCACGTTTAGGAATAAGGGATACACGAATACATAGTACGGAAATACAAGGGTTTTTTCATGGTCTGTTACTTAATTTTAATTTTACTGATTTATTATGATTTCCCGTGTACTATTAATTTTTATATGAAACATTCATTAACATTTATACTAAAAGATGCTCTAGTACAGATTGTAGAGTCTCTTCCGAATACTTTCTAGCAATCAACTTATTATTGTCATACAGACATTCTGATTTGAAAACATTGAAATGCTCATATTTTTTTGTATTGTTTGTATTTGAAAATTCTCGACATTACGCAAGTTTTTCTGTGCCTATTATATACTTAAAGTATCTATTCAAAGATTGTTTACAAGGCACATTGCAAAACTTTGGAGTGGTGTAATAAGTTCAACTATAATCCAACGAAAGTCGTTCGGAATGTTTATATTAAAATTCAGTTGGTCTAGATTTTTAAATTATGAACTGCAGAAATTATTCGCTAGATATAATGAATATAACAACAACAATAAATATAACTTAACAATTTTGTTTAAGATTCAATTTTAATTAATTATATTGAATTTCAATTTCCAAGCCATTTTTCGGGGTGTCAAAAAGAAAAAAACCTTTTTAACTACATCAAATCGGTTCATCTGCCGCCCATACATAGGTCGGTTACATCCTTACATTTCCTAAAATTGTAAATCTGTATGCATAGCATTACGCAAAATATATTAAAAACAATATTTAATATATCTCCCAATACATATACCCATTTCATTAAGTGGCATGCAATAGCTTAGGTATTTTGAAATGAGCTTGTAGTTTTATTTACAATTTTTCGTTTTTAAGCTTTTTTGTTAAAATGAAGCTTAAAATTTAAATAAACTTTTAATCATGGATTAGCAGAGACTGAAAAAAAATACACTTTACAATTTAACATTTCAATGGAAGTTAATAAATTAAATTGCATTATCATGAGATACAGAAAATTACGAAACATTATTTTCTAGGATGAATCAATAACTAAGATGTTTTCATATACAATTGCTATGTTACATAATGCTTTTTTTTAGTTAACCAGTTCTCCTAGTCTTACCCAACCATTTTGGTAAGTATTGAGTGTTTTAATAATATGCCATGACACAAAAATTGATTATTTTGCGGCAAAAATCTTAACTTTATACATTAAAAATGGGCATACAAAAATCAATGGAATATTGAAAATAAATGGCAGCCTATGATAATAATAACTATTTTCTAAAGATATATTTGAAGAACATGCATCAGATTTGAAAATCAAATTAAATTAAAAATTTAATTGCCGTAAAGATATTTTTACGGTTTGGAGGAGACACAAGCCACCAGTTTTTTTATTTACATTTAAAATATTTGTATTGCAAAACTATAATGACTGTCGTTTGTGGATACTTTAATGCTAGCTCGTTAAGGTACTTCTAATATTTGTTCGTTAGCTATAAACCTATTTACTGTTGAGAATATAGAACTCAATGTAAATCACCTCTTTCATCCTCCCTCGTCACCGGTCTCGAAAGCTTTGTGAAGTGCCGCCAAACGAGTGCAACGGAGGAAAACAATTGTAAATTCAAAACATGTTGGTCGTAATTCTCATCACCGAGTTAACGACCACTAAAACTAAGAGATAATATTTTTATTTCGAGTGCAGGAAGGATTCTGAGAAGTACTAATGATTGATAACATTTTATAAACATCTGTAATAAGAATACAGTACATATATTTTGTTAGCTTATTATGAACATATGCTTATAAATATGAACAAATAATTGAAGGGCCAAATTAAAACAACATACTAAAAACATGAAAACATGTGTAACATTAATTTCGATACAGTGATACATAAAATTTTAATTTGAGTTCATATCATGGCCTTTTATCATCTGTGCTGGTCGAACCTCATACAAAATATTATAAATAAAGAAGAAAGTATTAATAATTGTAATTGTGATGTCATATTACGATTATAGGTTTCAATGCAATTAATAAATACTATATTATAGACTTTTGATTTTTTTTAAATTCAGAATATTATATAACATTACATGTGAAAAAAAGTGATTCAATATATGAAACACGACTATTCTCTGTCATTATATAATATTAGAAATTAAAAAAGTAATGTTTTGTCTATTTATATATTAAAATGATGTTGACGGCATTAGCTTCATTACGCTTTGAGTAATTCTATTATAACATCTTCATTTCTGACTCATCGCTACCGTTTGCGAAATTGAAGCAAAGAACTGTGTTAAACTCCATATAAAGAAAGGAAAACGGAAAGAATTCTATTGAAGAAATGTCCCATCACGAATGAACGTTAAACATTAGACTCGGTTATTTTAATGGGATAGAGAGTCGTTGAAAAACGCTCGCGGTTCTGCTTGTACAAACGCAGCGATAACCGACGAAAACATTATATGTCATGAAATTGGTATTGCTTGACTGCAAGATAAAGATTCGTAACATTACTGAGGGACATTTTCAAAAAATGTTTTAGTGACATGTTACACAGATAACAAAAATCAATTCACATTTGTCGTCAATAATGCTCACGCTATTTGACAAATAGCGCAGAGTATAAACTTTACGAGAATTTTTGGGACTATACAGGGACGATTTGAAAAAAAAAATTCTCAAATAATTAACCATAAACGAGATGTGGATACAATAATACTATTTGAAGTTAAAACAGAAGTCCATACAGTGAATTGAAAAAGACAAAAAGCAGCCAACCATTTTTATCTTGGATTCCGGGGATAATTCTAATCGATAGCTTATCCAAAAATGTTAGATTTAAAGGAGATTAACATTCTTTAAAAAATATTTGCCAAATCGTCGTGGGAAAAAAGAGATGCAGTCTTGCTAAAGTATTTCGTTTTTGCCAGACTATATACCTTATCAGGCGTTGCGAGCGACTTGAAGCAAGTTTTGAGGACGGCTTTCCTTGAAGAAATTACAATTTAAACTTGGCTTCCAATGATTTTTTGTATAGAGTATTCCAAAGAAAGCTTTAGGATAAAGGAGGTTTTAGATCGAGAATGAGATGAAGGCGGTGCTTGAAGAGCATTTTTAGAGCAAAGATTCAGATAATTTTCTGATCGACTTGAAAGCCTTTTATGTGGGAAATGCATCGAAGTTGAAAATATCTGTTTAGAAAAATATTTATTTTTTAATTTATGTCCCCTTCTCTGAATCATTCAGAATTATGTCCGCTTCTTTTTATACCCTCAAATTTTTTTATAATTTTTGTCCCCTACTCTTTAGTCCTTCAGACTCAAAACTTTTTAGTCCGCCCTTATTACGTTAAGTCTATCTGCTCTGTATCGCATATATAATAGTTTATTTATTACCAATAGGCCGTAGCAGCTAAAAAAATTGGGCGTATAATTTTCTCGATAGTATGATCACGTTAATAATTTTCGAATTTAAGAATTTGTCGAATTTAAGAGTTTTTACCACATTCTAAATCCAGTAAAGCTGCACCAATTCAAACTTTGTATATTCCGGTTACTCTTGTTATCCGGCCAAAACCTTTGGTCTTTTAATAAATACAGAGTGTAAATTCTTTGCAGTCAACAGACGACAAATATCCACTTATAAATTGAATCATCAGAAAAATGTTATAAGAAAGTGTCAAAATGTTTTTTTGAATTATGTTCTTCAAAAATTAATTAAATTATGATTTTCCAATCATCTCGTGACTCAATATTTCTAAGATTAGTTTATAAATGTAATATTTTAATTTCTGAAATTGTTCTTATTCTCTGTATTGTTTTTTATGAGGCAATTCGTAACTTTAACGAAATTAACTTCTTTCCGTGATGTCAGTTTGCAACCAGTAGGTCAGGTTAATAAATATTCTAATATCTGCTACATCGTAGGCTCATAGAGATTACAATAATTCTGGCAAGTTGAAAGCTGAAAGAATGACTGATCCGAAAAAAGTGCGAAGCCTATTTTCCGATTTATTTGAAGGAGCTAGGATTTTACACCAATTCTCTAGGTTGATAAAAACCATATTAACGGTTGGATTTCAGTTTATCATTTAAATATATTTCGTTTCTTAATTTATTATTTATTCAAGACTTGATCAACTTTAATTGGAAACGAAAACATCAAACAATTTAGTTACACATAAAAATTAAAGAACAATATTACATCAACGTCAAAAATTAAAAAAAAGATAAAAAAATATAAGTTAAGGAGATATATATAGCAAAATATGATTACTTACTAATCATATTCTGCTATATGTATCTCCTTTAATTAAAAACGAAAACGTTAAACAAATTAGTTACATATAAAAATTGTAGAACAATACATAATAATTGTAGAACAACACATAAGTCAAAAAGGAGATGTAGCAAAATATGTTGAATATGCTAAAAACTTCACAATCACATTACTTTCACAGGTTTCAATTGAGTAGAAGAAAATGTCGAACAAACTTTATTTTACGTCGCAAGTATTTATATTGTCGAAAGTACTATATTTTATATCGCAAGTACTTACATTGAGGTGCCTCCGATTATATTTAAATACAAATTGGAAAATGACTATTATATATTATGAAACGTGTATTGGAAAATTTCATGATAAGCTCAACACATGAAAAAGTGATGGAGAAAGCATGGTTAAAAATTATAGTAAAAAGGAAAAACATGTTATCCATCATGACTTTTTGCGAAGAATTATTACATTAGAAATGGTAAATAATTTTGAAAAATACAATAACTTCCAGATGTTTCATGAAATGACAACGTACGCAAATTCTTCCAACACCACCATTTCTTAACGAAATCCACGATAATTGTTTTTTTTAATAAAACGCCTATCTCGCGCAATGAAAATGATTTTCACAGCTGTCTATTTTGATACTTGAAAAGAAAATTTCAGAATAGCTTAGAAGAGTAAAAGAGGCGTTGCTATCTAAATCAGTGCATCGATTGGGTGATAGATTATTAGTTAAATTTTCTTAAAACTTACTTATTTTATCACGTCTTAGAGTAAATGCATACATTATGGTTAGTGATACTGATATGGTTAGTGATATTAGAAAAATTATTTTATTTATAACAGGTTAAATTAACTAATACAGCTGCAACTTTTATGCTTACTGACGCTTTCATTTGGCACAAAAATATTTATTTACTCAGTAATTCTATTTTTGCTAAACTGTTTCATTTTTATAAAGCATTGAATCCGTACTACTGTTATCGTCCTGTGAAAGAGTACTGTAAGAAATAAACCGTTTTCGAACAATTTTAATTAAAATTGTTTCGTCAAATTTGCAATTTTTTCAAAATATATTTATTTAAATTTAATTTAAATTTTTTTGGTAAGTTAACTGACTATAATTTAAGTTAAGGTTATATACTCGTAATTTGGAAAGGGTACATCACTAAAATTAAGAAAATATTCGTAGAACCAACTATGACGCTACTAAAATAAAACAAATTTAAATATATTATTTACTGGCTGTACCTATAACTTTATTTGCATGAAATTTGTGATAAGAAGTCATTCGAATTTTTTTTTATCTCATGTATTGCTCTTGGGTATAAATTATCACCATACCAAATTTTATTAAAATCCGCCCAGTAGATTTCGACTGATTGACAAACAAATTAACATACACACAGACGTAAACAAGTTATCCGATTTCTATTATAGTTCTTCACGCTAAATCAATCACTCTTTTTAAAATATTTTCCATGTACAGAATTCACTTTGTTACAATTTTATTATATTAGACTCGTATTTACCTTTTATGATATAGTTCTAATTGTATAATTAATTACATACTGATACTCAGTTTTACTGAGTGGTTTTAAAATAATACAATTTTATTTCTCATATTTGTGTTTCTAAGAGAGAACTTTTATTTTATAGATATCCTTTATTTTATAGATACAACAGAGGAAATATATATATAGTCGAAGAACAGCGCCTTCGAAGTAAAAATTATAAGACAATAATTATTGAACAACTTAAAATTATTTTGATAACAAACTTACGATATTATGTGAATGTGTGATTAATATGAATATTCTTAATATGTATCGTTTCCTACATTCTTATAAGTACATTAATCAAATCTCTAAAGGTGGTTTTAAGTAAGTTAAATGTTAGGGCGCAGTTTTGTAGCTTAGCTACATACATTTACTACACAAAAAATAGTAAACTTAGAACTATAGAGGTATCGACCACTGAGCTATACTTGTAGTCGTAATGCAACTCAAAATAATTTAATATACATATATAACGTATTCCAATTAAAAGATGAGGCTAAACATATTTCCTAACAGTGTCCCACGAAAGCAGAATGCTTACAAGTGTGAAGAATGATGTATGCACAAAAAGCAATGCGACGCTTTGCTGTTAATGGAAAAGGAAAACGCCGAAAAATTCACAAAATTTCATAAAAGTCAATTAGAATATTTGATAAAGTTTGCAAATTCTTTAATTTCTTTAAGTTTAAATGTCTATCTTAGTGACTGCTTTATATACCACTATGTTCTTTTTAGTCATCATTTTATGTAACTCATGTACAATAAAGTAAGCCGCAATATGCCTCAAGATCCACGAGGTAGTGTTAGAAGATAAAAGGACAATGCGATAGTTATTCTAAATCTACAAAAAGTATACTGAATTGCACTTAATTTCAGAGAATTAACATCGTATTGTATAAATGTATAGTTGTATAACTACAATTCCTGGATGTTTTACCGGAAATCTTTCTTACATCAATAGAAGAGAACGTTAATAAAAGAACATAAGAAACTTATATGGCCAAATTAAATGAAACTCAGAATTTAGTCGATATATTTTATTTAATAAATATTTTCATTCAAACACTTTCATTTCAAAAATTTCAATTCTTGAATGTCTTATAATATTCACCTGGTTTAGCCCAATAATCCAAATATCAATCCAAAAACATGATAATTTTCCCACCTTAAACACTTGTTTTTAACAAAAAATGCACGTAAACGTATTAAGCGCCTACATGCGATGCAATTTAGGCTAATATAGTTGATTACAAGTAAAAAGAGGATTAAACTGTTCCCGGACATAGTTTAGTACGCATAACGCACATGCACGTTCGGGGTGCACGTCCAGAATAACTTAGCACGTAGACAGTTTGACTTTCGTAGCATAAATTTATGAAAAAAGTAATTTAACTCAATGCACACAGTAATAAACTCATCATACACCTTTCAATAAAACTAGGCAAAAGGAACCGGTCGGTAGCGATTGATTTATAGATAGAGCACGGCTCGTGTTGCATATCTAAATCGAGAGTTACCATAACGGTCCAAGATCAGCTCACGTAACACACGAAATGGAGTCAAGAGACGACAAAGATATCCTACCGCCCTGGTGAGGCGCGGGCGGCGGCGGAGACGCGCCGACTGCATCGCGAGTGGAATACTGATCGACCCCAGTTCCCTGCCCACGGGTATAAAACACTCGTACGGGCAACCGAACAGCCAGACGCCTACTGGCTGACACTATTCGCGGACTCAAATCGAAGTCTACCATCTCATCGCAGACGAAGAGCTAGGAAGTGACAGTTGCAATCATGCTGAAATCGATCGCTTTGCTGTGCCTGTTCGTGTGCGCCTATGCCTATCCTGCGCGATATTATCCTTACTACATGCAAAACCATGACACTGGTAAGTTTTATGTACTACATTTTAATATCAAGAGTAAACTTGAGGAGAATAACTTCACTTTATCTTCAATCAGTCTACAAAATATTTGTTTGAAAGCTATAATACTGACAAGTTAATATCAAATCATGGTACTATCATGATTTTGTTAAAGCATTCTAGCTCTACTTTGTTCTCTCTTCAGTTTCAGTTGGTGGAAGGAACGGTTATTATCCGAACAGAGCATTGATGAGCCGATACTACCAACCGACATACCCGCGGGCGGCAATGTCAACTTTCGTTTACGGCGACCGCGGAGAAGCAGGCACAGCTAGCGGCGTACAACCCCCATCGGCCATTTGCGCTGCCTGCGCTGAACAGTCTCTGCACGCCCAGTCGCATCAGACCCATTTAGCCCCGGTTGAGATCGCTGCACCTCCCGCCGGCCCACTCATAGAGGATCAAGCAGAAACCGTCAATGAAATCCCTGTCGATCCTTTGTCACAGCCAGAAGTGCTAGACAGCACGGAGAAATATATACCCACCCCTGCCGAAAGAGAAGAGCTTATTCCGCAGAAGGAAGATTATGTGCCAAAGAAAGATGTTCCTTCACCCGAATTTCCGTTCGATATCCCTGAGGAAGCAAAGCCCGCGAAGCAACCACAGTCGGACAAAAGGGTTGGAAAGAAGAAGGTCACCAAAGTAGAGGAGGATAGCGATGACGAGTCAGACGAGGTGCCACCCAGCTTCGCACGCGTACCATATAACGCATTTTTCCCGGTCTTTATCGGCGGATACCCGGGCGGGCGCGCGGCCGGCGGCATTCCAGGTGGTGCGACTGCAATAGCCAACGCTTACAGCACGGGACGCGGCGGTGTTGCTACCAGTCACGCTACCGCTTACGGCCGCCCTGAATCTGCGCGCCAATGAATCTGAGTTCTCCCTCACGCCAATTTCTCGTTGATCCAGGCTAGTCACACGTAAATAACCAGTCGGTAAACCTGCTACAATATTATCCGTAGTAAAATTTTTGAGTGCCGTTACGTGTAAAATTTCTATCATAACATATGTGGAAATGAAATATATTGCCATAATATAATTTCCACCTTATTATCAAAATGTAAGTATTAAATTTAGATTATACTGTGAAGCTTACAGTAAACAGTGCTAAGCAGATTTAAAGTTTTCAAATTAAAATCTGTTTTGCACAGTATTATGAGTAACATAGAAATTTTAGGTTTTTTTTAAATTTCTAGTATACCTGCACATTAATGATCCAATAAATAAGTGGCCTTATTTTAAATAAACAATTACGTATCATAAATTTTAAAAATGTTGGAAGTTTACGGCGAAGGAATTTATTACAAAACTGCGTTTTCAGTGAATATTGTGACGAAGGGATTTTTGGATACTTTCTTATATCAAATTTTTATTGTAAATATTGTGATCGCTAAATTTTAACTGACAATAAATATCATGAAAATATAATATCATTCTTCTGTTTTTCTTTGGTACAGTTATATAAAAATTATATTTATAGCAACTAAATTTAATAGCGATATAGACAATATTGCTTCGATGTACTTAATCTCAACTGTGACTACGACTGACACGTTTAAAAGAAGTTTGTTACGATGTAACTATATAAGGGAATAATGTGGTAAATATTTTTTTCTTTATTTTGTAATAATTAAAAAAATATAATAAAATTTTTCCTTTTTCTCAATGTGGGTAGCCCTTTAAGATTAACTGAATTGACTAAATTAAATTTATTAAAATGACTTTGAATTCAATCTACTAGATATAAAATTAAAAATGATTAAATATTAGAATCACGAAATTATTCGAGTGCTAGATGTACAAATGTGATTATAGAATAAAAGTGCATTGTGAATATAACTAAAAAAATGAAAATAGTACGCAAGGCAGGTATTGCCGCTAGATTATCAAAATTTACTTCACATTTAAATTTTATTTAAATAGTTTAGCATTTTTGTTATGATTACCTAATCAATTCTAAACTATTTTTTTTTAAATATTAAGAATTGTGTAGCTTTTATAAAATAAAATTCCATAATCTACAGATATGTTTAACAAGTTCATTAAAAATGTATAAATCTTGTACATTCCTTTATGTTTTCTAAATTTGTTTTAATCCTCAAGCTCCCTTAAGGAAACCAGTTAAGGTAGGAGGTTCTGAACTATTTTATATTTTTCTGAAAATTAGATTACGATTAAACAAGTTCATTGGCCACAGCTATCAAACCTTAACATTTTGAAAAAAGAATGAAAACCACGAGATGGCAGTGAGCATAAAAATTTATGTCCCGGAAGCAGACTAATGTAAGGCAAACGGGAAAAACTGCTGTTGGTAACTAACGGATTGAGGCGCACATGTAACTAGCCATTGTAGCAAGTATTTTCAATCTGGAGGCAGTAATATTCAGATACTCACATTACAACTTTATCGGCTATAAGTAATTTAACAAGATCTGCCACTTGTCTTGTGTAGACGCTATTCTGATATTGATATCAAGCTGAATAGCGAATTTTTAAAATATCTCTTGCTCTGCGAAAATAATTTTAAGTATAGCTCTAGAAAGGTATGTTTATGTTGGATGATAATAAAAATTGGGCGATCTACTTAGTGTTGGAATTATTCAATGCACCCATAATGCAATAATAATACCCACAATAAAATAAGAAGGTATACGCATTAATTTCATTTTTAGATGCATCAATCGAAAGCTTAGAAATCTAAAATAATTTCTGAAAATGTAAATATGTTCGGATAAAATGATTTCGGTTACTTTTTAATGATTGCTATTAAAATTACATTGTATGTCCTTAACACGGTTAACATTTTATTAGTAACAAAATTTCGTAAATAAATGCGTATTTACGTCGTAATGGAATAATAAAATACCTTAAAACAATTGTTTTAAATAAAATCAAATAGTGGAAATCCGGGTATTTCAAGTAAGTTTTTTATTTCGATTGTATAAAATGTAAAGAAACTTTTGATTTGTATGTCATTTTAGAGTTCCGTATCTCAAAAAAAGGAATCACTGTAAGTTCACTAACGTATCTGTCCGTCTGTCTGTCACACTTATTTTTCTCAGAAACCATTTGACGTCGTAGTAACTTGAAAATTGGTACATTGGTAAAGCACGTTGACCCGCATAGATAACACTCAAAAATACTTTATTGTAATTTTAAAGGGAAGAAATGAAGTAACCGATTTTTTTAAATTTTCTGCGTTGCATGGGACTTCAAATGAAAGATAAAGTCATAAGGATACCAAAACTATTTTTTTGAGAATTTTGTGTCAAATAGTTCTAGGTATGCTACTCAAAATGTCTCTGCAATCCATCCAATCGCAGAATCTGTCGAATTAAAAACTAATACAAAATACGAAGTTACTATAAGTTAACTGGAAAACTGTAAAAATGATTTGAAATATCATAATTTTTAATAAATACTCGAATTTTTACTCCCATGAAAAGTATACTAGACAAATATCGTCAGTGGGGAATCGCATTTCGATTCTGTGTAGTTGAATTAAGTACTTTTAAATAGCGTTAACGTTAACACTTTGTGCAAAGTTTTGTCGCAACCGTAAATACTCGTAAACTAAACTAAAAGTTAGGCCGATTGTTGGAACGCACTCATGTTGTTCAAACTACTTATAGACTTCTACTATTTATGCGAATAACTTTGAACTTCTAATACATTTAGTTGTGATTTCATAATAAAACGTCTTTCAAGAGAACTATCAATGATGGTAAGGAAAAATTGTCTCTATTTCACCGACCGGGAATGATCTTTGGAAGCAGGCGAAAAACCGAATAAATTTGTGTTTTTATGTCGATTTATCTAAAATGAAATGTGGTATTAATATTTTTATGTATATTTTCAGTAATATTTCTCAAAGTACAAGTTTTCTTTCTTTTGAGGTACAGAACCGTAAAAAATTAAATTAAAATACCATTCAACTTCAATATTTGAAGTTAATGTCCGACTAAACACTCGTACAGAGAGCATTGGATAATACATACCATCTGCGTTCCAATCGTCTCCTGTATAGATGGTTAACACAGGGTATCTATATAGTAATTACATAGTAATTACATTATTATATTAATTATATATTAATATAATAAATTATATTAATTATATAGTAATTACAGATAAATTATATGTAATTCCGTATTCTGATAATGTTACTGAATATCCTAAATTTTAATTCACTTAATTCACAATAACTTTAATTCACTAATTTTGAATAAAAGTAGAATATGTATAGCTAGTCAATGTCTTTGAGAGCGGTTTACTCCACCGCTGACCTCCGATGCTTAATGTTTTAACTAAGTGAAATTTATTTAAAAATGACTCGAAGGAAGCAGACAGTGCGCAAATCTACAGGGGGCAAAGCGCCCCGGAAACAAATAATGATCAAAAAAAAAATTATGGTATTAAAAAACTTTACCACTGCCGTCCCGTGATCGCCGCTTTGATGGAAATCAGACGCTATCAGAAGAGTATTGATCTACTTATTCACAAACTACCCTTTCAGTGATGGGTTCGCGAAATCGCGCCAGACTTTAGGGCGGAACTGAGATTCCAGAGCCCGGCCAGATTGGCCTTGCAGGAAGCGAGCGAAGCTTATCTAGTGAGCCTTATGAACTTCTGCGCCATCTATGCCAAGTGAGTCACCATTATGCCCAAGGACATGCAGTTGGCTAGAAGAATCCGCGGTGAACACGTATAGTGATTACCCTCACACGAAATATTTACGTAATCAAGACAAGAATGGTGTCGCTTTATAAAAAATGTGTTGGCAAGTGGTTATCACTTGAACTTTGTAATTTTATTAATGTATACGAATTATTAAATTAAGCATTATTTAAAAGATTGGAATATTGGATTTTTTTCAATAAACGTTTAAACTCGTTATATAAAATGTCATCACACATGTACCATGATGATTTCATTTTAGCGCATTTATGCTTTTTTGTATCGTCGAAAATCAGTTCTTTGCTTATATACTTGTTGGCTATAATTGTTGGATGTCCCCATGACTTCATACTACTCTTGATTCTTTCGAAGATTAAGAGAGAAATCTTCGAAAATAACTTAGTGCTTGGTACTAAGCACTAATGAATAAATTGATTATTAAGATACTTTTTATATAATTAGAGCTAAACTTAATTACACATTTAGAAAAGTTAATTACACTTAAGAATCATATTTAGTTTTTTTGGGACAGACAAGGTCAAATTGTTTTTTAATTTATTAAATTTTGAGAATCTTCTATGGTCCAATAAATTTATTTATTCTAAATTTAAAGTCTCTCCCTTAAACGAGTCACATAATATAATGGCTCACACAGTTTCATTTATACAAAATAGCTTTGTTTATATCAAGGCTGTGAAATGTATAAAGCTGAAAAATATTAAAATTTTATACACTGTTTTATACATGTAAGTAATTTTATATCTGTAAGTAATTTCTTTTTAACATATGTAAGCAGAAAACGTATTTATGAAATAAAAAAGCTCGTAACTGTGTGTTGTCATCGCATGCATTTTAAAGTTCATATCTAAGTTACTTTGATTTTTAAATGCACCAGTTTGTTATTCGTTATTCTCTGTGAAAGGTAAAAAAGTTACTCGATATTTATATATTAAAAATACATAAGCATATCGCTAGTTTATTTTTCTATATTATTTTAAATCGAGCTTAGTAAGTTTATAGGTATTGTTTTTAAAAGTAATATATTTCGAATCCAACACTGGTCTTCATATGATAGGGTCAGCCACCAGCATTGCCTGATGGCCGAGATCGTTGTTATGGACAACGCGCACGCGACGGGTGAGTTCGCTCGTGTCTGCGCCGAATGCATCGATGAGTGATTCATTATTAGCTGTAATCCGGGTAGGTTGTTCGATCAATTGTTTGCGATTTTATTACTGAAATGTGGACAATAATTTTAACGAGATTGATTCTTTCTAAATAAATTGACGTTTAAAAGAATAAATCTCCTCGGAGTCACATTACAGAGCGAAACGGAAATATTTTTCAGCAAAGTGTCAACTTTGTGATCAATTCTAGACATATTAATATATAAACACGTTTAGTTTAAGTTATTCGTAGTGATTAGGAATTAAATAATGCATGTATATGTTACAAAGTACATTGTCGACGTTGCAAATCAATAAAAAAATGAAAAATGCAACTACGTAAAAAACGTAAAAGAAAAAAACAGGTTTTAGTAATGCTGTCAAATATTTTTAATCAATGATTGGTAAGTGATATCCGATAATCAAATGTTAATTTATGTCAATTTATTCTTTGTTATCGGATTTCGTCGGCAGCATACAAATATATATTCTGGAAAATATGTTGAATTGGTTTACAATTTTCCGCTTCGAGTCAGAAATTTTTCGTTATTCGAAATTATTCGAAAATTCCGGAATATTCTATAAGATATAAAAGCTTTTTAGTTCATTTACATATTTTCAGTATAGTATGGTCAAAAGTAAACTTATATTTAGACATATATACTAAATTATGACTTGTTTTTTTTTTTATAATTTATTCGTTCTTTGCAGCAACGCTCAAAGGAGCTTGGTGAGAAATATTGCGCTTTTATGTATTTAATGTTTTCGCCTACTTTACGCAATATATTTAGAATGAACAGTTCGGTTTTGATAAACAATTACAAAGCAAACACTGTGTATTAATAAAGCAGAAGTCATATAGTAATATTTTTTAAAGCATTCATTCCACCAATTGAAATTAGGTTTTGTACCGGAATATCATGACCATTTGTAGCGGTGTTGTTGGAATTACTATATAACCAAGTAACCACTGTTATTTCCGGAATTGAAGTAAACTGTTTCAGACCTCATTTATCCATCAAGTGGTTTGAAATTTATGAGAAAAGAAGTATATTACAGTAAAATATATTTTACGTATAATAGGGAGATAAAAATATCAATGTATGCGAAAGTAGCAATTACATAGAATAATAAATACTGCCAATAAAAAATTAAAGAAGGAATGAATAATGAAATACATCATTATAAATAACATTCAATAAGAAGTTTAACACTTTCGGAAATGTAACCATTATACTTGACCTCTTTAACTTCTGTTCTCAGCTTCTCTGGATCAGAAATTTTTCAAATACTGTAATGGTTATTACCATTACAGTTCACCGTAAAATAGATATGACTACATTCTTTCCTTACGAGATCCGATTTTTTTTAATAAATTCTTCGTGCCATTAACTATTTTTCTTTTAGCAATAGTTAATTTTTGGTTTAAGAAAGTATATTTGATATCGCATTAGAAGCTTATTTTTTACGCTTTTTAGACGGCAAGTACTTAATATTTAAACGCTGATCATGTTAGACTCATGAGGGTCACTTTCACATTAGCGAGAGCAGATCGGATACCAACGTCTTTATGGACGTATCATCGGGGATCATACTGGCAGTCACCCCACCTCTAGATTCCATAGCCGCTTACGTTATTAGCGCCCTGCCAATTATGATGTTAATATGCTCATCCGATGATGTTAAATGACTTATGTTTTTCTCATGACCGTAATTGATTTTGCACTATGACTAACAATAGAGCGGGCAATCTGGACATCGTATCCGAATGAATAGTAATCAAATGTCGTATTTCCGTCAGCACGCAAAAGGCTGTCGTTGTTCAACACTACTTCCAAAAGCCTTTTCTATGCGTTTATTTATTATAATATTGACTGTCATGTTGCTTATAGGATCGAATTAATAATTTATCGCTCATTGTCAATTGAATAAGCTTAAACTTGATGACTAATTTACTACCACTTAAAATTAAATTGCTCTATTAGAGGCAGACACATAAATTATGTGTAAGAGGGATTTTATTTTTAGCATATAAATGCAGAGTATATTGGCTCTGTTTTACACTGAACTATATTATATTAAATTATGAGGATTGAAATACAGTTTTTAACTGATTCTTAAAAATTGTGAACAACCGTATCATCCTCCAATACACCGCGAGTCTCTTATTCGATAAAGAGTGATCTCGGGATTCATAAACGATGTAGCCTATGTTTAGCAACAACATATATCTCTTGATTACTAAAAATAAAGAATCTACTACGCAAAACATAATTAAAGAGCTAGAAGAAGCTATTATGATATTCAATTATATTCCTCAATTACTTGGTAAGTAATAGCCACCAAACTTTTAAAAAAGTTTTGTCATTTCATATAAGATAAAACGTATTTTAAGAGCAAGTCATAAAGATAATAACTACTAAATTATAGAGATATTTCGGTACATAGCGATTTTTTTTCAATCTCGCTAACGATATTATCTATTTTACAGAATAAAATGCTAAAATCCAAAAAGGCGACGTTCTGGAAGAGAGAAGTTAGGTTAAAAGACAGAAAAGGAAATTATACGATAGCAGAAGGCAAAATGTTTATTCATAATTAACATAAAACTTTAAATGCTTTCTGAACCAAATGTAAGATCCAGAAATAGAAAATGAACCGAACACCAAGTAATCTAGGATTATCGATATTATTGTTATAAAAAAATTACGAAGTGCAAGGTTAAGAGAAATACACACTTTAAAAAAAGTTGTAGTTCAGTTCACATCATGTTTTTTTTTATTTCTTCCAGCACGAGCATATAAAGAAACCGTCCATCAATCATCATAAAGACATCGGGTGTTTATATCAATATTAAGATTACATCTAAAGAGGGCATTGATCGATGTAAATAGATATTGGTCAATACCAACTTATCATAAATAAAATAAAAATATACTGGGGTTCATAGTCATATTAGAAATTTCTTCATTAACAATACTTGAACTAGTAAGTTATGTATTTTTAACAGTGGTCTTTCACAGATAACTACCTAAAGATCTTTGAAAAATGTCACCACCGTCACCACACATTTAAGTCTGTCAAATTTAAGGCTGCCGAAATTGTTGGAATTTTGGTATTACGGATCTTATAAATTATTAAGGATATTTACATATACGAGTCTGTAAAGTTTTATATAATATTAACACATAAAAATGTATTTAAATAGGTAGTTACGATTAAACACGTGCACGAAAGAGGCCAGCTGGATGCCCGCCAGTAGGCATTCCAGCAATAAATGACTGTCTACAAAAAACTCTGGAACAATGGGTTCCAGGTGGCGAGTCTTTCGCTGAATCACTTTATATGTTTATGTACGAGACACATAAGGTATAATTTTGGAGCATTACTTATATTCAATACGAAGGTATGGTGTAATGTGCAGTAAGCAGAGTGCATTGCATGGAAACTTTCAGTGCTCGCACGATGAATAATCTTAACATTACTTCTAGATGATATTAAAATCGTCTCGAATTTCCTGTCATTTAGATAAAAAGATAAAAAGTAACTTTTCATAAATTCTTATTAGAGTCCTCGATAAACCATCAAATACATAAACAGTTTAGCATCTAATAACGTCCGAGGCCTCCCACTAAAAATAATTTGGACACTTATTTGCTACAAGCTTTTTACGGGGCTAACCAGAGCTATACATTCATGCTTTAACGTACATATAATACATACATTTGGTGGACTTATTGTTACAAGAGCAATCTCTTCCAGTCAACCATATTGATTAAATACAAACATAGAAAATAACATAACATATAATAAGGAAAATGGGGAACAAAATGAAATTAGGGACGGTAGGAGGAAAGACTTTTTCTTTTCTTTTTTCTATGAGAGGAAGGACTTTTTCAGAGGGATTATGAGAGGAAGTACTTTTTTAGACGACCTTCGAATTCATTTAAGGAGTGTGAGTTCCTGGTAACATACCATAGTCAAGCAGTGGCAGTAAGAGTGTTTGACAGAGGTGAGATTTGGTTTAAAAGTCGAGCAAATTTTGAAAATGCTTGAGGGAGTGTATTCTGCTGAATATACGACGACTAACATCATTTATTTAAGGTTGCCAACTAAGATGTTGATCGACAGCAGACCCAAGTATTTAACAGTATTAACGTAAATAGAATTACATTTAATGTTAGATACGGAAAATCTGATCTAAATTCAGAAAGCAGTCTTTGGCTGGCAATAATGATAGCTTGAGACTGAATTAGATTGTTTTATGAGTCCACTGACCGATTGAAGCAAGGTCTTCATTGAGGGTGTTAATAACGGTTGTTATGGAGTTTACACCAGTATAGGCATATATTTGTACATCATCAGCGTAAAAATGATAATTACTATGCATATTCCCAACAACTCCATCAATGAATATTTAAAAATAAGTGGTGAAAGAAGCCCTCCTTGAGGCACACCAGCTGATAAATCCGTCCATTCGGAGAAGGCATCTGAAGACTTCACAGATTGCCGACGTCCATATAGATATGAGGTAAACTATTCGAATGAGTATTAAAATATATTCAAAGATTTCAAACAAGTTAGCAAAACGTCAAAGTCAACGGCGGTGAATGCACTGCCGAAGTCAAGAGATATAAGTATTGTGACTTGAATGTTATTCATGGTTAAACGTATATCATCTGTAATTTTCATAAACGCCGTTGAGGTATCATGGCCAGTTTTGAAACCAGATTGAAGTATTATATACGCTTTCTTCTATTCAGAAGGGAAAGTGGCAGTTGTGAGAGATGTATTAAATATGTCAGCAATAATAGGTGTTACAATATTCAAGATAAGCTTAAGGGCTTTAATGCTTAGGTCATCGAATCCCATAGAGTTGGTTTTTATCACCAGATTGATTTTAACTTCCGAATCACATGTATTATTAAATGTGGATTCGTGGTTAGAAGTGAGAGGATTGATTTTCTTTAATGTTTCCGACTTAACACCTGGGTCAAGTAATACGGGGGGGGGGGGAGGGGGGAGGCTTAGCAAAGAAAGAGTTCAAAGTATTAAGGTGTAGTTGCAATACGCATCAGTAGAAATGAATGTGAGAAATGTCAACTTCCAGAGTGCTAAGGAATTTCCAAATGTTTAGAGAAGATCGTTTGCGTATGGAAGTGGAGCTGTAATGTTTTTAGTATTTCTACACATTTGCATACCCAAGCACTCAAAATGTCTCTCACGTTGAAGGACTGATGTTCGCTTTATCATTCGCTGAGTCATTAAGCCATTGGACTGCCTTTCTTTTAATTTTCACTCGTTTAAGGGTTTTTTTCGCAGTTTGATCATACGGCTGCTGAATTCAACAACTTTTTCATCAACCATTTGAATGGCTAAAATACTATCCCAATCAATGAGCGTGGCATCCACAAGCAAACAAGGCAAGTCAATAAGCTATGAAAATTTTAAATTTAAGGATATATATATATATATATATATATATATATATATATATATTTATATTTGGAGTCAGGTTCAGGGAGTTGATAAGAGATTGTGTGGTGGTTGGAATAAAAGGATAAACTTTAAAATATAAGAGGTAAACAATTTTTATTGAAAACATATTCCAACTATTTACAATACTTGTCTATAAACATCATTTTTCATTTTATTATCCGGGGTATATATATATAATTTTTTTGTACATACAAGCTACATATAGTTAACTGTGAGAAAAGCACGATTCCTTGAGGTTGATGCCGCTATGTTTTATCGTTTGTCCTTGTGTTTTGTTAATTACAAAACTATAGGCTAATTTGATTGGAAATTGCAGTCTTTTAAATTGGAATGACAGTTCAGTAGAGATCAGTGGTATTCTTGGAATATGGTATTCTTGTCGATCGATTTGTATATTTTCTGTTCACCGGGTATTTTCTTTTGAATGTTAAAGTTGATATCGTCTACAATATTATTTTTAGTTGCCAAAACTGTCTTTTGAAACTCCGGATCGGTATAATTGTGAACAATGTTTCAATAAATTTGGTCGATGATTTCGTTCTCAGTAGTGGCTATGTGTAAAAGATTTGAGCAAAATGTGCTATCGTTTCACCTTTCGATATTTCAACTCTCATATTTATTGTTAGTCGCAGTATTTGTATATGTAGCCAGAGATGTGACGTTCCAGACTATTCCCAAATAGTCCACATCATTCCAGAATGTTCCGGGATATTGTGGAATGTTGTGAATATTCTCAAATGTTCTGGACTGTTCTACAAATTTCTAGAGGGTGAAATTTCCAGCCCTTAATCACGCCCTTCAGGTAAAAACTGGAACCTTCTTCATAGATGGGAAATAGAGGGCCTTAACTCCTTTGATCGTACCGGCACTCGTTGCTGAGCTTTAGTGGTATGCACATTGTACACTTATTTTTATAGTATATATATATTTATATATATATATATATATATATATATATATATATATATATATATACAATATACATCTTTCATCTTACCGTACATCTTTTCGTAATATGAAGCCTATTAATCACCCGTATGTTCACCTCTTCGTACATACGACTGGTAATACTCAAATAGCGATTATTGACTGAAAATACGTTTCGTCTATTATCATATTGGAATCATTAACCACTTCAATATATTCAGGTTAATTGAGCCGTAGAAATAATTCTTTTATCACAGTAATGAACGATCGTTAATATTGATAAGATCAGAAGTCTATCACTGTTGCATTTAATTTTAGAAAAAAAAATGCCTTTTTTTGGAATGAAATAAATAAAACCCAGCCTTTTAAAGCAAGTCAAACATATTTTTGGAGGCAATTTGAAATATAGTCTGTTAAATAAAATCATTGTATGAAATACGATTTCTGTTTTAATTCGATTTATATTTAAACAGTATAAAGTAATACACATAATGCATTTGGCTCCCTGCGGATTGCGCAATAGTCTGTTCTAGTCGACCATAATAAATTAAATCAAAATATATACATAGTGATGTAGTATTATTTCTATGTATTACAACATCTTCAGGTGAGCTATTAGCAAAAATAACCTAGGTCGTGGTAAAGAAATTAAAGAAAGTAGAAATAATACTACATCACGTAGTTTCATTTAATTGTGACTAATGAATTTCTACAAAATTAACGCCAAATATATTCAATAAAAATATATATTCTTTTTATTAGATTGTGGTGAGTTGTGATGCCAAATAGAGAGCAAGCAATTTGAATTAATTGTATACTTATGATATGGGTATTGATGAATCACGAATTATGTGACGGAAGGGGGTTTTGGCCATAGAGGTATTTTTAAGAGAAAGTATTGTATGTGTACATTGTACATATATTGATTGCAAATTCCGAGTGAGAACGTAAACGTTAGTTTTAATGGGGAGAGAAAGTGAATAGTAATCATTTTCTTTTATAGATATAGTGAATAACTACTTTAATAGATAGCATGTTGCGTTATAAGAAAATTAAGCAAAATTATAAATTAGACAGCGTATAAAGTTACGAATACGCACTTATCTAAGTAAATAAATATATTAAGTAAATGTGGGGCTCGCACTGCGATGGTTAATAGTTATTAATAGTTCACCATTTTTTAAGAGTTTAAACATTTAATGATACATGTTTTTCTAAAAAAGTAATTATTTTTCTCTGTACGTATAATGTATTGCCTAGTATATATATCACAGGCGTAAGACAATTAACTTGGATGTCAATACACCTTATTAATTTATTATTGTAAATCGACTGAAATAATATTGTATTGAAGTGTTTAGTAAATACCTTGATTGTCTTGATTTGTTTCACATTTTTAACACATATGCCTGGTTAACATGTTATTTAAGGGTAACCCTCTGGAAAGTGTTTCGAGATTCATATCTTACAAGACGCCTTATCGAAGTTATTACTAGACACTTCGATTGAATTAAAAAAAACAACTAAATCTAAAAATTTAGTAAACGTATAGCCGACACCCATTCAAGATTTACACTTGAACTACAAATCTCACCCTTATGCCGTTGAGATAAGTTCCAGTCAAAGTCCAAAATCTAAACTGCTGTCCACTGTAGCGGTATACTAAATTTTCTTTATTTCATGGGTATGTACGCAATTAGCATAATGTAGGGTACATTGTTCTTTTCAGATTCAAAGATAAATATATATTTTAAAATACAGAGTTATTCTTTCAGTTAATTTAAGTCATTTGAATTTTTTCAGACCTGACTATTACTCGTTAATTAGAAGAGTCTATTTAGCTGTGGTAATTTTCTTTTAATTTCATTATATATGCTACTATTTTATTCACAATAGTAGTATATATAATGAAATTAAAATGTAATTAAAAGGACGGATAGACAGATGGACTGCCGTGGGTTCCGCTTTTTTCCTTCTGACGTACAACCCTACAAAAGAAAAAAGTACTTATTTCTTAGGGTAAACCGAATACTTTTTATCGGTTGGTTTGTAACAATAGATTATATCTGTACGGTTAAAAGCCAGGTCGGAACGGCCATTCACATATGGAAACTTATTTTTAAATTTTTTTTCATTATTACATACATCATACCTTTATTAAAGAAAATAAATTAACTATATTGAGAAAACGAGTGTATAAAGAGGCCAGTGAAGACTTTAATCAATTTTAGAGATATCAAAATGTGAATTTTGCTAGGTAAGCCACATGATTGTCGAATTAGATTTCAAATGATTTTGAAAGTATTTAAATTTCTTTCGAACTTAAAATGTTACAATAAATTTGACGTCGTTGCTTTATTACAAACTCAAGCAAGTCGCTAAGTCGATCTAATGAAGAAACGTATTAACGTAATGAAATATCACTGGAAAAAAAATTATATTTAAATTGCAGAAAAGTTATAGACTGTTATAATAACATTGACAAAAATAAAGTAAATACTCAGCATATGATTTAATTTTAAACTAGAGCTAGAATTGTCTTTCTGATATTTAGCAGACAGCAAAATTAAGTTGAGTTGTGACCTCAAATCAGAAAGGTAATTGCACTAAGGCTTGAAATATAGGGTACATTAATTTTCAAAGCATTTCAATTTATTAACGATTTTCTGAGTAATTTTGAAAACACTAGGTGGGAAATTATTTGTTTAATCATTGATGACACGTTGACGTCTCTTGTATCATTAATTAGGAGAGACATCAATGTGTAAAGATATAATAAAATATAAAATGACGTAATCTGCCAATCTACATCAAAATTGATTGTCATTGGCGTTGCCCGTGCCGAATTCACGCTCAAACACGAGCTGACTTTTTGCCAGATTTGGCCTTCATTGATGCTTTTTTTTCAGCGAAAGAACCACGTGCTTGATGCTAAAGGATATACCGCGTATGCTAATCACTTATTTATACAAACATGCCATATAGAAACACGGGCTTTCCCGAACTATGTAGCATTTTTTTATTTATTTGGATAACTTAATATGAAAATAATGTATTCATTTATATTAAAATGTCCTAATTAGTGAATAAATATATATTCGAATGACTTTAAAAACATATATTTGAATACAGTATTGTGGAACTACAGATTAAAATAAAGGATCTATAACTCCCGCTAAGATTTGCTGTACAATCTTGATAAAAAGCCCCATTACGCATTCATTTTTTTCATAGTAGCATTAACTCAATAGTCCAAATGCTGCTTAAACTAAAAAGGTCTCCTGGAGGGAGCATAACGCTTTTTCTTTACATGGCGATTTACGCCAGTTCGCTCTACTGTAAGCCGCGTAAAAGAATTTCGTTCCAAAAATGTTTTTAATATTTTCTGTGTTATAATATCGTCATACAATACAACTGTTCTATGTACAACTGGTTAGGTTTCATGTGTCAGTCTGTCACTGGTTCGCAGTTTCTACAGCTTAGACTTGTTTGCATTAAATTTTTTAAATAAATCCCAATACATGAAAAATTGAGATAAACATTGTTTTTTTGCACGTAAAGAGTGGTATTTAGTGGTATTAATAATATTGAGACTCCGCTTACCATTTTTAATATACAAGCGTTGCTTGCGAAATATTACCTTTCAAAATTAAATGCAATGTGTCTTTATAATTTTTCAAGCATGCATTTGAAAGAAGGGTGGAAAATTCTAGGAACTGGAATTTAATTACAACTTTCAATTACAATTATTTCACTTAACTTGAGTCAATAATTTCAACATATATACAGGTAATTACGGAGTCCTGGTTACTCATGTTTCGAATACGCAATACTAAACAATAGAAAGGCGAAAAACTAACCTTAAAGTTATTTATATTTGAAGTTATAATTCAACTTAAATTAATGTTTTTTAGATCTAATGGTAAATTAACGTAACATTTCTTTTATATTTATTAAAAATAAAATAACCACTTTTTTCCCAATTCAATAAATATATATTTTTTATATTTATTAAACTGAGAAAACTTTTATACATTCACAATGTACTCAAATTAAAATAAATTAGACTCTAACTATGGTCGTTATCTCTATAGACTACCTACTGCTTCCATACATCTGGTCAAAATTAATAGTAAATTTCTTTAATTCTAAATAAATTGAAAAACTGCTGATAAATATATTTTTAATTGTAATAAGAAATGTATGAATTTTGATTCCGTTAATGGCAAATCCAAGGCAGATTAGTGATTCATTCTACTTTTTGATGACTATAAATATGTATCCATATAATATAAGACAAATTTTTATCAGGTTATTTGAATGAAATATTGATAATTTCAAATAATTTTGCCAATAACCTATGCAAGCACTGGATATAATTAATTAAACAAATACTATTTAAACATAATTCATCAAGTTTTCTTGAATCCAATGCCTACCGTACATCATCCGGTACAAAGGCAAAAAACCTATAAATTATTTCAACAATATGTGGAATTTGAAAGAAGGAAATATTGGGTGTTGGAGAAATGTGATTTGAGACAGGATTCAGTGGAGGCAGTTAATGGGAGGATCTTATCTTGATCTAGGCTGAAGTGCCTCAGAAGAAAGAAACAGAACTAACTTTGCACAGTATATTCAACATTCAAACATTTTTAATACTCTTAATCGAATTTATTTTGATTTAAAAACAAATTAAATAATTGTGGTAGCACAGAGGTAACATAATCGCGATATGCGATTTCTTTGTTTCATGTAAGAAAAGAAGTTGCAGTAATATTGACTAACAAAATTGAAGAAATTATTATAAACACCTTTAAGTGTTCGATATAAAAAGATGATTGAAAAAGTTGAATGGTCCAAGTGACTAGATGAGTAGTGTCCGCATTGCACATCAAGGCCAAGTAAAGATAATGTTAGATGGACCGTGATAATCTTTTCATAAATCGTATACAAGGAAAATAATACGGAAACTGTAGGGGTCATGGACCTCCATTCACTTCGATCACGACCTATACTCAGAAATATGATGTTAAGTTTTAAAACTGAAACTGCTCTTTGTGGGGAGGAATTATAATTTTTACATAAGTTATTAGAATTTATGCCATATAAATCAGAAGATTTTTTTATTAATATTAACTTATAATTACTTTGTCTATAAGGGTAAATAGTAATAGTAAATAAACGATTATTAAATGACTGTAATCCCGAAAGCTGTTGATGGTTTTTCTCTAAATCAACACAGTCATAAATATTTAAATTGTTTGTTGCTTATTCAATTTTTTTTTAAATTGTCTAAGTAACTGAATATTTTTTAAAAATACCATCGAACCTTTTAAACTTTCTAAAATTACAGTTTCTTATTTATTATATACAGATAGAAACTTGTATTGATCTCATGGGTGTGCAGTATTTTCAATTAATGATACGGAAAACCTTCTCAACATTTTCAACAATACAATCAATAGCCTACTGGTAAGCTATTGATTGTTATATAGAAAGGAACTAAGATATTCACGGGTTTTTATTGCATGAATCGATCAATGGGTCGTTTAAGAAGAAAAACTGCAGAGTACTATTAAATTAGAAAGTGGAATTTGGAGATAAGGGTGAAAACGCACCTTTTTCAGTTTTTACAATATATATCGCAAACGAAGCAAAATTTCGAAAAACTTCATATAAAACTTTTGCACAAAATGAATTTCCAATCGACATGGCTTATTCAAAAAATTTAAAAACATTTTTTGGCAAAAATGTTTAAAGAAAAAGAGAAAAAAAGCAAAAACTTCGATTTTTTTTGTTTTGTTGCTTTTTTGCCTATAACTTAGTTTGTGTCAAAGATAGATATATAGTTAAAAACTTACCGAATATTATATATTATTTTTATGGCCAATCGAACATAGCAATTTTTTTTTTCAATTTTTATCCCTCTTATAATGATATTATTTTCATTTTCATTTTGTTGAAAAAAATATTATTTAACTCAATAGAAAAAGGTATTTTAAGTTAATTTTTTGATAATAAATAACTATTTAAATAAATTTATGTAACCAGGGTGTTGTTTTAAACAAAATTATAATTAAATATACCTTAATATTGCTTTTTCTTATATATAAAATATGGAGATTTACAAAAGTATATTTGAATTGAATATAAATTTAAAGTTAATTTGTAAAATATATTTGAAATTTCTTATTAGAAATATATTTTATTTGCGTTACTGGTCCGTAACGTCAATGATTCCAGTCAATCAACGATTCCAGTTCAGTACCGTTACTTTTTCAATTACAACTACATCTTTTCAATACTTTTTCAACCACGACTTTTTCAAAACTTTTTAAATGCAATTCTACATTATGTGACTTTCAAAACCTCTGCTCCGAAATAAGTAAGGTAGAGTATTCATAAAAGAGCGAGAGGGATAGCATGAGCGTTCCCAAACACTGGCATTTCGAGCGTGCACGTGTCACTAAATTTTTCGTATTCATTGAGCTCAGTCGATTCGTATGGAATTTATATTTTACAAAGGAGAAATATTTTTTTGTTATAAAAATAAATTAACAGAAGCAAATAGAGTGCTAAAAGCGCAGAGTATTGCAATTGTTACTGCTGTTAGTATAAAAAGAAATTACGACAAACATAGAGTGTTAACAGACGTTGAAACTATTAAAGTTCACACTTCATGTTATAAATCATACATTTCTGAGTCAAATATTTCTGTAAAAATGAAAAAAAATTGTCAGCAGATGATTCGATTGTGGGACCAAGTAGAACAAAGGCAAAAGTAGATTTTAATTTTACTGAACTGTGTGTAATTTGTGAAACAAATACGGATGTTCTTATTACGCACATAATCAACGTAAATCTCGGCATCTTTCTCCCGGTAATACTTATACTTAATATCTAATTATAATTTGTTATTCCTATATAGTTCATGTTAAATATTTGAGTAATTAATCAGTAAACTCCAAAAATATATATTATTTTTAATTCATGAATTTTTAGACTTATAGGTTCAATCAAAAAATGTTTATTAGATTTATTATGAATTAAGCTTGATAAAAAAATATTAATTTTATGCAGGTGAGGCCATTTAATACAAAATTCAGAATTTCTGCATAATATTATCCAATTGGCTTTAAATAAAAAAGACGTCGAAAGTCAATATATATTAGATCGAATTGAACTTGAGTTAGAAATGTATCTATTCAAGCTAGGTTTCATAAAAATTGTTATTGAAAATTAGAACTACCAAGTACAGGACGCTTTACAAAAAGCAAAAGTAACAGTACTTCAATGGTAGTAGCTGTTAATTTTCTCGATGAGCACAAAGATGAATGTCAGTTTTCTTTGGAAGAGATTTTAGCTAATTATACGAGTGGAAAACCAAGTGATAAGTGGACCTTAGAGTTGTTGAAGGAAAAATATAAAGATGACATAATCACTAGATTAAAAAATCGATCTCTAATCATATCATTTAAAGATACAGGCCATAACATTTTGTATAAAGCGTGGTATGAAAAACAAGAAAAAAATGGAGGATGAACGAATAAAAGTTGTTAAATCTGCAGAGGAAGTAATTGTAGAACACATTCGTTTACAGATTTATTTAGTTGATGAATATCCATCACCGTTGAAATTTCTTGAAAACACCCAAGAAGATGTACCAGTTACTTTGCAAACTTTACTTGAAACAATTATTTTAAAAAATAAACAAGGTGATTTACATAAATCGAGAGTAATAATAACAGCAATCTCACATGCAATCATATCTGCAACTAGACCTCGATCATTCGTATCATCTATCATTCCAGCCTTGAGTTTTTTTTTTAAAGGTATAGCAATCTCTTGGATATATTTCAGCTCTTGGATGTTTTCTGCGTCTTACAGAGAGTCTGGAGTATTTGAAATTTCAAGTGTTTTGCATCCATACTTAAATAATTATCAACAAAGTTTTACTCAAACGACAATGTTAATCATCAAACGTGCACCCTAACAGGAAATAATACGTTTAATTCAATGACTGGTGTTCAATGTATTACTCCAAAAATATAAAACTTATTTTTGTCTGCAATTCCGAGAGTCCAATTACTATAGCAGTTGGAAAATTTGGCCGTATTGATATGCTACTTTTTCAGAAAGTTAATCTAAGATTATCTTCCATAAAGGTAGACAATTTGCAAGTTATGGACGCGTTGACTAATGATATTGAAGTAAATGCTGTTGAGTGCATGTGGTTTTATGAAAAATTCCAATATCGTGACAAAACGCCAGATTCGTTTAAATATATTATATTAGGTAAATTACGATTATTAAGAAAACATAGCATCAAATTTTCAATAAATGATTATTATTTACAGAATAAAATAGATATTGTAAATTGACAACCGGGTTTAAGCCATTTGAACTTACAAAAATTATGTTTTTGCCAATCAATGATCCTCCTCCAAGTAACTGCGACACTATCCATACCTCCTGTATAGTTACTTTTTATTTGCCACTATTCATCAAAGCCAGAGATATAGTCGCTTCTTGCAATGATATTTCTGGTGTAAAAAACTTTATAGTAAGGCTCGTGGCTAGCAGGTTTCATCTAGATATTACGTGCTTAGTCGTTCCTTGGTTGTATAGGATATATAATGGCAGGCAGTGGTCTTGAAGATATATGTAGTTTGGTTTATGCCAAAGGGTCTGTAGAAAAAAAGCTATTTGGAAAAGCTATTTGGGGTCGAGCAATAAGATGTCACTCCTTAATTCAACTAGCTTTAGCTTTGTCCGTTTCAAAAGGTATTGAATTTCCGGATGCAGAAATCCAAATATTGAAAAATTTCAGCTTGGATGAAAATACCAGTGAAGAAAAACTTACAGATGGTAAACTTAAGTTTTTAAAAAACTCAAAAAAATGGAAAGAAAATTGACCAACAGCAAAATTGTATGTTCAGTATTTTGAAATGGTATCTTTATTATTCCAATTTATTCACGCTGAAAGAAGTGCTGAGTGGAATATGCATTTGACTTCAATTCAAAAAATGATGCCATCTTTTATAACGCCAGGTACTTTAATTATGCTAAAAGGAAAGGAAAGAATTGCTCTTATTCCTGAAACGATTAATATATATAATTTATATAAAATTTTAAAAGATGATAATTGTGTTTCCAGTTAAGAGTGCATTTTCTAAAATTACTTCGGGTTCAAATGATGTAGTGGTTGTCGATTTGGAAACACTATTTAAACGAATGCTTTAATACAAGCCTTTTAATGCTCAATTCGAAGAGTATTTCAACTTTGAATTAACACCGTATCCAGCATCAATTTTTGACGGGGTCAATATGAGGAAAAATAAAAAAATCAGACTTATATAAATTTGTCACATTCCTTGAAGATAATTCTATCAATATTATCCATCATGTTATTGATGGTGGACACTTATTGCATAAAATGTTATGGAACGCTAACGAGACATTTGCAGAAATAAGTACGAAATTTATTAATAATTTACAAAGTTTTTACATTGCACTGTAGTTTTTGACGGTTATCCTAGTGGCTCAAATATTGGAACGAAAAGTGCAGAAAGGCTGCATCGAACCAAACAAATTGATCCAGGATTTCTAATTAAAAATGATTTGAAACCACTTTCAAAACCCGATAACTTTCTATCAAATGAAAGTAATAAAACAAATTTATAACACATTTTATTTAAAAAAATCAAGAAAGTTTATATAGACACAGTGCAAGAGTATGGAAATGCAGATGTACTTGTTGTACAATGTGCAAAAGAAAAATTATTACAGTCAAAAAACCTTCTCATCATTTTATCACTTTTGCCAGAACAATGCCACAATTTATATCTTTTGGTACCAAGTGTAGGAAAAATAAAAGCAAAATTGTATGATCGAAACAGTTTTCATTTTTTTCAACAACAGTATCTTGGATTCAGTAGTGCATTTTGTGGCTGCGAGACCTACGTTTGCATTTTTCAACATTGGAAAAAAACTTCTATAAAAATACTATAAAGTTACAAACGTATATGGACACATTTTACGTGACAATATAACTGAAGAAGAAATAAGCTCTGCAGCAGAATATGTTGTAGCTTCTTTGCATGTGGCAAAGTTGAACAAGACCCTAAGTAACTGTCATTTCCAGCATTTTTAAAATTATCAAAAAGTGCCAAATTTTCTTTGGCGCAATTACAACCAACACGTGATTCCATCAAACTGCATGGCTTAAGAACGTATTTCCAAATCCAGCAGTGGCATGGAAATCACTTAAATTGGGATTGGAAAAATTCAAAATATGGATTAATAATATACAACACCACCCGCGCCAGAGATTTTGCTAAAAAAATGGCTTGCGGTTGCACTACAGGTTGCCATGGAAGCTGTGATTGCAGAAAATTACAAATTATTTACTCCATATTTTGCATAGAATGTATGGGGATCAATTGCGGTAATGTGGAAGTAGCCGATATTGCAGAAGACGATATTCAATTTGAGAATGTTATTGAAGAAATATAATAGCACTACGATTACATACATTTGTTTAAATAGTTATTTGTTATCAAAAAATTTATTTAAAATACCTTTTTTTATTGAGTAAAATAATAATGTTTTTAAAAAAATAATAATGAAAACAATATCAGTATAAGAGGAATAAATATAAAAAAAATTGCTATATTCGAGTGACCATATTTCGGTAAATTTTTAACCAAACAAATTTTTCAACCCAGCAAAGAAAATTTTAACTACTTTTTTTATAGGTAAAAAAGCAAAAAAAAAAGAAAAGAAAATCGAAATTGTTGCTTTTTTTCCTTTTTGTTCAAACATATTAGGCATAAAAATGTTTTTAAATGTTTTAAATAAGCTCTTTTGATGGCAAATTCAATTCTCTACAAAAAGTTTCATACAAATACTTTGTATGAAACTCGTAATTTTGCTTCGTTTGCGAGATATATTGAAAAAAACGGAAAAGGGCTCATTTTCACCCCTATCTCCAATTTCCACCCTCTAATTTAATGGCACTGCGCGATTTTTTCTTCTTAACTGCCCATTGATCGATTCGTGCAATAAAAACCCGCGAACGCCTTAGTTCCTTATTGTCCTGTTTTAGGACATCTCATTAGCCTACAGCATGTTATAACGAATATCCATTCGCTAACCAATGAGATGAATTATGCAGGTCGCTGATTTATTTATTGAATTTAAATAAAACGATTTTATTGTCAAAAAAAGGTCTTTGATTCCAGAATACAAACATCGATATTCGCTTAACATGATAACTTTAGTACTCTTAATCAGAATACAAACATCGGTATTCACTTAACATGATAACTTTAGTAGTTTAGTACTCAACTTTAGTCTATTTACTTTTAAAAACATGACATGCAAGAAAGCTATTTAATTATCAGTAAAGTTAACGTTCCAGCAAGTACCTGATATAATACAATCGGCAAACCAAGATAACGTTTCTAGGAAGTAATTCATAGCACTATTTAAGTACAAAAATACACGAAAAATACACATAGATAAAATATTTCACGTCAAAAAATAAAAACGTAATTTGCGCTCCGACACGACATCTTTCTAAGTGTATCAAAAATTCATATTTTTTTTTAAATTTTAAAATAAAAGTAGATCTAATTTCTTTTTTTGAAGGCAGTGGAATTAAAAAAAACCGAATTCGTTACTATTAAATTATTTATAAAAGAAGTTGCTTTCATCTCTCAGTCTAAAATACTTGTATACAAAAATAAAGACTTTGAGCATGTTATTTGTATTTTTTAAATTTTTATGTAAGTTAAACATAAATCGCATATTTACAGGTCGCATCGCATATTTAGGTACATATATTTTTGATGACGATGTATAATCGTTTTTTGTACGATTACTTTTTTGTTTTATCTGCCTTAAGGTAATAATGACATACTGAATACTTATGTTAAATTTCGAAGTTATTTAATATAATATAACTGTAAAAAATTATCATGACATGCATAAAAATCGCACAAAAAATCGAATCGATGCCATAAAATAAAAGATACATGTAAAAAATTAATTTATGTACCTAATTCAAAATGAGGACCAGCTTTTTATCTAAAGTAGATTAATAAATTAAAAATAATTATCATGAAACTTTGTACTTTTTACCACAATTAATTTTTTTTTCCCATAAAACTTGAACTCATTAGATAAAATATTTTTTCTAGCAATATTATCACAAATATCGCTTCCATGAATTGGCTACGTTGTCCATAAACAGGAAAAATATATTTCTTAGTATTCATTGTAACCCATAATACAAATTACTTTTCAATTTATATTTGTTTTTTATATAAAACACTTTACGTGAAATGTGCCAGAGCCGAGGTGAACCAGAAGTAAATTCTTTGAATTGGAGTTTATATCAGATCAATAAAAACCTTCACTGATTTTGAATCAGTTTCAATCTTTGTGCACCGAGGTTTCGTCCGTTTTGTTACAAGCGCAACCCAATTAATATAACTAATAGCACATATTTTTATATCGTTATATTTTTAAGATCTTACTGACGAGGTCTGATATGAATCTCATAAATAATTACATGTTTTGTTTCATCTTTCATGTTTTTTTCATCAGTTCATATATTATTCATATTTTCATCCGTACTTTCATGGTTCATGAAGCAGCTTTCATATCTTTAAATGGATTTGACAGAGAAAGTCAGTCAAGAACATTCAACACTCGAATGACTCGCGTGACGTTAAAATTTAATAGTATGCGTATTTATGTATGTATGCAATTATCGAATAACATAGCATTAATTCATATCAAGTATCCTTTTCAGCGTTCGGTAACCAAACTAGGAACCATTATAGTTTCGCCAGGTCCGTCTGTATATCACAGCCATCTTACTTTTTGTTACAAGTTGAAATTTTGCATAGTTACACATAATTATAATGCCTACAAAGTTATGAAATAAAAGCTTTTGAGGTAACGTAAGAGTGGTAATGTCACCGCTACTTTACGTGAAGCGGACGCGTGAACTAAGGATGAATCTTTTTCTCATACCTTGCTGTGTAGGGTATCGTTGAACAAGGTTTTCAAAAATATTAGGGAAATATCTACAATACTTTTTTGCTCCATTTAAGAAATATTAAGCTTTTAATTGGTAATTTTTTTACATGTTTCCACCCTCTACCAGCTAAACCATTGTTTTTGAATATCTAAAAAGCATTTACAACAATAGCATATATAAACAAATTAATAGGACAATTGACAAAACTACGTAGGTTTTATTAGTTTACGAGTAATATTAGTTTCTATTAGTTTACGAGTGACGTTTACATTTATAAATATTAAAAAAAAATATTTACGTTTCATTTTCGCCTAAGTTTGTATACATATATATGAACCCTGACAGTGCGAGTTACACTAGTACTTAACAAATTTTGTTTAATTAAGATATGTATGGAAATACATTATTGTGAAAGCGGTGGTGGCCATCGCCATCGAAGCTCATCTAGGTATTACTTGAATAATTCAAAGAAAATTTATTGAAGTGCAGATATATGCTATATATTTAAAAAAATTTACTCATTTTAGGGAAATATTTGTTAATTGCCTTATTATCAAATTATGTTCACGACACACATACAATTGTTACTTTCATCCTTATCCAAAATAAGAACATAAGTGAAAAATTACTCTGTAATATTCGATAAATTTATCATTGATATTTCGTGTTAATATGCGTTCAGTTTGAACATGAAATATTGGCAGATAGATTAGATATATATCATGGAAACGATGAACGGTGCCACTTTTCAATAAATGTAAATATACTTGCAATAAAATGTCAGGTAAATTAAAATAGCCTCCTTTATAATAAGTCACGAGCGCATTTAAATGCATACATTCTGTAGGACGTTGATTTATTATTTATAAATATCAAGGTCAAGATGAGCTCGATTACCGCTGGTGGAAATACTTAGCTGATCGTAGTTAATATTAGATAATTATTATGCCATTACATGCAAAATAATTTTAAATCCTGACTTAAAAAAAAGTTTTATTATGGAAATGTTATTCTGGCCTAATGCTTTAAGACAAATTACGCTAAGGCCTTTAAAGTAAAGGGAAGCGAATGTCTGAAGTTAGATTTAAAAAATACTGCTTCAAAAAGAAACAGCAATTTATGACACATAATTAATCCATTTAATGCTTCAGAGGTCGGAAAAAACAGGGTCACGATTAATTTTATAAAATTTTACAGTACATTGACGTTAACTAATTAAATTTTTAACATAAATTTTGCTCACATTTAAGGTTCTGTCCGAATTTTTATAACTTTTGGTTTTGTACGGTGAGGACTACAAGTAATTGGTAGACATGTCAACGGAAGAAAAAGTTAAATCGTATTACTTTTCTTTCTCGCATACTGTGCTTGCAACTTATAGTCAAAAACAATAAGTGTGCTAAAAATAATAAATATGCTATAAAACATTAAAAAGTCGCTTTAGTGCTATCTCTTTCCAGAAGATAATCCTGCAGATTTTTGCCATTTCTAAAATACGATAAAGTAAATAAGATAAGATAGATGTAATATTTTTATTATGTTAGCGTGAATAATATAGGAAGTATAAATAATAATTATAATAAACACACACACACACACACGCAAGATCGCACAATGTCACTTTAAAGGGACTTAATAATTACAAATAAAAAAGACTAAATATTACTTATGTTTTGTAAGCTTTTATAAAAGTTTACAAATTTATTTAGAATGCGCATAGATGAATTTTGTCCCTTTCGATTCCTGATACAGTGTATATACAGTTATTGTTAAATTGGTATAACAAGCCGACTTCTATGGTTTCCGAGATACAAAATAAGAGGATTATAATCAATCATTTTTTGTTATATCTTATCCCGCTCTCTAGATACACTTATTCAACCTTACAGCTAGGGTTAAGGTATTACTATATAGTTAGCGATACGAATATTATTTAGCAGAAAGAAAAATCGGTTATACTAGTAATCGGTGTTTCTATTAATTTTTCTTTACCTGGGATTTCTGTTTATAATTATGAAACGTGTAAATACAATTAAAATGTCGGTAATAGAAAAATTTCGTTATACAAAAATTAATTATTTCTGTCTAATAAAGGCCCGAATCAAGAAGTGTTAATATTTTTATTTACGTTTTACATTTGAAAAGGAATCTGCAAAAAATTGTATTATACCAAATAATATTTGACATATTTTTCTACCAAGTAGAAACATTGAATATACATCAAAAGAGAATGCTTACACTGTATTTGATAGAAACACAAAAAAGCTTATCACACCTGTAAATTATTACTATGTGAATATATTTTAAAATACAAAATTAATATATTTTTAATAATTTTTTTGTTTAAAATTAACTTTTCGATTATAGTGATTACTTAAAATAAATATAGTCAAGTTGATATCAAGATGTAAATTTTACAGCTTGCAACTCGCAAGAGCATCGAAATATTAAAATAGAAATACGGAACAATAATGTTTTCATACTGGCGAAACATGCTAATTAAATTATCTACGGATAAAATTTGACAACTTCGTTAGGGCTGCCAGCTAGAAGATTTAAATATTGATAAAAAACGTTATCGATTTTCTACGTGTCAATAAGAATATAATAATGCTGGGTCCACGAAGGACCCTGGTCGACGAAGGACTTTCTAGTCGTGCTGAACAGGTATAAATGTATGTATATGAACTATAAAAATTAAAAAAAACTTGAATAATTGCTACAGATCTCTAATATCTGTAAAGTGCAATCATAAAAATATTCAAATAATTGTCACTATCTCCGAAGAATTATCAAGAAAACTATCAACTCCTCAAAAAAGTTTATTTTATTAACGAGTATGTAAGACTATCAGTTGCGATGCTAAGTAATTAAGCCCAATTTCAGCCAATTAACCATGGTGACTAAATAGGAACATTTGAGGTTTCATAAACAACATCATATTACGCTTATGCCTACAAGGAATTAAACTTAGAATAATTTTCAAAAAGTTATTTCCAGTTATAAAATGTTAACAAAATGTTATTGGCAATAATTAAAACAAAAAATAATATTTGAAATTAGTTCTACTACTCCTATCTACTCTCTATTCCATAACATTTGTTAACTGAACACCTTATCATTTAAAAGACCACAAGAAGATAAAGCCAACAAGTAATTTATGGCAAATTAAGTATTATATCTCCAATACCAAGATCGGTAAAATCATATCATTCGTTTGAATTTGAAAATGAAAACTAACGTTATGAATGTCATAAAATAATAAATAACCCAATTTTTTTTAACTTTCTGTTCATTGCAATCGGCTAAAGGCAACGTCATACTAAAATAACAATTTAAAACAAGCTAAAATGACAATTTAATCGAATACAATATTTCGAGATAATAATCTAACTATTAAATCACGTATAATAACGAAAACATTAAACAATCCGCATCGCAACCAACGTCGTGATCGACCACGCGCCTTCGGAGAACCCGTACACAAGACGTAACTGTATGTCCCTTCCAATTTATTATACATATGTATCAAGGAGATGATCTCAGCTATGCATCCGCACATGAAACGGAAAAAATTGTTACAAAAAATTATACCATTGATACTGCTAGCCTCCATTATATAAGCTGTACAATTGCTGTCGAAGTCAACAGTTGAGCAGAGGACATGAAAAGGATTATACTATTGTGTATTGTGGGAGCGGTGGTGGCCATCGCCACCGAAGCTCATTCAGGTACTTGAATTACTTTTGTTTATTGAAATAAATGTAAAAGACAAAGTTTATGTACTTTTTGTGACAGATTTTATTACTTTTTTATTAACTTTCAATAGCGTAACTCGTAATGTAATTAACACGGCAGTATTGGTAATGTTTTGCTCATTAGTCTACAATATCTGCCATTTCTAAATCACACGTAAATATTTCCTCTATAAGGATATTTTTTTATTCTAGTGTTACATTTAGTCGCGTGTAATTATATTTTATCATATTAAAACTTTCAGATTCCCACTTCCGAACCCGTAGGGGTTATGGAGGATATAGTGGTGGGGGCGGCGGTGGCGGAGGCGGTGGTGGATTCGGAGGTGGATTTGGAGGTGGATTCGGGGGAGGATTTGGTGACAGCTCTGGGGCCGGCAAAGCTTTCTCTGGAGGCTTCGGCAATGGCCGTGGATTTGGATATAGTAGCGCTGGTCTAACTAGTAGCTACCCCGGTGGAAGTGGAGGCGGTGGTGGATTAGGCGGGGGCCTAGGCGGTGGTTTCGGCGGTGGTAACGGAGGCGGCGGCGCCGGTGGTCATGGAGGTGGTGGTAGCGGCGGAGGTGGATTTGGCGGCGGTAAAGGAGCCGGTAATGGGGGCGGAGGCGGATTCGGAGGTGGTAATGGGGGCGGAGGTGGCAATGGCGGTGGCGATGGATTTGGAGGAGGCAACGGTGGCGGTGGAGCAGGCGGATATGGCGGCGGCTCAGGGGGCCACGGTGGAGGAAGTGGTGGTTCCGGTGGCTTCGGAGGTGGAAACGGAGGAGGATCTGGCGGTGGCGGTGGATTCGGCGGTGGCAACGGAGGCGGATTTGGTGGCGGTTCTGGAGGTCACGGTGGCGGCGGCGGCGGTTCTGGAGGCCACGGTGGAGGCGGTGGCGGCGCTGGCGACGGTGGAGGCTTAGGCGGTGGTTTCGGCGGTGGCAATGGAGGAGGTGGAGCCGGTGGACACGGAGGAGGTGGTAGCGGTGGATTCGGGGGCAATGGGGGAGGTGGAGCCGGAGGACACGGAGGCGGTGGCGCGGGAGGATTTGGCGGCGGAAGTGGAGGCGGAAAAGGTGGTGGCGGTGGATTTGGCGGTGGGAATGGAGGCGGCGGCGGATTGGGTGGCGGCAATGGAGGTTTTGGCGGAGGTTCCGGTGGCTTCGGAGGTGGAAATGGCGGTGGAAAAGGTGGCGGCGGCGGATTTGGTGGTGGAAATGGGGGCGGCGGCGGATTAGGTGGCGGCGCCAGTGGACATGGCGGCGGTGGTTCAGGTGGATTCGGCGGCGGTGGTTCAGGTGGATTTGGTGGAGGCGGCGCGGGTCACGGAGGAGGCTTAGGGGGCGGATCAGGCGGTGGCGGCGGGTTAGGCGGCGGATCGGGCGGCGGCGGAGGATTGGACGGTGGACTAGGAGGCGGTTTAGGAGGAGGTGGTGCCGGAGGTCATGGGGGTAGTGGCGCATATGCCGGTAGTAGCGCCCATGCCTCGGCATCGGCTTCAGCTTCAGCTTCTGCTGGAGCATACGGAGGCAGTAAACATGGTTACGGGTAAGTAAGTCGGTATACTTATAATAGTAATTTTATACTTTATTTTCTGAAATGTTTAATGAATTTATCATCATTCCACGGTCTATGCTTAACATTTTAAGAAATGAGTTTTAGTTTCATCATCCAGTTTATCCTTACCATATTATTTATGAATTACATTTCCAACCTATTCAAGGTCAAACGCTACTTTTCGCAGCATATTGGTTATAATCTATTATAACTTATCGGTATCCTTGTGTATATGAAAATAATGAATAGATTATAGTTATAACACTTAAATTTCATAGAGAATAGTACTGATATATATAATTTGCTATAGTATATATACTGCCCTTAAAATAATTAATTTCTGCAAAAAATTATATTAAGGTATTATACATTAACATTTATAAGATGCATCTTTTCAGTTTTTAATATTATACCTGTTTTTCGATTTATATTTAAGTAATATTTTCCGTTTTCCAGACGTTAAAAGCCTGACTGACCTCGGCGGCGGCAAAAACTTTGGAAGGAAACAAAAACTGAATTGTGATAAAACGAAAGTAAAATTTATGATGATAAATTATGACTGAATACAATACAAATAATGGTTTATTTTGAAGTTTGATTTAAAATTCAAAAGTTTATCTTTTTTTTCGATTATTTTTTTGTAATAGTGCATAAAAATAACAATTCCATCTTATTATAAACTTGAAGAGATTAAAACTACACTTCTAACGATAATTATAAATGAATCAAAAAAATTATTAAAAATATATTTTCATACTATAATCAAGGTTTTGTATTCGATTTTCTACTGAAATTTATGCTGCAGTGTCTTTAAGATACACTCACTTCAAAGAAAATAGAAATGGTTAAATTCATGTTGATTCATTATGAAAAAAAATACATAAAATTTCTTCTTTGAATCATTTTACATTGCTACATTACCCTAATCAGTTTTGAAATATTGTTTCTTCCGTTTATGTTACTAACATAAATGAATACTTTTAAAGAAAATAAATTTATTATAAGGACTTCTATATTTGAAAGTACTCTTTAGTCGTCGCCATTGTGTGTTGGGTTGATTACAAGGCATATGGCTTTCGATATTATGGCGTACCACGGACACCCGGGTTTGATTCCCGGCCGCTCATCAGGCGTGGCTGAACTAGTTTTCTGGTTTACTGTAAAATATTGTTATCGTATCCATAAATCAATCATATGCATCACTTGTATACATTAAAATACGTAAATAAATAATAGATAACCAATTTATATCTGAAATCAAGAGTGCAAAAATGTTTAAAGTTAAAATTGATTGAAGAATTATTGAATGAGCTTTTTTAACTAGTACGCAGATAACGAAAAACGTACGTGAAAGTCTTTACTTCAATAATTGTGATTATATATATATATATATATATATATATATATATATATATTTGCGAGGATTATTACAAAACACTTTAGACTTAAGGTAACACCACAAGAAAAAATCACACGGCATCAAATCCTGCCATCAGGATGGTTAGGGTATGTCTCCGAACTTGCTTATTAATTTCCCAGGGAAAATTTCTCTTAACTCCGTCAAAGAAACCCTGGCAGTATGTGGAATTGCCCCATCTTGTTGAAAATACGTCTTATTGTTGCGTTCCTAAAACACTTCCAATTGCAATACCAAAAATTCATCAATCATATGGCAGTATGTCGATGTAGTAACAGTTTCTCTTTGATTGAAAAAATGTGGGCCAATTATACTCTGAGTAGAAATCACGCACCATGCCGTCGCTTTATGGCAGTGCAAATTCTTCTGATACCGTTTCCTTCGATTGTTTGGGTTCCAGTAAACAGTATGTTTGTTTTCAAGCATTCTTAGGCACTCGTAAGGTGAAAATAAACTGAAGTGTGCTCGACTAATGAGAGTTAGCATCAAGCCTTCAAGTGCGTTATAGGAAATAAAATGGATGTCAATCGACATCAAGTACGCATTCTTCTACTCAATGAGTTAATGTTTGTTGGAGCAATTTAGTAACTGGTGATGAGAAGTGAGTTATATACGTGAAGCTTAAGCGCAAACGCCATAAGTTTAATGCATTACAAATAGGAGTTTCAGTACTCAAAGCTCAACACAATATCAGAAAGGTAATGCTGAGCTGCTGGTTAAATATCAAGGTTATTATTCACTGAGAGTTACTAGACTGACTAACAAATGAAATATTCAACAAGATCAAGTGTATTTTCTTCATGATAACGCAAGACTATATAATCTAAACTTTCAAAAATTATTAGAGTTGGGCTTGTTCTAGCAAGTGTATTAACTTTATTCTGTGATGTAGCGCCATAGCAATATCACTTGTTCCGTTTTCATAACAATCGTTTACACAGTGAAAAATCAACAACATGGAAGACTTTAAAAAAATCTTGCAATTTTATTTAATCTGGGTCATCAGATTGTTACAAAACGTTTTATAATAACAAGTTTGAGTTAAAAACTTATTATCCTACCTAATAAAACAATTACTGTATTCTATGTACATTATCAATAAGGTTATTTTTTACCACGGATTTACATTCCGACATGACCTACTACCAATTATCATAGAAGACGCTTTTGCCGAAATCACCGCCCTTGTGGCCAGTATTTGCAAATTTATACGCATGTAGTAGTGTGTATTTAACAAAATATTGCGTACCATCCTGTATTCAGTAATTTGCATCATAATGTCATTATAGTTTATTCACAAAGAGTTAAGGACCAGTAACCGTGCCTATAATGTATAACATCTCCCTCTCTTACTCGAATCCTTCTTAGCTTTAAAATTTCTCATTAAAGGTTACGGATATCAAAGAATATTAATTTTTTTTACTTTTAACAAAGCTCTTTGTCTTTCCACGTCATAATATTATCAAAATTACTTTTAATCTGTTCTTTTTCATTTCATTTAGATAGCAGTAATATATGTCTATGTATAACAGGCAATACAGAGTAGATACTGGTGCCTACCTATCAAATATAGTAGAAAGTGTACAAACAACAGCAACAAACATTTACTTTCCGTACATAGTGGAAAATAGATAAACATTAGCGACTGATAGTACCTTCCACATACTGTAAAGTGTAAGTAAATAGGAGTTTTTTTATATTTCCCTTTAGAATATAGATACACTGTTCCAATTGATATTTTATATAAAAGATGTTTTATATAGAAAGATATTTATCTTAGCAACTTACATTTGTAAGTTGCTTCTTTTTTTCTAAAGAAAATGAATACGAAACAAAATTACTGAACTTAATTTAAATATTAAAGACTTAACCTCAAAAATCAAAAATATTATATTTTTCAATAATTTCTTAACATTTGTTTCATGCATAAGTAAGACTGTTTAATACACAAAAACGCAATTTTGCCGTTTGAAAAGTTTTTCACTATCATCTACACAATTTCCACTTTCATTATAAAAAATAAGACGGAGGAACTCGATGGTTCGTACACATTTAGGCATTAATAAACATTTAATGATACATAGTACTTCTATTAAACTCTTTGCAAAATTGTAATTTTTGAGAACATGAGTATATTGCTCACTACATCTTTCATAGGCGTATATTTAAACAAAATGCATAAGTATGCATAGAATTAGAAATCATAAATTTTTGTATTTTTCCTTTACTTGTGCAATAAGACCTCCCATTCTATCCATTTCCAAGATTGTATGTCGATGATATGGTAAAAATAAAGAAAAAATAAGTTTTAAAGCGCCATATCTTTTTATTGTGTGAACCAAATTGCATGTTGTGATATTTCAAGCCATTTCTGAGAAAAAAGGCCTCAACAGATAAATGGATAGATGAATAGATAAGAGTTCCTTTTTTTTCATTTTGAGAGGCAGAACTAGAAAAAATTCTTAAAGAAAAACAAATTTGAAGTTTGTAGTATTAAAAACTTTAAAAAACTTATTGTGTTTAAACCTTAAATAGCTAGTATTCTGTTATTCTTAGAGCATAAAAATCGTTCTGCTTCTTCGTGAAGCTTTTTTTCGGTTTTGCTGCTTACGCGCTGCTTTAACTTTCCTTGTGCGCTGAGGTACTTCTGTATTATTAAAGATTTATTTCTAAATACAATTATACAATGCTACCAAATTTTTATCTCTGATATATTCGTAATTTAAAAACAAAACGGAATCTTTATATATGGGACCTTTTTTCTCATAAACCGTTTTGTGTCACATGAAAATTTTGAACAAGACAAATACTCCCACAGTAACCGAATTTTTTTTAATTTTCATGTATTAATTAAAGGAAATAATTATAAGTACTAAAAAGTAATTTTTACAATTTTATTTAACATAATTATAGAAATATTTTTAAAAACAGTCGCAAACATATGTCCACTCTTCCACAATCTACGAAACTGCTACTGTCAAAATTATGAAAAACCGTATTATCATAAGTTTACTTAAAGTTCACCGGAAAGTTATGGTAATGATTCTAAAACTCATTTTTTAGAAATTTCAGATTTGACAAATTTTCGATTTTTAACGTCTACGAAAGGTTTACCAAGATGTGGTGAGAAATAATACTAATATTTGTAAATAGTTCAACAGAAACCCTTAAATTTATTTATTCCTCTATTATAAGCTGTAAATTATATCATTTATGTTTTTAAGTGCTATTTCATAAGTTTAAGTGCTATTTCATATTTAATAAGTTTTACAAATGATTAGTAAAACTAAAGCTTTCGTTTGTATTCTGGGTACGGTCGTCTAGGCAATTTTTAACAAGATCTCCATTTGAAAGTATCTATAAATAAGGCATACGTAGTGAAAGGTGATCATAAGCTTCACTTTTTGCTTAAGCAGATTGATATTTGCATCAGCTGTCAGATTGCATGGGACAATATTTATAGCATTCTTGTTTATATGGCAGTAACGGGAATATGGAACCACTAGCTTAGATTAGCTTTTGATCAATGCTATTTACATTTTTCGTACTTCAAGAATATAATATTTTATTAATATCGTAATGAGAGAATCTATCACTATCCTTTCCGCCGAGCTTTTCTTTTTTCTTTAGATTTCTCAACTTCAACTACATTCGCTTTTCTACATATTTAATATATTCACTTTTTACAACTTGAAAATCGTTTTACAACATTTTAGAATAATATTTGCTGATGTAGTTGCCATTTTTCATTTGAAACTTGGACTCAGGTTTTGAAAACATGTCCTGACTTTTTTGACGCCTGTTTTCCCGGCAGAAGACCAATTATTGAATATAAACTCTTTTCTCTCTTTTTCAATAACTCTGCAAGAAGATTATGCTATGAGCATCATTTCGATGCATGGCATATGAACCCTCGTTATTCTAGGACCCATCTCCTGTTATTTTGAAATTCGTTTCAAGTCTTCGTACTTTTTGCATTTTTTTTTCTTTATTTACAGCTTATAATAGAGGAATAAATTCTGTATATTTCTGCTTGTCGATAATTGTCTTGCACTCGCAAATTGTTGACCTTTTTTAGCAATAGACTGATTTCCATGAAACGTGCGTTTAAAAATAACAGATATATTTGTATACATTCCTCAAAAACGTAAACGTAAATAATATCTGAACCTGAGTTATTTATTTTTTTTATTTTGGATAAAGTGACATTGAAACCTTCACTTGTGTAATGGCCGAGATACCAAGTACAACTAAGTCAACAAACGCTTAACATTGCCATATAAGAATAGGTATTAGTCATAGTTCATTTGTTTATTTATAGCACAAGTAAGCAGAGAGCTTTTAACTCACTAATGCCGATGGGTTTCTTTGAATTTTAAAAGATCAATGCAAGCGGGAGCGACATTGTGTGGATTGTAGCGATTGCGCCACGCGCAGTGAAACGGCTGGCGAGTACTTCTTATTTTATTATTTATACTTTAGACAAAATGCATCAACGACATTTAATAATATTTTCAAGAGGATATTTTTAATAAATAATATAATTATATAAAAATAAATTTTACATAATTTTTAAATGATGTCATTTCGAATGTACATTTCAATACTCTTTTCTACTTAATGTATTTTACTTAGCATATATATGCACGGAAGTTTCACTTGTACCATACGTCCTGAACACATACCTTCTTTCAATTATTATAGCATTTATAGGTTCATATATGTATTATATAAAAATACTGCCTTAGTTAAGGTAACTTCGCTTGATCTATGAATTTAATTACATAAGTCTTTAACACCATGATAATTAATTATTTTTAATTCTCAAAACTAATGAGCATACGAAAAAAAACACACAGAAAGCGTATTGTTGCATTTAGAATTGACATGTCACTTTCCCTTCCTTTCTAAGATACTTGTAGATAGTTTTAAACCCCGCTACTTCATAAACCAAGCATTATATTACTTCCGATGCTTTTTTCGCAGTATCCCATTTTCGTGACGGAAAAAGAAGTTTAACTTCAAGAAAAATAAAAAAAATACTTTTGTATGGGAAACGCCAATACAAAAATCGTCTATATTTTTAATGTATTAATGGGATGAACATATAAAATGCTGGTTATCTAGAGGTTGATGAGTGTAATATAATGCAGTTTTGCACTTTTTAAAATGAAAAAAAAAGAAATTAATGCATCATTTTGTATTTACCCATAGTAAAAAGGCCAAAATAGCATACAAGCAACACCGAATATATCAGTTCTTCAAGGAAAAGTTGCTTTAGCTGGAAAAGTGATTTGCTAAGTTTTTAGTTGGTGATTTCAATTTTAAAGTCCAAGAATGCTCGAGCGCAAATAACCCTCGCTACCCGATACAGCAATAAATATTTGTCTACATATATACATTTTGCTAATATATTTTTCTTAAAAATTGGCACGAACTTTTCTAACAAACCAACATAATGGAAATTATGAAAAATCTAAGTAAATATATTGCCTGGTACGTCATTCACAGGCGTAACACGACTAACTTCATCGCCTTTATCTTTTTAATTTAACAATGCAAATTGGTCGAAATTATTTTTGAATTAAAATACACATTTCTGACGTACCTCATTATAAAGTTCAAGAGGAGGGCGGGAGGATGGGAGAGACATTCTGCAAATACTTTAAAGACTCATATCACTTAAATGGAATGTCGTATAAAACATATTACAAAACATTTTCGATTGAATTTTAAAATAACTTTCAATGATACCATAGTCCATAGTCTGTGAGTGAATAACTTAAAGGTATCACGTATTTCGAATATAATGTATAACACTCGCAGAAAATGAACTATGTAATCGCCAGAAATAAATTAACAGTGACGAAATATAAAACAAATTATAATTAACACTATCCCACAACCCATGCAGTTTTGTGATACACTTTACGAAAAAACTATCACACCTCTATATTTGAAATTTAACAGAATAATTTAAAGCCATATCTAGATTTGTTATCTATTATTGTTTTTGTATTTAAACATTTTAATAAATTATAAAAAAAAGCGATACAACGATACGTAGTACTGCCATATTACTAGCGACATCTGTTAGCAAATTAAGGAATTAATAGATAATGAATGCAGATGTATGACACATCTGCATGCATGCATGCATTTCTGGAATGTTTAATAAAAGATCGAAACGTGATGTGCGAATGTTTTATTAACTACACTGTTAATAACGCCATCTGTTAGATCAAGGTTAGGTAAATTACAGAATTAATAGGACATGTAGATGCATAATATTTCTAGAAAGAGCGTTTACTCACAAAATTGAAACATGATACGTAAATGTTTTATATTGTAAATGAATGGATAGAAAGTTGTGGAGGTTAAATAAGCTACATAAACCGAATAAAACAAGATATAGAAAAGCGCTGAATTACAAAATTGTGGATGTACGTGAATAGGTTATATTAGATAGTATATATTAAAATCAGAAGTTAGATTAATATTTGTCACTTAATTTTTAATGGGATAAAGTTTAAAGTTTACAAATACTTTAAGCCTTTCAAACCTTTCAATTCGTCGGGGTAACCTTTCAATCCGTCAATTCATACAATTTTTATTGGTACTGTTTTTTTTTACCAACTTCTACTGCTCAGATTTTTTCATTCTATACTTACAATAATATGATTGTTGCATGAAACTGATTCGATTTACATATAAAAAAATCAAAGTTAGGTTTTTAATTTTTTTTGACCATACAGTACAAATTATAAGGGTACATAACATAATAAAGCGCACGCGCGTTTGACGTCTGATGCAAGAGAACGTCAGAAAAGAACTCGAGATGCTGAATTGTATTCTTATCGCGAAAATACTCATTTTTTTAACATGCCGCTAATTTAGAAACTGCTTAGAAAAAAAATGGAATTGACACATTGCAATTTATGTCATCGTCGTTGGTTTTATTTACATATTGAACAAGATGACTTTGTACTCTTTGTCACAAATTTCAAGTAAAAAGTGAAATCAATAAATTTTCCATAGACAATAATATGAATCCTGGACTACAACCTAATGTTTAAAAAATAACATTTCTTGAAGAAGAATTAATGGCTAAACTTCACCCGATTAGTACAGTATGTCGACCGAAAGGTGATCAATTTGGATACAGTGGGCCAGTCATCAATTTTCATCAAGACATTACAGATTGCACTACCTCTTTACCGTCATTCTATTGATATTATTTCAAAATATATTTTTATCAGAAAAAATGATGGTAAACGGTTTAAACATTTTGTTGCAAACCGTAATAATGTTGAGGCTGTGTTGAAATATCTTAAAAATAATAATTATTGATGAAAATAATTTACAATGTTTACCGGATAATGAAAGTGTTTTTCAACAAATTGTATTAAGAAAATCAAAATATTTCGTTTAATTTAAATTACGAAGATGATGATCAAAATATATTGCATGATAATGTTTATGGATCTGGACCCCAACGGTGACTTTTTAATGTAATCGAAAGGCAGTAAATAGTGTATTAAATATTTAGGAAGAAAATAATGGTTCTCGTATTTTACCTTGGCCTAGATTGGATTAATTAATGAATTCACGTGTGATGGTAAAGGTGACCTTCGAGATAGATGAATTTGTAAAATTCTAATAATGACTATTCTAAAGTTCTAAAGCAAAATCAGTAAGTACAGACGAATTAGGTGGACTTGAACCATTAATAATGGAACTTCAGGTTATGTTGAAAATTTAATTTATGGAGAAAATGATAGTTCCTCTGATCAAATGCAACGAGTGATAATGGTTCTGTTTCAAAATTATTCTCATTCAACCAATGAAAACAGTAGGTGTGTTCCAATAACGCCCATAATTAAATTTTGTAAAAGTGGAAATACTCATTTTTACATGAAACAATTCCATTACAATTAGCTTTCGCAATTCCAATTAATAAGTTGCAATGTTTAACATTAAATGTAGCAGTTGTTGATATGGGAGAAAAAGAAACTTCTCTTAGTTTTACATATGTTGCGTTTTCAGGACTAAAACATTAGACGAATTTTCCTGTAATTAAATAGAAGATTTTCCTGTAATAGATTAAATGATATTAAAAACTCATATCAAAAATCATCTCAAAATGTGGGAGGCGAGAAGAAATTTTTATGAGGAATTCAAGGTTTTAATAAAATGAAAATTTGTAAAGAGTGACTATTCTTTCTTTAACTGAACTAATGTGTCATAACTTTGCCTAACAGTATTCGTAAAAAATTTGTAAAATGACAGGTTATTCGAATTCCAATATTTAAAATTATTATATAATAATATAATGATTTGAAAACTTGTATCTACCTACTAATAATTTTGTTAAATAATCTTTATTTCGAACAAAGCGATGTCCTATTAAAAATTCTCTTCTCTCCATGTAATATATATATATATATATATATATATATATATATATATATATATATATATATATATATATATAATTGTAATGGACGCGCATTGAAAAAACTCGCGAGCCCTCATAAAGCCATGCTTTTGCTAGTTAAGACAACTATTTACTGGGTTCTTTATATTTTATTCCGTGAGAGGTAAGTACGAGTATGTTTACTTTAGTAACAACCAGAGACTACGTGAAGAGCATTATAGAAACTCTCTAATTGCTTTAAAAATTGTTTAGCTGTTAAAAGACGTATTAGGCATTTTTCATATTCACGTTTCTTCATCTTATTCTTGTATGACTTTTATATCATAACCGATGTCCTGACCATCAAAACTAAAAGACAGCCGTAAAAAATGTTTCTCTGGCTAAGCCAAGAGCAAGTGAAGCCAAAAATGCACGAAAATAAAAATAATGAATATAAAACTGTTAAGTACGAGTTAGTAATGTCCTGTATACTCATACATACACACATACAAACATACATATACACTTAGGCACAATCATTTAACAATATAGTATTGTCATCAAACTATTCACAAATGTTAATACTATTTCTTAACATTAGTATTATATAATACCTAATATATCTTCCACATTCCTGGAAAATCCGTGAATTTCTTAAAAAATTACGACATTTAGAATTATTTGCTAAAGTTTTCTGGTAAATTTTAGGTAAATTTCTAGTAATGCTATCCTTAGTAATATCTGAACTCTGGGGGGTTGTATATGTCATGAGCACTTTTTTAACAATACCTCTATAACTATCTTATAAAAAATTCTTATAAAAATACTTTAAAATACCTTATAAGCTGCTATTTTAATACCATGGATAACATGAGATTTAAGAAAAGGAATCGATTACTATATTTGCCCTGTCTAGAACTTAAATATAAATGCAGATATAATATATTTTATTAACATTTAAATTTCTACCTTAAACGTTTTTTGGGGAAAACGGCTGTAAGCACAGAACAGAGAGTTCTATGGCTGTAACAGGCGGGCGTATTTGCGAATGATCTCATAAGGGTTCCATTTTTTTTCGTATATAATACCTTGAAAATATTTTCGTTTGCATCTTTTGAAAAACAAAATTATGTCAAGACAAAGTAAACAACAATAGTTGACTATATCGCCTTGACATAAAACTTTTTTATACAGGCAGATTCTCTTAAAAATCTGCTACAGCGTTCCTGTTATAGATAAAGAAAAGTTCCGCAGTGAAACAAAAAGCCTTTTGATAAATTCATCGTATCGGCTATAATTTTGTACTAATTTGGACCACTTTTGATGAGAATGAGATGTAGCATTTCTTTTACCATACCTTTCCGTATACGTAAAGTAATGCCGAAAACATTTTTAGATTATGATTATATTAACCAAAGTATTTTCAGGGAAGGAGTTGAGGTTATTAAATTAGCTTTTTCTCTACGATTTATAATTAACAAAGGTTAAAAAATAGTTTTGGAATACCATCAGTCAAAGCAAAACCTGGTCCAGCTGAAAAAACAATGAGTATCGCAAAAGAATATTCGGGGTGTCCTATCCCTTTCTCTCAGGGTTAAGTGTAACACGTAATAAGTTAGGATTATCTCATCCACTAGACATTTCAGAGCCTCATTATGTCCAGAAATTTAAAAAGGAGAACAAGATTATGCCACGTAATACAAAGGGTTTCGTATATCTTTGAAACTGAGTATAAAAATGAAAAATGCCAGAGGAAGATTGCCAGATTACCATTCCTTCTCAGCTTCAATATCATGCTTGATGGCTTTAACGGAGAAGATCTATAAATTGGTTTGGAAATAATATAAGCTAGAGTTTAAAAGGCTGCCAAGCCTCATGTTGTCGTTGAAGGGGCCTTAATTTTCTTGTACACATTTTCTCTTTGGACATCTGTGTAAAGTGTAATAAAGTATTTTAATAGTAAGTTATTAGATATTTTATTACAAAATAAAAATAAACTTCACGATAATTCAATTTTGAAGTATGTTATCTTACACTAAGAAACGGAAAATTAAAAATGTAATAAAACTTCAATAAGATAAAGAGAAATTTCATTGCAAATATGGTACATTCAAAATAAATATACTTTTTTCTTATTTCGAAATGACCTTTGGTATAACATATGACAAAAAATTAAAATCATTGTAATATAATACATAGCATTCATTCCATAATTAAATTGGTTTTTCCTGATAAAATGAGACATTTAAAAGGTTCTTACGAAGATACTTTTAGAACCAAACTGTAATAACTACATAGTCAAAAGTAATGGAATATTTATTAGCCGAAGCAATTATGGCAAGACACTTGAATAAAACGGGAAAGCGAAAATACCGCAATGTAATAGAAGGTGTATACACAATTCGATTTCGTGATCGTTGTCAGTCGTGAGCCTTATGAGGGAAATATTAATCGTCAATATAAAGATTAAAAATAAGAGATAAATTTAGATGACGCTACCTGCATGGAATGCAGCCTCGTAAATTGTTGTTTTTGTTTAAATATTAACAACTTGTTTGATTGCTGATTAATTATTAGCTGAATTTGATAAAGTTTATGTAGTTAAATAATTACATTTGACCGCTTATGTAATAATAGAGTCTATGCCAGAATTCATCCAGTAAAATCTTTTATGATACAAGTAGATCGTAAATTTACTACTTTTATTCAAATTTACTACATATAATTCATCAAAACAGGTTCTGGGTTTTCAAATTCTGAAACAATATTATAACTACGATAAATATTTATTTTAATGGAAATCACTTCAAAATACAGAAGAACTTATGCTCAGCTTCAATTTATTACAAGAATCTCAGAAATGTAAAGATGTCATCTATTTTTAAGCCTCTTCTAACGTGAGAATTTAATGAAGCGAAAAATTCTCGTCGTTGTCTTGAATAAAATGAAAATCGATATTAGATTTATATATACCTTTCGTCTTTCTTTTTGTAGAAAAAAAAACATTTTTTCCAAATACTAGATCATGTTTTAAAAACCAATCAGTTTTCTTATACTTCAACATTGTACTACTTTCTGTTGAAATTAATTTTTTACCTAAATCGCAAAACTTGAAAATCAATTTATCACAATATAACTTTCTAAAAAGCTTCTCAAGTTTTATTTTTCTGTCAGTCCCCAATCGTGCCTATATTTGAAATTATATGTAATTTATTTCTGAAAAAATATCTATTTTTGTCTTAAAGTAAGACTTATACTTTACGGGCTATAGTACAACCAAATTTTCTTAATTGTTAGGATTGTATTAAAGAAAGGTATATCACTATATCTTTGACATGCGTGTTGGTACCAAACTGTATAATAAAACTGAAATTAATTGCATAAATGAAAAACCTATTTAAACTGAGACTTGTATCGTGAATAGTGTAGCCTTTCAATTGGCATGTCGTTATTTATAACAAGGAAGGAATGTACTATTAACATCTGTTATAAATTATTGAGTAGTTTCTTGTAAATTATAATGATCACGTTGCGTTAATTGTTAAGGTTATAGTGATGATGCTAATTTCATGCAAAGAGAATATAATAACAGCATACGTTATAATTCTATAAAGTAAGAAAAATAAAAATTATCCGAAGTCGACATAAGGAAAAGGAAAGGCAATATTTCTGTTGAAGGTGAAGTAGAGGAGATCAGATTTCTCAAGGCAAACTATCAAGGTATCCTCGAACCGACTTTCAATTTGTTTCATAAGTTGACAGCATGAAGAGAGAATTATATTCATAAAAGAGGAAACGTGGGTAAGAATGAGATTAAATGAATTCTTTGAATGTGAACCCAGGTTCCAACTCCTCAGAGCTTTAAATCTTGTAACGAGGTAATAGGAATTATGTGGGTTTTTTAAAATTTATTATCTAGTCAAATAATATAAGAATTCTCTAATTCTTTGATCAAAATCAAATTGAACTGCGATCTGAAGTTAAAATCGCACTTTCACACTTTATGAACAAAAATATTGTTCATAATTTAAAGGTATTCTAAATTTAATATGAATTCCTAGGTAAAGTACAACTTTAGCGTTTAAATGTGTAGACCATTCCTCAGTGTGCACTGTACATAGTACAGAGTGTGAATGAATTGGATTATACCGAATTAAACAAAATAATAAAAAAAAATTACCCGAAAATATTCGTTAACAGGTTATTAAGTTTAAAAATATTTAATGTTCGTTTTTACAGTAATTAAAATGAAAAAAATTGTAACATAATTAATTTTTGGACCCGGTTATAAATCTATTTTATAGATATTTATTTTCTTTACAAAAATTGCGTGAATAGATTCATGCAGATTCAAAATACGTGTTCTCATTCTTCGAGACAAACGCCTGGAATAATACATAAAATTATCAGAAAAAAATATCATACAAATTTAACAATGACATAAAAGAGCGAAAAATACAAATAAATTTCTAAATTCTTAAAGTATATTTTATTTAAGACTGATTTAGAAGCTGTAAATTAATTATAGCTTCTAAATCAGTCTTAAATAAAATATACTTTTAACCGCGTGAATAAATCCACACGGTATATACCATAAATCCACTATAAATCCACACAAAAAAGTGAGATTGCAGATATTGCAATTGATTTCGCTAATATAGTAACAGCTTTCAAAATGTATAAACTTATGTTGCCCGATTGTAATAAACTTAAAAAAATTACTTTTAAATACTTTATTTGAGAATGCTATTTTAGCATGGAATTCATTATATCAGTGACAAGTTTTAAAACTGAACGGGCTTTTTTCTTTAAAACGTTTATTTGAGAAACTAAGACTTAAAATGCAAATTGTCTCAGTAGCTCTACAGGAAGTAGAGCAGTGAACATAAACTTTGGTGGAATATAGTAATTCTTGTATAAAAGGAACATAGTCTGTCTGACCAAATATATTAACAATTGCAACCGGATAGACTGCAGTAACCTTATAAATATTCCATTTTTACTATATTAGCATACAGAACACGAAAGCTGGTTAGATATCAGTTTCTAGCAAATAATTGAACATATTAATTACATTTTAAAAATGATGTTTTTCATTCCTAAAAAAGTGTAGCATGCTAATTCTATTAGCATGCTACTTGCGTAAAAGGGCAGTATTTCGAGTATTACTTTGCCTGTCGCAACTTTGTCAGAACATCGATGTTTTTAAGTAGCGATGGAATGACTGGAATCAGATAAATAAAAAACTCCTTGGAGAGTCTGATTTTATGATAACTTTGGTAACGAAAACTAATTCTACAATCGTGTAAATTATACCTCACTTTAGGGAAAGAAAATGATCGGTTTCAAAATATGACAAACAAAAATAAGTTACGTAATCAGCTTTGTACAGTCTCTAAAACAAAATACGTCTATATTATTTTCTAAATAATATCATTTAATTAAAATATTTGTTGCATTTCAACAACATTGTGTAATGAGTTGACCTCAAGCGTTGATTGAAACTTTGCGTGATCGCAAAAAAAAGTTCAGAAGTATTGTTCAGCTAACGTACAAGAAAAGTTTATAAAAACACATACATACACTGAATATCGCCGAAGTTATATAAGGTCCAAAGCTTGTGCGAGTCGTAGCAGTTATTCTGCAGTCATGCAGGCGATCATATTGTGTTGCGTCATGGTGGCGCTGGTGGTTATTACCACCGACGCCAGGCCAGGTAGCTATTATTTTTATAACGAGATCCATTACCGTATTCGGCAGTACTTTTGTGCAAATGTTAAATTAGCCTGTCATTTGTTTATAAAGTGAAATTAAAAAGTAGTGGAATAATAACGATGTGCCTTGAGTTTATTGTTATTATTCTATTCCTTTACAATTTCACTTTTTAAAGGGTTGAACATAAATACATACATCAAAGAAAAAAATGAATTAACATTTAACATCCATTAATATTGAATCGTATTTATTTATGTTTTAGGATATGGGGGAGGTTTCAGTGGAGGTGGTCATGGAGGTGGATTCGATGGTGGACACGGTGGGCACGGAGAAGGTGGTGGTCACGGAGGAGGCGATGGCCATGGAAAAGGAGGCGGCCATGGAAAAGGCGGTGGCCATGGAGGAGGCGATGGACACGGAGGTGGTATTGGCCATGGAGGTGGTGGTGGCCATGGCCATGGAGGTGGTGGTGGCCATGGCCATGGAGGAGGTGGTGGCCACGGAGAAGGCGGTGGCCATGGAGGTGGCAATGGCGGCGCTCATGGAAGCGGCAGCGGTCTTGGCAACGGTGCTGGAAGTGGGGGTGGTCAAGGAGGCGGCGGGGGTCTTGGCAGCGGTGCTGGAAACGGAGGTGGAAAAGGTGATGGCGGTGGCCTTAGTGATGGCGCTGGAAGCGGAAGCGGCCAAGGAAGCGGCGGCGGTGTTGGCATTGGTGGAGGTAGTGGAGGTGGTCATGGAGGCGGCGGCGGCCTTGGCAGCGGTGGTGGAAGCGGAGGTGGAAAGGGAGGTGGCGGCGGCCTTGGCAGTGGAAGTGGAAGTGGAGGTGGTCAGGGAACCGGCAGCGGCCTTGGCAGCGGCGGTGGAAATGGAGGCGGTCATGGAGGTGGCGGCAGTCTTGGCAGCGGTGCTGGAAGCGGAGGTGGTCATGGAAGCGGCGGTGGCCTTGGCATTGGCGGCGGAAGTGGAGATGGCCACGGAGGCGGCGGCGGCCTTGGCAGCGGTGGTGGAAGCGGAGGTGGAAAGGGAGGTGGCACCGGCCTTGACAACAGTGGTGGAAATGGAGGTGGTTATGGAGGTGGCGGCAGTCTTGGCAATGGTGCTGGAAGCGGAGTAGGCCAAGGAAGCGGCGGCGGAAGTGGAGATGGCCACGGAGGTGGCGGCGGCCTTGGCAGCGGCGGTGGAAGCGGAGGTGGAAAGGGAGGTGGCGGCAGTCTCGGCAGCGGTGCTGGAAGCGGAGTCGGCCAAGGAGGCGGCGGCGGAAGTGGTGATGGCCACGGAGGTGGCGGCGGCCTTGGCAGCGGCAGTGGAAGTGGAGGTGGAAAGGGAGATGGCGGGGGCCTTGGCAGTGGCAGTGGAAGTGGAGGTGGTCAAGGATCCGGCAGCGGCCTTGGCAGCGGCGGCGGAAGCGGAGGTGGAAAAGGTGATGGCGGTGGCCTAGGCAACGGTGCTGGAAGCGGAGGCGGTCAAGGAGGCGGCGGTGGTCTTGGCAGCAGCGGAGGAAGTGGAGGTGGTTATGGCGTCGGCGGCGGCCTTAGTATCGGTGGCGGAAATGGCGGTGGTATTGGCAACGGTGCTGGAAGCGGAGGTGGAAAGGGAGATGGCGGCGGCCTTGGAAGTGGCAGTGGAAGTGGAGGTGGTCAAGGAAGCGGCGGTGGAAGCGGAGATGGACATGGAGGCGGCGGCGGTCTTGGCAGCGGCCTTGGCAGCGGTAGTGGAAGTGGCCAAGGAGGCGGTGGCGGTCTTGGCAGCGGCGGAGCAAGTGGAGGTGGTCATGGCGTCGGCGGCGGCCTTGGTATCGGTGGCGGAAATGGCGGTGGTCTTGGAAACGGTGCTGGCAGCGGAAGTGGCCAAGGAGGTGGTGGCGACATTGGCGGCGGTGGTGGAAGTGGCAGTGGTCATGGAGGTGGCGGCGGCCATGGCAATGGTGGAGGAAGCGGAGGTGGAAAAGGTGATGGCGGTGGCCTTGGCAACGGTGCTGGAAGCGGAGGCGGTCAAGGAGGCGGCGGTGGTCTTGGCAGCAGCGGAGGAAGTGGAGGTGGTTATGGCGTCGGCGGCGGCCTTAGTATCGGTGGCGGAAATGGCGGTGGTATTGGCAACGGTGCTGGAAGCGGAGGTGGAAAGGGAGATGGCGGCGGCCTTGGAAGTGGCAGTGGAAGTGGAGGTGGAGGTGGTCAAGGAAGCGGCGGTGGAAGCGGAGATGGACATGGAGGCGGCGGCGGTCTTGGCAGCGGCCTTGGCAGCGGTAGTGGAAGTGGAAGTGGTCATGGAGGCGGCAGCGGTGGCGGAAAAGGAGGTGGCAGCGGAGGTGGAAGTGGTAGTGGCCACTCAGGAGGTGGCGGCGGAGGAGGCGGTGGTGGATTCGGTGGAGGTGGCGGTTACGGCAGTGGATTCGGTGGTGGCAGTGGCGGCGGAGGTGGTAGTGGCGGCGGAGGTGGCAGCGGCGGTGGTTGGGGTGGCGGCAGTGGCGGTGGATTTGGAGGAGGCAGTGGAGGCGGATTTGGAAGCGGCAGTGGCGGAGGTTTTGGAGGCGGTCACGGTGGCCACGGACATGGAGGACATAAAGGCGGTTACGGGTAAGCGTTAATTATTTATTTTTAAAATTTAACACTCAATCATTTTTACAACATTCCTTTAGCCAAATTATTTTTGTTATCTCATAATTATGAAATTACATATTCTAAAAATAAATTCATTAAAAGTTCAATTGTTGTACAAATAAAAGTTTAAAATTAAAACCCGATATGACTAGTAAAATATACATTACTGTGTTGTATATTTTATACTAAGACTTAATGGTTATTTAGGTATAGTGGAATGAAAAAAGTGTTAATAGTTACGAAGATGACCAAATAATATTATTAAAAATTATTTTTTCAGACGATAAACCGGTCAGTGGACTGATCCGCACATCGCTAATTCATTATGCATGAAGAAGAGAAATACTATTAGAATAATTAAGTTTCTATAGATTATATATTGTAACCAATGTAATCAACAATAAATGTAAATATATGTTTGCTATTGTTAATATATTATTGAGTTTTATTTAATGTCTTAATAAGATACCTGTCGTTATATCGGCAATTATCTTTAAGCTAGTACTACTCACTATTATTGGAAAAGCATAAAATTAAACGTCTGAATTATGATTAAAAAGATCTTATGTCATAAATGTTTTCTATTTTTGTAAACTTATAATTTTTTCGCAATTATCTAATGTGGAGTATTCTTTTTATAAAGGCTTAGTAAGTTTTTAATTACTAAGTACGGATCGTTTGACATCATACAATTGTACATTGAAAAATTAATCAAAAACGTATAACTTTTATAAAATACACAATATTTAATTGCCACTTTTTGAAAAGGCGCATAGGCAATAACTTCTCAACGTTGACGTGACTGAAAATAGCATGCAATTTGAAGCCAAATATTAAACTTAATTTCATATATTTTCTGTATTTATTCATATGTGACAATTCTGACCTGAATAAAAATGCTTGCCTTAACGAATTATTATGCTAAAAATATGTATTATCGAGATTGTGAGTGTATTTATTAACAGAGTATAGTCATTAGTACAAAGAGGCATGTGGAATATATGTGATATAAAGTTAAGTATCTCAACGATGGTGGAAAGGCACGCCGTGCTTTGTAAGCTTAAATAAACAAATTCAACACGACCATAAGGAAAAAATTACGATTTGAAAACTACATCTAGGAAAGAGAATGTAATTTGAAATTTTTCTTCAATGATTATTTTTAACGTATTCGATTATAAGGGAGGGATCTTATCTCTTAAGTCACGTTGATGTGTGAAGATTGGAACACATTTTCTACGACCCGACATGCGAAATTTAATCACTTTCAGATTTAAAAGGACTTCGAAAATATATTGTATACCCTGTAAGAGAGGAACTTTAGAAGAAACTATTGTAATGAAATTTGGTTTGTATTGATTGTTTATCGAGAATCGAAACAGAACAATTAAAGTGATGTCGATTGCTTAATAATATCGTCGCTTAATTGTACTAATGAAGTTTTTTCTTAGGAAATCGGTTACTTACCGGCCGAATTAAAAAAAAATACATAAAAAGATCGACCTTCACAATCACTTCTCACCTTCAACAAGTACTTGCGAGTCATCATCTTTTAATTATCTAAACGCCTGTTATCTACATGTATACATTATCGATATTTGTCGCTCCCTTTGTTATTTTTTTTAGAATTGCATAATTGAAGAGTTAACAATGGAACACCAAATGTGAAGGTATGTTGTCTATTCATCTGTCGGTATGTCAAGAGAACATACCAACAGATGAATAAACATTGGCATACGAGTACATCTAGAACTGCACATAATGCAAAATATCTGTCAACAATATTTTTTTAATATTTTGCAGGCCGTAATTTTGGGCCATTCATAAAATAATGTGTTTCTTTCTTGAAAATAAATTTATTCGTTTATTTAGAAAAACAAACCAAAGGTTTCAGTTAAATTATAGAACAGTTACAATATTGAACCGTAAAAGTTCGAATTAAGTGCTTACACTTCTACTATTTTATAATTTTTGACGCCTTCTTAGTGATTATTGGAAGTCGGTTCAATTTTCTTGATAAAAAGTTTAATTATCAATAATTGTCTTATGATGATTTTAGTTACTATCATTGCATTGTAATATCTAATTCAAAAACTAGATATCTACATGATTATATTACGCAATTTTAATTATTTTTCGCTATTTTAAGTTTCAAATGATAGGATTTTTTATATTTAAACTTCATAGTTAAACATAGATTTAAAAAAGTATTGGTGTATATACTTTCAGAATAAAATATTAGTAAGGCACCTTACGATTATATCAAATTAATATTCTAACCTCAGTAAACAAATATAAACAAAACTTTACAATATTAATTAATTATGCCATTGTGCGAATTTACAATTCCCCCTAAATAAAAACTAAAACGTGTCTCCGAAATCCATTCTCAAGACTTTCGAAATTTATTCCAGCAAGTATGCATAAAAATATAAAAATGTGTATAAATATAAACACTATTTATTTTCGGTATTACTAGTGGAAAACATTAAATAATTCAGCATATATTTTTAAATGTAAATGTCGTTGAAAAAGTGCTTTAGAGCCGACAACACAGACAAACATTTATGAAAAGGTGGAAAATAAACTTTGTCTCGAAATTTAACTCTCATATTTGCTAATTATTCTTGACAAAAGCTGATAACAAGCAAACAGTAATAACTAAGTTAAAATTTATTTTTTATAACCCTTTTGAGATAAAAACAATTAACAATGCAAAAAATACTTGATACCTTTTTTCTTTGCACACTTAACATGTATATATATATATATATATATATATATATATATATATATATATATAATATATATATATATATATATATACATACATATATATATATACATATATATATATACACATATATTTACTTATTTATTTATAAATTAATCTTTTATAGACAGAATATCTATGCAATGTCTAATCAAGCAATCCAAATCTGGTGTATGTAATCATTTACTGACAATAGGCATACTAGTTATACTTATTTGTATAAGCATTTAAAATGAAATACTGGAACTGTAATATTCTCTGTTACTTTGTGAATAAGGAATAAAAAGCTTTATTAATGTCAGTAACTATTATCAAGATTTAATCATTTTCTCCAGTGTAACTTTAATCATTTTAATCTGTAACTAAACTATAGTCACAGACAGTGGTTAGATATTAATAATTATATGCTAACATTATCAATTTAATTTAATGATGTCAACAGGATGTAACAAGGACTAAAAGGCATACATTTAATTTTGGATCTATGACCTAAATGATAAATATTACTTAGAACAACTACAAGGTAATTACCTGTCGATTGAACAAGGAAAATCAATATAATGACCTTAGACAAAAGCTCGCATTGCTATGAGGAACAAAAAATTATTTATTAAAATATTACATAAGAAAAGTTTATAAAAACTGATGCAAACATTGCACATGATTTCGAGTACAACAATCGGCCGTAGAAGCATTATATAAGCCCAAAACTTGGTGCGTTCAGCACAGTTGATCTGTAGTCATGAAGGGGATCATATTATGCTGCATCGTGGTGGCGCTGGTGGTTATTGCCACTGAAGCAAAGCCAGGTATTATGCCTTATTAATTTGTTTTTAATTGTATAAAAGATTTATTACTGTTTGCAACCTGTATTATTGGATATTACGTTCCTGAATATAATATACATAAATGGTCACACAATTGCTAAGTTACCTTCGTTAAATTTAATGCCGTAGGATCTCGATACAAAAAGGAACAATGAGCCATGAAAATGCTTTCTGTACATACTTTGTGCCTGCATGACTAATACGTGAAATAAATAATAATTTCCCATCCATACTACGACAATAATAATCTTATTCAAACGTTTCATGAAGTTGTTATCTTTTGTACATTAGCTTTCCAGAAGAGAAAAGTTATTCCTTGTTTTTCCGTATCTGAAATAAACTTACATCATGGTTTTCAATTCGTTATGAGGGAATTTTTCAGCGCTTAACGAAATCCATGTAGATAATTATTAATAATCGCCAATTTATCTATTAAAACAGCAGATAATATCTAAGGAAGTTGAATATGATCTAATCTATCCATTTATAAATAACCGTAAATTGTATAGTTTCCGTTCCTTCAACAATATATTTATTTATTATTAAGTTTCTTCAAGAAGATAAATATTCGCATATTTCTAGGTTACGGGGGCGGTAGTGGAGGTGGCGGCAAAGGTGGAGGCGGCGGTAGTGGTGGCGGTCGCGGAGGCGGTGGCGGCAGTGGTGGCGGCAGTGGCGGCGGCAGTGGCGGCGGCAGTGGCGGCGGTGGTGGTGGTGGCCACGGGGGCGGTGGCGGTAGCGGCGGCGGCAGCGGTGGCGGCAGTGGAGGCGGTCACGGAAGCGGTGGCGGTAGCGGCGGTGGCAGCGGAGGCGGTCACGGTGGTGGCGGCGGTGGCGGTAGTGGTGGTGGCGGCGGCAGTGGAGGCGGTCACGGCGGCGGTGGTGGCGCCGGATTTGGTGGTGGCAAAGGCGGTGGAGGACACAAAGCTGGTTATGGGTAAGCTACCTTCGATCATATTATGGAAAATTAAAATTTACAGTTCACTTTTTAAATTGATAACCAATTCCTCAAACCAAAGATGTTTTACGACGATTATTTGTAATAAATTCGATAAGTATCGTGAAATTTGATTCAATTATGTTTATAACTGAACAATTTTCATGGTATTTTCACTAAAGCAAAAAGACTTCAGCTAAGATATACACTGTAAACAAGTGCTTTTGTACACCGGCATATAAAAAAAGTAATTAAATAACCGTTTTTTGCATAAACGTCTTTACTTACATTTGGTTAAGAGATGATGTTTGGTTACAAATGAAAATTTAAAAGTGAAGCAGTAATTACCAGAAAAAGGTTCCTGATAGAACAGTCGTAACGGTATTAATATTATCATAATTGTCAAATATATATGTATAGTAATTGCTATTCATCATGAGATACACATCCTCATTAACTTTTCCAATATTTTTGTTAAATTTCGAGATACAATCAAAGGTTTTTTTTAATGAAATGAAAATTTAATGGAGCTACGCTATCTAGGAATGATATATTTATCCTATTAACAAAATATTTTGTAATTAATTTAAATAAATTAAAAAGGAAATTTTGTATATCATCATCAGGTATAACATTTAAAGTACTGAAAAAAGTAATCTAATATATATTAAAAATAAAACAGTAAATATGAATAACTGCACATCTGTAGTGGAAACAACTAAGGCAAGGCAGAATAAAGCTAGAATTTATCATCGCCTGATACGCTTTGGTACTAAATTTTAATGACGTGAAATTCTTCTCATTAATATTCACTTCATTTGCTCATCTACTGCAATACTTTAAACGGAAAAGGAAAGTACTTTTAAGCTAAAATACAGAACTGTATACGGAAAAGAAAATATTTTAGAGGACGATATTTGTCTTCCCTTTTTATTAAAAGTTAAAGTTAATTCAATTAATTTTTATTTTTTCCAGACGGTAAATCGATGGCCAAACTAAATTTGACAACAGACACGCACTTGACCAGATGGAATATAAATGCTGTTAACAAGCTTACGTAAAAATAAATTTACCGTCACACATGTTTTGCTGTATATAAAATGATTAGGCAATAAACGTTTACTTTTCAATAACTTTGTGTAAATTTTATTTATCATTCAATATAACCTCTAATTGGCAGGTTGAATTTGACAAACTCCCGATAAAGTTTTATAAAAAATATATTGCCTTTCATAAAACTAAAGAATATTAATTTTTTATTCCAACATTATATCTATTGTAATGGCAGATATAACATTGAAAATGGGAAAAGGAAATCAATTAGAAGACAAAATTAAAATCATAAACAGGTCTAAAAAAATTCTGCCGATAATATGAAATAAGATCAAAACGAAATTGGAATACGTAGGAAAACACTAATCTCGAATTTATTTCTAAAGGAGTAATAACGGAGCGTGATTATCTGTATCTACGTATGAAGGAAACATTTTGAAGAGCTTAGGAAATAGTTTTATTAAAAATCTCTCCTAAACCCTTAATGTACGATATATCTAAAGAGTATAATTGTTTCACTTCTACTCAAATAATACGACTAGCTATTAGATTAATTGAATAAATAGAAATTTTATTTCGGAAATCATCCGTATTTCATGGTTAATCATAATTTATTTTCAGATTCACTTTTTGAGTGAAGTATATGTCAAATATATAAAGTAATAAATTAGTGACCAAATTTTATATTAATACAAAACATATAAACATGAAGACGATTTTTTTTAATCAAAGTGAACTAAACAGTGGAGAAAAAATTAAAATAACGTATTGAAAAATAACACAAATAAATTAATGGCTTTTACAACATCTTAAATGAATAATTATGTTATGTAAAAAATAACACCACACTCATTTATCTTGGCAACTTTTTGCGCGTACGCGTGCGCTTATTTGGCAAGTACCGGCATTCATCTTTTATCCGTTGTTCAATGTTTCCTCATGAAGTTAATGCAGTGATGATAATCGGTTTTAATTTGTTTACCTATACCTTACATAGTTATTCTCGCTATTCAATATCTAATTCGTATGTTGTTACAACGCTCAAATCCCCAATTGTCAATAGATAAAATATTGTTTTAAATAAATTAATGAAAAGTAAAATAAAATTTACATATAGATTTTCTTTAATACTTCCCATTTTATGCCAACTATCTATACAAGTGTATTTTACAATAAATTATAAAACAATATCTTTTAACTTTGTGTTAAACAAGGTGATCTCCGTTGCTCATCTTATTCCGTTAAGTCCGTAAATCTGCCGCTAATTTCGGGATATAACATTCGTTAAGCTATAATTCTCTCACTGCATTTAACGAATAGGCACCGATACATAACATTTAATAATTGGGTTATACCGTGTGATTAAGGAGATGTGCTGTCTTATACTCGCTGACCTTTGATTTACAGCGGTGTGTCGCACGTTAAAAATTCTCGGTAATACAAATCTAATTGTTAAAAGGATGAAAGTGAATAGATTAAAACTTCGCTGTAAAAAATGCTTAATGATATGTTATTCCTGTCCTGTCAATCATAATTATTCAACATTGAATTTTTGCGTCGTTGTGTGTAATGTATTTGGGTTTCGAAAATATATAGCTATGCTTTTACGATCATGTCGCAGAATATATCTCGGAGATCCTCCCGCATTTTCGAATTTTTTTTACTAAATTCTTTATAAAATACACGCGTATCTGACAATATTTATAAAAGACAAAATGTATGATACCTGTGACGAATGTACATCTCAAATGCGTTGTGACTATTTACGAAAAAAATATTAATTAACTTGTCGTTTTTTTTTCCGAATTAAAAATTTAACAAAATTGAAGGCAAAAAAGGTGTGTTTAAAATAAATGTTCATGTAAAATTTACTATAAATATATAAATTTGATAGGAAAATTTATTTGGCATACAAACAATTCATCGGACAGTTGTATGATTTTAACATGCAATGTGATGAAGAATACAGTAAATTATGCCATACAATTTTTTTAAATTTGTCGCATTCCTCGCCAGCCTTCAAATCGTTGGCAAAATTATAACATATCCCTCTCCCTCTACCCATTTATTTTCTGAAACAAACATTTAGAAAATCTGAAAAAGTTGGCATGATAGCTTTTGGGAAATACCTAACGAGAAATACGACTAAATTACGTTCGCTAATTGATGAGATCATGTAAATAAATAATAAATATTACATAAAACCGTGTATAATTAATATTTTGGTTAAAAAAATAAGATAACATAAATAATAAAAAAGAAAAATTTACTTGGAGTGCAACAGTAGGATTCGAATTCTACGGCAACTACGTTAAAATAACAAACAAACTTATCACTCAACTTGCCATTGTCTACTTAACTTGTCTTAATGTTGTTAGCTCGTTACTATGCAACAAGATATACTGTCGCGAGGACGCAGTAGGTACTACTACACCCACTTCCACCGCTCGCAACGATTAGTTGCGTCAATAAAGTTCAGAGTAATTTGAACGGTAGCCGTACACCTGATCTGATGATATTATTTATCACAGTGCTACGGAATTCTAGTTCAAAGTATGTCTGACAAGCAATCGACCTTTTTTTGTGTTGTATCATGATTGCAAACCATTATTGTAAATTCTGATACATTTAAAGCAGTGACATATTTGTTTTATATGTTTAAAGCCTGGTATAACAATAATTTCGACCGATGCATTCTTACAGGTGATGTAGTTTTTGTATGCCCGTGTCATGCCATGTTGCTCCCGTGTCATTGAAGAAGCCTTGTACCGTTCCTTTCACCTTTTTATCGTCAGTGAAGTGCGTTCCAGCTAAATGTTCTTTCAACTTTAGAAAAAGTAATTGTTAGTGTAATACACAAGAGGGCTCTTGTGTATTTTACACTAGCTATAACAAAGAAAATGTCTGTTATTCATACAAGTAATTCAGCCTATCAAACTAAGTAGAAATTGTTAAGGAACGATATGATAATATTCAAATAATAAACTATAAAAATCTTTATTTTATATTTTTAATTACTTAATGAAAACTTCTAAAATGTATTTAACATATTTAAAATGACCAAAATAAATATTATCTGAACATTTGATCTTTAATTAATTATACTTAAAGTTAGCATTATCATGTTGTATTTAGTTTGTAAATCCAGAATTCGTTTTCATTTCCTTTTTGTCCTTATGCGTACTGCTTATCGGTTATCAAATAATTAATCTTTAACACAATAAATAATTCATTTTCAAGAATCTACTGTAGATAAAAAAGTTATTGTATACTTTTGGTGATATTATCACGGTAGTAAAGTAAAATCAATGGGCGGACACCGAGGTGAGACCTTAAGTATTCTATTTTAACCTTCGGTACAGAATGCTAAAAAGCGTAACACAATATAACTATCCCGATTGTTGATATAACGCCTGACTCGCTAATTACGTTTTTTAATAGACAGGATAATAATCTTTCATTACTTATCTATTGTTAAAATTGGTCTTGATTTGTACTTTTGCGAATTCTATGACCATTCACATTTAGTGAACGACTTTATCACATCTCACCTTGGATTTACGGGTTTGCAGGCGCGATTTAGGATACGATCGACCTTATAGTGAAAAAAGTCTTGCCCTGGTATTTTTAATATTATCTTTTTATAAAGTGTACGCGTTTATTAAGCCGGGTCCACACCACTGAAAATAGGCGTTGTGTGTCGCGTTCAGTGAATATTTTTGTGTTAACGTACAGTAAATGAAAATTTCATCACATTACGATCGCTGTCGATTTTCAAGAAAATTTGTAATGCAATATATTTCAACAAAGATGAAAGACATCACTTTTCTAATGTATTTGAGATGTTACTACAGAGTAGCTTGTTTTTATTTGTTAAAATGCGGTCCATTTCTCGTATACTGGTGTCGAAACTATTGCATCCCCTTTTTACTTCTATAAAACTAAATTATTAATGTATAATAAGTAAGAAATAATGCAAGCAACTTGAAACACAGATACGCGGGATATGGCATCTAACTTTATGTGAAAATTAATTTGAATTTACCACGGAAATATTTGTCCGAAATACCGTGTTCGACAAAGAATGCAAATTGTTATTGGTGAAACCCGGCTTCACAATGAAGAAATTCAACACCCAGAACTATTAGATACATTAGACCAGATCAGATCTTATACAATAAAGATAGAAGTTGCAAATTTTTGTCTCGGGAATTACTAGAAGATTTGTGAAAAAAATTGAATTGAAGTTATATCTGAAAAAAAAATTTTCTTCTCGAATTCAACTGGATGGTGATGAATTTCCCTATTTCTGCAAAGTAATACTTTGCAGAAATAGGGAAATTATTTTCATAACATTTCGTTCACAAATCCAAATTTATTCCTCGTAACCTATTATATTTTCATTTACAATATAATAATCAAAACTCTATTATATTTCCCTCTACTCCATTATATTTTCATTTACAATACATTAAACAAAATTCTACGAAATTCATCTTTGCGACTGGCGCTGGCCATCGGGGATTTTTTAAACTCGTTATGTTTTTAAGTTACTTATATACACGATATCTTATATATATATATATATATATATATATATATATATATATATATATATATATATATATACATCAGTCCTCTTGTTACTTACGAAGTTTTGTAACTGCAATCGCAATTGGTTTTGAAAACCAACACTTTGCTTTTAAAAAAAAGGTTTTGGTTTTCAAGTAATTGGAAACTTGATGATATTATTTAGTATGCTATAATACACAACAAAAGTACTTTGGTTCCATTGAAAGGAACATCTTTAAGAAAGCAATTGGTTCATTTTTATACTATAAAATTAAGTATGCATTATAAAAAAAATGTCTACTACTAGAAAGAGTATTATCGAAGAAGACACGAAGTTTTGTGGTAATAATTCATGTAACAAGCCATGAGTCATGTCTATTTTAAGCTATTTCTTATTCTGTATGCCGGGTGCAATTCCAAAGTCCAATCGCATTGTGCAGCATTTAATAGGTCATTGAAAAGAGTTTTACGTTTACAATAGTGGCGAACGCTTTCAAGATTGTGTTAAAAAAGTATACTAGTACCTAAATGAACAATGCGACCAAATACTGATAAAATTCAATATGCTGAAAAACCCGATTTGAGGAAAAGGGAAATATCACACTAAAGAAGAATTAAAATCTGGATAAAAATTTAAAGGATATTTATAAATGCATCGTTATTATTTACAATTATATAACAGAATCGATAACTTAGGAGTAACATAAAAAAAGAACAAGAACTGAAAAAAGAAAAAGAACTTAAATAAAGTAGAAATAATATTACATCATATAGGTTCATTTAATTGTGCCTACGAATTTATTCAACTTAAAATAACAAATGTTTCATAGGTTAGAAGTACGTATTATATGAAAAGTCTTCCAAAAACAAAATTTAAAAGATAAATGGAGAAGGTACGATTTATGCCCAATGGATTTTCCGTGCTGGATCAAAACTATATAACAATACTTTTTTTTCTTCTATTACTGAAACTCCATTTGCATATAATAATTTAATTACATTAACTATCGCAAAAACGTTGAACTTTCCTGGGGTTTTTGATTTTTCAGTTCTAATTTTGTAGATTTTTACAACGCCGGTACAACAACTTACTTCAATCGATAATCAGTTTAATTAAAATACGAAATAATAATAAATATGATTTTCTCCATTTCTCTAATTGGGTTTAAAAGTATCTACTTGAATTCTACATCCTTCTCCTTTGCAGGCTCCCATAAGTTAATAAAACCTTAGACTGTCGCCGGGGAATTAATATGCACAATTTCCAAACTACTAATCCAACTTTTTTTTGTTACATTTATAATTTTTTAAATTTCCGCTTAACGAGGTGTTACATTTAACTATGACCTAATTTGAATCGAAAGAATTTCGCTTTACAAACGTTTGACTGCACGACTTCCGGTTGGTTAACATAGGAAGTTTGAAATTGAAGTGAGTTATTTACATAGTATGTATTCTTTCAAGATTCTGTAGAAAAAAATATTTTTTCACTACAGAATCCGTATATTAATGTGATGTAGACTTGTGAAATATTTTAATCTAAAACCATTTACAAAATCAATGTATATAATAATCCAAATCTATGTATCGTATCTATCGTAACATTTTTACTGAATTGGTTTCAGTTATCAGACCTTAAAGAAACTCAACAAAATGTCCTCAGTCCTAATGCTGCAGAAGTACTATCTGCCTAAACCGTGAAACCTCTCTGGTTTTTATTAGTGTTTTGGGTCTTAAGCAGAGACTTGACCACTGAGCTCCAGGGTTCAATTTATTAGTCTTAACGCTGAGGAGATACTACCGGCTTAAATTGCAAGACGTAATATAATGATGGAGCCGGGAGGTGACGATAGGATATTTTCGCTGATGAAATGTAAACTCATAAAGTTTGGAACCATTCCATTTGTCTTGATTTATATACAGGTACACACAAAGACAGGAAGTGATTAAATATTAATATGTAGGTAAGTAAGTACATACAGATATATACCAAGATATACACCAATTGTTGTTGTTGTTGTTGTTGCTGTCGTGTCCACATGAGATGAAGAATATCTCATAATGGTCGCCAGAGTCTCGAAAGGTTGGACTTCTACCAGTCCCGCTTCGATGAGCGGCCGGGAATCGAACCCCGGTCTTCGCGGTGCGCGGTCATGCGCTCAACCCAACACACCACGGTGACGACTATACACCAATTCGAATATAAGTAAGTATGTACAGAAAAACGTTTTTGTATCACAATATTTGTTTAAATACAAGACACAACAAAATGGACCTAGATGACTATATAGATGATGTTGCACTGAAAGCATTTGTTCTCTCAATTTTATATGATACACTAATTATTATTATAGTTGGACGGTAAGTCGATTCGTTCATAACTCGAATTCACCTCAGTTCAAATTTAATTAACACATCATTTGCCAACCACAAAAAACTCAAAAACATCACTTTCATATTATAAACTTGATAACCATACCTTACCTCACTTTTTCACCATATATAAGTATATTTATCGAGGTAAATCATTGAGCCATCTTTTTTCAATATGCCGTGGATATATTATTGTTTTAAGTAAATTTTGTCAAATTATTTGAAGTGGTCTTTCTTCATATTGAAGGAAGAATGCTTCATAAACATTTCTACTTTGTTTACATTCTTGTCTCATTAAAGCTACCTAAAGCACCGTTGACCCTATTAAATAATAAACTGTATCATTATATAATACAATGTACGGTTTATTTGAATATACACACGGGCATTCGGAGGGTATATTTCCCATTTTTTTGAATATGACACTTTTAACTACCCGCTTCTTAAAACATGCACTTTACCTTTCACCAATCTTCATGAAGAAAGTTCAATTTACTTATACATGAGATGCCATATTGTGTAATAGAAATAAGATATAGCCATTTACCGCCTATATATCATCAGCTTTGTTCTTATTAAGAACTTATTTGTATACAAAAATAGGGTTTGGCAATTTTACTTACCTTGTTATACCTATAAAGCGAATGAGATGTATTATGTAAATGGTCTACTATTAATATTCCCTATCATCCCTATATACTGAATGTCATGTATTATTTGTAAGGTCTACAACTGATTATACCTATAACTATTATACCTATAAAATAAATGTGACATATTATTTATATGGTCTACTACTGAATTCCCTCTTATCCCTAAAAAGTGAATGTGATGTATTATTCAAACTGTCTACTATTGAATTCCCTATTATCCCTATAATGTGAATGTGATATATTATTTGAAGTGAAACGGCCATTTTTTCCCACAGCTAATCAAATGACGCGTAATTCCATCTATAATTCTTTATTATTAACTTTGTATTATGCCGTTATGAAATATCGAGCTTCAAATTGGTATGCACTTTCCTCGCATGTCTCCCCTTTCCGCTTAATAATTGATTTGAAAAACCTAACAATATCTAGATAAGTTCTGGCATTTGATTATAATTTTCATTTAAAATTATTTCCATTACATTTCTACACATCTCAAGATGTGTAGAAATTCAGGGACCTTATTTTATTCCGACAAACACCTGGTGAGTTTCATTATTTTTTTAGAAAGGAAAATTAATTGCGGGTATTCCTACTTTAGTATTGATTTTTAAAAAATTATCGGGCTTTCGTCAATTATTATGGAATTAAATTTTTCTCTGTTAATTGTTTTTCTACACGACAGTGTAGTTTAGCTTCGGTTAAATGGCAGGAATACCATCTTAAGGAAAACTTATTGATTCTTAAGATACCAGCTTAGGATTTTTTTTATACTTAGCTTAGGATACAATCTCTTTCTAATATTTAATTGCGTAAATTTGTTTGTTTATTTATGGAAACTAATATATTAATTGTCTGGCATTTAACATACGAAAAATATGAAACATTGTTCAACGTATTGCATTACATAGAATTGCTACTTGAGTGTTTGAAAACAGGTATTGTAATTTGACGTATTGTAAATAGTTAATACTTTGGACTTATTTTAAATATGAAAGTTTATTAATAAGCATCTTATTCTGAAAGTGTTCAAACTGTCTTGACTTCACATGCTTACATATGGACTTGGGCGCAGGTTTGATTCGTGCGTCAAAAATATTAGTTGACTAAATTCCTAATTGAAACCCCTATTATCCCTATAATGTGAATGTGATGTATTATTTGTAACGTCAACAACTGACTACCTTATTATATCTTTAAAATGAATGTGATGTATCAGTTGTAAGGTCTACAACTGAATTCCCTATTATACCTTTAAAACGAAAGTGATGTATCAGTTGTAAGGTTTACAACTGAATTCCCTATTATACCTTTAAAACAAATATGACATATTATTTACATGATCTACTACTGTATTTCCTATTATCTCTATAAAGTGAATGGGATATACAGGAAAATATTTATTACTATATGGTTGAATACACCGAAAACCACATGAACAAAATCGTATTTCATTAGCAATTGAATCTATAAATACACAATCAATTTTTAGTTAGAATGGTGCTTTTATTTAGAATTATACTTTATATATTTTTACAGTGTATAAATATTTATAGATAACGGAAGTTGGTGATTAAGAAATTCCAAGAATTTTAAATGGAAACTGCAATAAATCGCACAATAACATTTTATGGTTGGATTTTATTTTTGAGCTTATAAAGATTTATATTGATAGTCTCATAAAAACGGTTATATTATTGTATTATATTGCACATCGCATCTTGTCTCACTTTTGCGGTGCGAATGCGCGCAATTAACATATAAGTTATTTATATTTTTAAAAGTATGTTTTGACAATATTTTTCGGAAAATTAATTAGAACATACTTTTGAAAATATAAATAACTTAAAATGTGAAAATTTAAAAGACTCGTTGGACCTGTTTTAAAGAAAGTTTAATTTCGATAACTTAAAAATGTTGTATTTACGACAAATTTTTCGACGTAAGGAAAGCATAATACTTTTTTATTATATTCGTTACAGTTTCAGATATTAGTGGCAGAATTTTATGAGCAGTTCTATCCTGCGTAACGCTTGTTGTATTAAAATATGACCGTTTTACCTCAGTGTCTATCTTCAAGAAGAACGTGTTGCGATGACAGTGACCGAAGTTAATATCAACGTTGTGCAGTTCATTTCGGAGGTATAAAAAAGAAGTATCTATAAGCAGAAATAGACTTGGTATGAGCTAAGCACAAATAAATCCTACGCTAGTATTTTAAGAGTCAAGAAGTTTTCCTTAAGATGGTATTCCTGCCTTTTAACCGGAGCTCAACTACACCGTCGTGTAGATAAAAAAATTAACAGAGAAAAATTTAATTATATAATGGCTGACGAAAGCCCGATAAATTGTCAAAAACCAATACTAAAGTAGGAATACCCACAATCAATTTTCCTTTCTAACAAAATAATAAAATTCACCAAGTGTTTGTCGAAAAAAGAATAAAGTAAGGTCCCAGAATTTCTACAAATCTTGAGATTGTCCATGTAAGTTAATGGAATTAATTTTAATCAAAAATTATAATCAAATGCCAGAACTTATCTAGATTTTGCTTGGTTGTTCAAATAAATTATTAAACAATTAGAGAGGGGAGACATGCGGGGAAAGCGCATACCAATTTGGAGCTCTATATTTCATAAACGGCATAATAAAAAGTTAATTATAAAGAATTATAGATGGAATTACGCGTCATTTGATTAGCTGTGGGAAAAAATGGCCGTTTCACTTCAAATAATATATCACATTCACATTATAGGGATAATAGGGAATTCAATAGTAGACAGTTTGAATAATACATCACATTCACTTTATAGGGATAAGAGGGAATTCAGTAGTAGACCATGTAAATAATATGTCACATTTGTTTTATAGATATAATAGGGAATTCAGTTATAGTATATCTTACAAATAATACGTGACATTCACTTTATAGGGATGATAGGGAATCCAATAGTAGATCATTTACATGATACATCTCATTCGCTTTATAGGTATAGCAGGGTAAGTAAAATTACCAAACCCTATTTTTGTATACAAATAAGTTCATAATAAGAACAAGACTGATAATATATAAGCGGTAAATGGCTATGTCTTATTTCCATTGCACAATATGGCATCTCATGTATAAGTAAATTGAACTTTCTTCATGAAGATTGGTGAAAAGTAAAGTGCATGTTTTAAGAAGCGGGTAGTTAAAAAGTGTCATATTCAAAAAAATGGGAAATATACCCTCCGAATGCCTGTGTGTATATTCAAATAAACCGTACATTGTATTACATAATGATACAGTTTATTATTTAATAGGGTGAACGGTGCTTTAGGTAGCTTTAATGAGACAAGAATGTAAACAAAGTAAAAATGTTTATGAAGCATTCTTCCTTCAATATGAAGAAAGACCACTTCAAATAATTTGACAAAATTTACTTAAAACAATAATATATCCATGGCATATTGAAAAAAGATGGCTCCATCAATGATTTACGTCGATAAATATACTTATATATGGTGAAAAAGTGAGGTAAGGTATGGTTATCAAGTTTATAATATGAAAGTGACGTTTTTGAGCTTTTTGTGGTGGGCAAATGATGTGTTAATTAAATTTGAACTAAGGTGAATTCGAGTTATGAACGAATCGACTTATTGTCCAACTATAATAATAATTAGTGTATTATTTAAAAATTGAGAGGACAAATGCTTTCAGTGCAACATCATCTATTTAGTTATCTATGTATATTTTGTACCACTATATAAACAAATATTGTGATACAAAAATCTACCTTTCTCTTGAAAATTACTTTAACAAACATTTCCTTTGTATCGGAAAATACAGTAAAATATTATTCCCACAACAGCTAGTTTGTACTTATATAAGTTGTTTATTTGTGAGCACTATGTTTAATTAAAAATTTCACCTTATAGTATACATATTTTCACAATTAAATGAAACTACATGATGTAGTATTATTTCTACTTTCTTTAAGTTCTTTACCACGACCTAGGTTTCGTAAAGATTGCTAATAGCCCACCTGAAGATGTTTAAATCTTTTTTACAAAAAATTTAACCGACTTCAAATAACTACCCAATAAGAATTGCTTTAAAAAGTATAAAATAATGAAATTATGAGAAGTCAAATGAAAATTTAGCGGTACAATGTCGTTTCCGAACATTAAATAAATTTTCAATATACTACTATTGCTAGAGATTTTTGCAATTTTTTATATTCTTATTATTTTATACTTTTTAGTGCGTTTTGTATTTTTACACTTTCAGAATAAGATGCTTATTAATAAACTTTTATATGTAAAATTAATTCCAAAGTATTAACTATACAATACGTCAAATTACAATACCTATTTTCAAACACACAAATCATAATGCTAGCTTATTCAGTCAAGTGTTAAGATGTAGACGGAATAAAAAATATTGGGTTATTTTTAATACTCGTTGAGCGGAATTAGAACAGCAATTCTAAGTAATGTAATACGTTGAAGAATGTTTCACATTTTTCGTATTTTAAATGCCAGACAATTAATGCAATTCCACGTAATAGATAAGGAAACAAATAAATTTACACAATTAAATATTAAAGCAAAAAAAAACGGGCACTTATAGGAATAAACTATATCAGGGTTATTTTATTTCCCTTTGAGGCATTTTAAATGGCGATATGATTAGAATATTGTTATTTATTATTGAGATATCGTTTTTATCTACTTCAGTCATTAAAAAGGCGAATAAATAAAAAAAACGATGTAAAGTCCACGGACGAGCGTTTTCATACTGGTACATTAAAAATGGCTAAAGTTTATTTTTGAATATTTTTTTATTAATTTAACATAAAATTTGAAAATTTAGTAACGAGTATGGCCTCCTATATTCGCTTAATCTGCTAGGCTTGCTTTCGACGACTTTTTTATCATTTCCTGAGAAATACGTTCCCATTCAGCGACGATCACATTGGTTTTCTGGAGCTGGTTTTACGGCTTTGACGCGTCGTTTGATATGTGATTATCCCATATATGTACTATTGGACTGAGGTCGGGACTTCTAGCTGGCCAGTCTAACCGACGAATTCCGGCCTCCTGCATATACACATCAACGTCTCTAGAGCGGTGGGCGCAAGCGTTGTCGTCCATAAAAATGGACTCACCTCCAACTGCTGTTAATGCGGGTTGGGTTGTTATGTACCTTTGCGCATTAAGTGCGCCATTTTCAATAAAAACTAACTCGGTACGGTCATCTGAGTTAATACCACCCCAAAACATTACGGAGCGTCCACCGTAAGGGATGATTTCCTCAAAGCACACTTCTGCGAAGCGTTCTCCAGGCCTTCGTAAGACTCGCCGACGTCGATCCTCACCACTAATCGATATACGAGCTTCATCGGAGAATAAAACACTATTCCAGTCTTGTTGAGTCCATGACGAAAATTTTTGAATAAGAACCTCTGTTATGTACATTTGCGCATTAAGTGTGCCATTTTCAATAAAAACTAACTCGGTACGGTCATCTGAGTTAATACCAGCCCAAAACATTACGGAGCGTCCACCATGAGGGATGATTTCCTCAAAGCATACTTCTGTGAAGCGTTCTCCAGGTCTTCGTAAGACTCGCCGACGTCGATCCTCACCACTAATCGATATACGAGCTTCATCGGAGAATAAAACATTATTCCACTCTTATTGAGTCCACGACGAAAAATTTTGAGCGAATCTCAATCTGGCAACTCGATGCTCACGGAGCAATGTAGGGCCCCGAGCTGGAAAATAGCTATGTATATTGAAGGAGACTCCTTCTGACTCTCCATAGGCTTACTCGTGAACCTCTGACGTCCTCGAGGTTCTGTCCACGAGATCCACGTACGTAACTTGACGATTTCGTAACGCTTGACTGACTATGAAGCGGTCGTCCCGTGGCTCAGTACACCGTTTTCTTACAAAACCAGGCATTCTACTAACGGAGCCCGTTTCTTGGTATCGTTGCCAGGTCCTTTGGATGGTGGAACGGCTCACATTATACTGCTAAGACGCATAACATTGGCTACAGCCTTCTTCAAGCAACGCAATAATTTTACTAGCTCATATAGTTTTTTTTAACCATACTGAGAAAAACAAACAGAAGTGAATTAATGCAGCAAACAGCAGAAATTTAATTAAAATTTATTCGTCAAAATAAAAAACGTAACAAATGAAAAACAACCTAATAAGAGTTGGATTTCATTTACCGCCAAAACATACGTTTTTGTCAGTGAAAGATAATTTTCATTCAAAAAGAATAAATTTCAAATTCAGAACGTTCGTTTTTATATGCCAGAATACACTATACCTGCCAGTAACATTTACAATTAATACAACCTCTTACTAAATAATATTTTGTTAAAAATATGACAAAATCAAAACCGCCCGTTTTTTATGCAAAAGAATATATATATATATATATATATATATATATATATATATATATATATATATATATATATATATATATCTATTTTCCGTCAACATACACTTTCATTCAAAACTCACACTTTTCTAATTACAATATCCAAACGAAAAGTAGTAAGCAATATTTTTTTTCATAGTGTTATTATCAGTTTGACTAACTAACAATAAAATCAAAAAAGCAACAGAGCTAAAAGGACATTTATGTTCACACATTTTCAATGCGACTTTAAATATTTAATTTTTCGAGTTGAACGTTTCGTTCGTCATACATATATTAACTTTGTAACAGAACGAATTCTGTACATGAAAACGTTTTTTAAAAAGGTGATCGATTTAGCGTATAGCGTGACAGTAGAAGCCATAAAACCTGTTTTTAGATTTTTTTTCTGAATGTCTGTCCGTGTGTTAATTTGTTCTTCAATCATGAGAAATCTGCTGCGTGGAGTTGGATGAAATTTGGTACGGTAATAGTTTATATCCTCGAGCTACATATAGAATAATTTTCATCACCATTTCATATTACAGATATAAAAAAATACCCTCACTTGGTGAATACTACGATGTTGATACTGCCAACGCCATCTATTAGCGCTTTTAGTAAACTTTATGCTTGTAGCATTCTATGGGAATAAAAATTTAAAATAATTATAACGAATTTCACGCAAACAAATCTGCGTCGGGCACAGAATAAGATGCTTATTGTATTCTAATTAAATTCGTATTGCAAGAAACTGTTAAGATGTACAATTCATATTTTATTAAAAAGATTGCAAAGTTTTCCTCCTTTTCCTCTTTTTAGTTGATAGAATATCGCCGGTCGGGTTTTGTTTTTTATTTCTTAAATAATGTTTATATGAGATCGTGTACTGATTTGTCCTAAAACTCGGATATATTTAGCTGCCGTTTTTTCTTTGACATTTGCTTATTCGCTAAATTTGTATTCAAATTATTGTTGATAACAATTAAAGTAATGTTTAGTTTTTTACATTGTCTTATAATTTGTTTACCACCGAAGAAAAATATTGTACGATTGGCCACAGTCGATTCGCCACACCCTACTTGTAGCATAATCATACGTCTGAGTATTTTGAAACCATTGATTATCAAAACAAAAATACACAATTTGAATTCTTCAAGAAAATGTACGCTGTGTATTTTTAAGATTTTCCATAAGATTAAAATTTAGTCAAGACAAAAAATATATTATAGCGTATTTTAAATTATTACTCCAATAACTTTCCTTATGAAGAAAATAGTATAATTATCGGTAAATATATGTCGTCACCGTGGTATATTGTATTGATCACAAAGTATACAGCCTTTGACGGCACGGCGCATCGCGGAGACCCGGGTTCGATTTCTAGCCGCTCTTCGAGCTGGGCTGGAGTTGTATTCTGGTTGACTGTAAGAAATTGCTCTCATAACAATTAGTCCGCCATATGTATCAATTTCGTACACTAATGTACATAAGTATATAAATATAATAAAATTATTTTCAGTCGGTTTCGCTAACTATATGTATACATATGTAATAGTTCTATTTTAATGCAATTTCTAGAGGTAGTACTCTCAAGTAGCGAAAGGCGATTATAACTAATACTAACAGTCGTCATTCGATTCTGAAAATATCTCCAGACATCTCGATATGATATGATTATTGGTAATTACTAATCAACAACTTATTCGTACAGACACGAACGACCGGATGATAGAGAACGGTCGATGGAATACATAATACCAACGAAAGTGAACTAAACAGAGCAATACTGTATGAATATGTGAGATAAGAACAAAATGATATTTTATTTTGTTCTCTGCGCAAACGCCTAAACGCGAGTTTAACCGTTTAAGTGCCGACGAGCGCCATCGCGCTCGTGCGCGTACTAACTAAATTGGCCACGAGCGCGATGGCGCTCGCGAAATCAGTTGCTGTTTTGCAAATTTGGCGTAATGCATATTTTGAGTGTTAGTGATAATAGTGACGATAACAATTATTTTGCTGATACGAAGGATGTACCGGAGTGCGAAAATACGATGCGACCTTGATTTCAGTTTTTGTTATATTTTTTATTCACAATATATACTTCCATAATTTTCTTGGTATTATATTATCCTTGTACAAGTTTTTATTAAGAAAACATCGAAAAAATTATTAAAATGGGATTATTTTTGGAAGAGATACATTTTTTTTCGAGACAAGGGTAAATAACGTCAAAAACAAAAGATTTATTTGGCATTTTTAAGTATATATCTGTAAAAAACCATGGCACTAAAATGGTTAAACCTCCGATCAAATATATAACTATTAAATAAACGTCGTTTGATTAAATTATTAATACTACACTTGGAGTGAACTTTAATAATTTGTAATTACTATTACTAATAACTCGATTATTAGTACCTATTATCAATTACTAATTTTATAATCGATTATAAAAATATAACATTTGTAGAGTATTAGATTAATTATGATTATTACACAATAATTAATATTATAATCGGTTCTCCGAATAATTACATACGTAGAGATTAATTATTAGGTATTAGATTATTAATATTATTAATTATTAATTACTAGTATTAGATTAATTATAATCGATTGTCCGAATAATTACATTTGTAGATCATTAAATCAATTATAAACATTATTTAATTAATAATTTCATAAAATTACTCATTAGTAGATCATTCGATTAAGGAAATCATTCATAATCGTACACAACTTATTACAAGTATACATACAATATGAAAATTAAACGCATTGTTTGAAAGTAACAACCCACTTGCGGCGTATTGGATTATGTTGTATGAAATAATGTACCCATATTGTACAATGCTTATGTATTTTACGTTTATCGTTTTAACAATATACTTATGATTACTACAATATGGGTTTTAAACCACAAATCATCCTAAGATATCGCACGATTGTCACAAGTTCGATCACAAGATCTTCAATAGCGTTATTTAAGCCTGTACTAAAAGCGGTATTATATATCGACATATTTTCCGGTTGTCCATGACTTCATAAATAAAAATGTGGTATAACACCTTTTTTTATGGCTCTAATTATTGGAACAACATTGCGTCTGTACGTTGTATTAAACGTTTCTATAATCCAGCTCTAGGGGACTACCCGTCGGCTGGAACATTTTGCTCCGCTCTTCGCGGCCTTTGTGCGCGAGCGGTCAACACTCGAGATTCGACGATATCGCGAATTATTTACAACTTTTTGTTACTCTACTCCAACTTAAGATCTAGAAATATTTGCACGTCACTTTCAAGACTTTTTGGCATAAATATATAGTCATGTTATTGAAATATGATGTCCACTGTTTTAAACGTGGTTTTATATTTACTTTAATAAATTATTATTCGTGCCCCACTGTTTCACTCGTGTAGGATTATCTCAATTATGCAACTCCCCCTCCCCACCCTCCGTTCGCCAAATGATATCCGCCTTCGGGGTCGGGGCCCGATATACTTCGTTTAAAGAGTGTGCTTCCATATTATATTATATTTTGTTAATCACTGCTTTGCTCAAATAAATTACAACGTCAAATTATTCTTGAAATCGTACATTCAGAATGGGAGTTCTAGAGATTAGCGTGGACAAACAAGTAAACAAATGAACTTTTCCTCTTGATATTTTGTTTATAAGTGTAGATTTCGATATGACATATTTCCAAAAATGTATAGTAAAACTACGAATTAAAAGGCTTCAGTAATTGTTGAATAAATCACGACAAACTGACAGACTTAACAAGTAGTATCCATATCGACGGGAGTTTTGAGTAATATTTCTGTATAACAAAGCAATAGAAAGATACATTACAATATAGCACACGCAGCGCTTTTTGAAATGAAACTTTTTTATACGCGGTATTTTAAAAATCAGACAACGTCACGAAAATTAGGAACGAGAGCAAGAAAAGCACGCCGCACTCCAATGATGTGCGGAAATAAGTGAAATGGTATTTATGGTTATGTTTAACAGTAAAAGTGGGACAACAAATGAGTGGAATGGAAACAAGAGTATGGGATGTACTTTAACCGCATAAGCTTACGGTTAAAGTGAAACGTCTATTGCAAACGATATGGATTATGCAAACAATTTTAAATAAAAACGTTAAATCAAAATGCTGCATGACGTACGCACCCAATATCTTTAGAAATATCGCTTATATAATCCTAAATGAAATAATCCTTATAAGTGGCTCCTTGATACCTCATACAAGAAATACAAGTGCTTTGTTTGTCACCTCTACAATTTCTGTTTCAATGTATTTGAATGTTAAATTTCAAATATACGCTGGTTCGTATGTTTTATAACTATGCTAAACTTCGAAATAGAAACTTGAAATTTAGTTAAACGGTTTCTGGACCGATAGAAAGACATTTAAGTATGTGATCTTTTAAGGATTCTCTTTTTATCTTTGAGATACGGAACTATAAAAATATCATTTTTGATAATATTATATTAAGGATAAAGAAGTTTTGATGCAAAGAAGTGAGTTTCCGGACCAGCTTTTATCAAGTTTATTTAATCAAACTATTCAAAATATTTCAAATTAGGTCTATTATTATATTAGTTTCTATATTATATTAGTCTATATTATATTAGTCTATATTATATTAGTCCATATTATATTAGTTTCCAAAAAAGTTGTAATAAATCAAGAATAAATTTACAGAAAAATTATTTCGATCTCATAAATAATCTGCTGTAATTTTAAATTAACTGTAGAATAATTTCACGAAAAGGCGAAGGACGCACACTAACAGACGAATTAGATATATTAAAAGGATAAAACAAACCACAAAAGACACATAATAAACATTAAATAAAGCAAAATCTTAAAAAAAATTATGCGCTTCCTGGATAAGGAAAATCAAAAACATGACCACGTTTAAAAACAAAAAATCTTCACAAAAACTCACCCATAGTTCGGATGCGTTCAGTCTAACACTATATAAACAGAAAATTTCATCTGATCAGCACAGTTGGTCTACAGACATGAGGAAGATCATATTGTGCTGCATCGTCGTGGCTTTGGTGGTTGTTGCCATCGAAGCTAACCCAGGTAATATTGCTTATTAAGCAATTGTTCATTATATGAAATTACGATAACTAAATAAACGTTAATTAAATTTTATGCCTCTTAAAATTATATTTAATTTACCTTATTTTTCATTTACATTGGTACATTATAATATGCCTACTAATTTAATATGATTTTTGAATGAAATTTATATTTAAAATTCAATACCAAATAGATAAACAAAATCGTCTGTCGGTATCGACAACGACTAGCAAAATTTCTACTTATATATAAAGTAAGTTAAAACTTTAACTTTGATTTCTGAGGATTGTAAAACTAAAATCAGACGTATCTTTCTTTTATCATGCCGTTTTCGTTGCAATATAGAAAACAACAAAAATACATTCCACACCTCGCACCATGCAGGAGCATGTAGTAAATAAAAATATATCCGTTTTGTACTCTTTAATTCTTACAACAAGTTATCTGTTTACACACACGAAATACACAATATAATACAGCGTTATTCGTTACAATATTCATATTTATAAATGTTAGGGGGTTACGGAGGCGGCGGTAAAGGTGGCGGCGGCGGCGGCGGATTCGGTCGCGGTGGCGGCGGCGGTGGCGGCCGCGGAGGCGGCGGCGGGGGTGGATTCGGCGGCGGTGGTGGATTTGGCGGTGGTAAAGGCGGCGGTGGTGGCGGCGGATTCGGAGGTGGTGGTGGATTCGGCGGCGGTAAAGGCGGCAAGTACGGTTAAATGTAAGTTATGTTTATCGTCTTTTAATATGGCAGCCTGTATTTTTCAGTTTCATGAGCAAGTAAATTTATAATTTACTTGACATTAGTTAAATTTATAATTTACTTGACATAGGTTAAGAACCTACCATACAAATATGGAGCTCCAAAAAATTAGAATACATCGATACGAAATAATCATGAATATTTCCCAAGACCAATTATTTTATTATATAAACATTTAAATAACCTCAAAAAAGTCTTATTGTTGTTTTAATTTTTTTTCACAGGAGTCAAACCCACGGCCGAGACAACGAATACGCAATTGATAAGAAGAATATAAATATAAATAACAAGATTATTCATAAATACATTTCAGTTTGTGCTTATTGTAAATGAATTTTACGAATAAATAAACATTTACTTTTTGACATTATATTGCACATTTTACTTCAACGACCTCTTATTAATCCTCTTATTAATTTAAAGACGCAAAACGTAATATACTTGTACAAGGAAATGAAAGGGCCAAACATGGGTACCGTTTAATGGATAAATAACACTTTGCTTACTAAATAGTTGCAATATACTTTGGTACATAATAAATAATATCCTAGCATTTACAAAAGAAAAATAAGGAATATAGAATATATTTGGCGTTAATTTTGTAGACATTCATTATTCACAATTAAATGAAACTACGTGATGTAGTATTATTTCTACTTTCTTTAATTTCTTTAACCACGACCTAGGTTTCGTTGTATTACAACATCTTCAGGTGGGCTATTGGCACAGATTAACTCTTAGGAACATCCAAGCATTTTGCTGTTAGATGTAGTGGCTGTTGGATGTTCCTAAGAGTTAATCTGTGCTAATAGCCCACCTGAAGATGTTGCAATACAACGAAACCTAGGTCGTGGTAAAGAACTTAAAGAAAGTAGAAATAATACTACATCACGTAGTTTCATTTAATTGTGAAAGAAAAATAAGTTAATAAATATTCTCAAGTGAATTGTTTTCCTTATTATGTAAAATAAAAGATAATTCCTTTATTTAAAAAGATATGCTGACGACATTTCGAATAGGCAGGGAAACATTCAAAGACGTCTGTCTTATATAGGAAGACAGCTACAGACAGAATAATGACCCTCACCACATAAATTATTTGTTTACTTTTTGAGGTGGGGAACAACTTTCTGTTTCTTTTATTTTGAAATCAAATTCTGTGCTATTATAATATAAAATCAAGTTACAGTCATTTGCTTTAGACTCTATCTTATTTAATGTCTTTCAAATTTATAAGAAATGCGGTTAGCTTCGATGCAACGTTTTGACCGCAGAACAGACCTTGTGATATCTGCCAACGACGTATCAGTCACATCTATTTTAAATAATTAGTGATCATTATGTATGTTTAGAAATTCCAACCTAAATTTAGACTCTTCATCTGTATTTGTGACACACTGACCAATATATTTATAGGTTTTTTTATATTTAAATTATGAAGACCATTCACCGTTTCGTATGCGTTTAAATTGTTGATCATTTTTAGCGTTCTGTGATTTCGCTATTTGGCTAGGCAAAAAGAGAACCCTTATAATTTCATCATATTTGTCTGTCTGTCCGGATATTATAGGCTTATAATTATTTCAGTTTTTAAACTGATTGTGACGAAATGTTTTTTGAAAATTTACATGAAGACGTACTTAAAATACACATATAAACAGAAATAAAGAAAACTAATTTTATTTTTTTTCTAAATTACTTCATTGAACATTGTTTTTTTGCATGGACCCTTCTAGGGTAATATGACAAAAGAGGTTTTTTAAATAGTAATATTTTTCGACGCGGTGTCTCTTTCGCGAGATATAGGTTTCCAAAGGCGTTTATACAGTCTGTCCTTTCCGTATTAACTTTTTAAATAAGTACCTATGTCAAAAATCTTAACAAAATCAGAATTAGTTATATCTGTTATATTTACATATAATAGATAGAATGCTTAACAGGTTATTACTCTCAGAGAAACTGCAAGATTTGTTTATCTGAACCCCTGGGTTTCTTTATTCTGTCCTGAAAAAAAAGTTTCCAAAATAACTAGTTATCGTGTTATCACTTTGATACTTTTATTAAGTATTTTACAAAAAAAACCTTAATTTATCTTAAACATTTTTTATACCAATTATTATAATGGAGCTGCCTTATAAGATACCTTAAAAATATAAAATCTATGAATAATGCTATTATTGCTTTTAATAATAATTCGCATGTTTATTAGATTGAATAACATTTTTATGTCCATTCTTCAGAAACGTTGGATCCTAATGTCCAGTGACATTATGGATGTTGGTTGAAAATTATCATTGTTGTTGTTGAAAATTATCATGTAAATCTTTAGTAAAGTTGCTTTAGTAAACATTAAAATACCCTTCAGCATTTGTATATTTATTACGCCTACCAGTATAATGGTACTACCAGTATAATCGTAATAATCACAGAATGAGTTTTACGTCAAAAATACTTTCTTAAAGCACAGGTTAGTTGCATTTCTCTGTTAAGAAACTTCAAAGGTATGAGAACATTCGATATTAATTGCATCAAACATTTGTGGCGGTAAACGTATTGCACAATGACCTTACTTCGTTCCAAATGCTGAAAGTTCAACGGTCAGAATAGAGATAAAATCTAACTTGACAGAAAATGACATTAAAATTATTCATAAATCGTCGAGGTAAAGACTGGAATGTTTTTCTATTCAAGATAAATACGAAGGAATTGATTGCTTCATAAAGCGCGTTGAAGTATTGTAGCCGCCTCTCTGCTGTCATTGGGCGTGTGTACGTCTTATATTAATATTCAATATATCCTAATAATTATTCAATATAGCACTCATATGCGATATATGCCTCTTGTTTTAAACGTTATTATCCTCATTTAATGTCGTTGGTTTTCGTGATATTACATAAAGCATAGAATTTAAAATATTTTGTAACGAATTACATATTTCTCAAGTATTTACAATACCTGTAGCTTGCATTTTTCCCTAGAAACTATGTATACAGAAATAATGCAACGATTTTCACCAAATTAATTTTTAATTTATATAGGAGCCATTAATTATTAATTTTTAATAGGAGCCATTATAAGGTCGCTAATGCGTCTGTCTGTTTGTTATAACCGATTTTCTAAGAAACCACTTCATGAACAACTTGAAATTTGACGTGATAATGAATCGTTTTGACCCCTATTTTGCAGTAGTAAAATATGTATATGGTCATTTTAGAGGGGGCAAATCGGAAAACATGTTTTTGTTTTAGTTATCGATCCAAAAGGACTAGTTATACCACAAAAATATGTTTTTCTAAATTTTACGTGGCATTTCCTCTTCCAGATATAAACTCGAAATTGAAATTTAAACGGAGAAAAAATTTAATAATGAAACTTGGTAAACGGAGATAGAAACGTGAAATGTATTTAAAATATTTCTTATAAAAGACGGACCAATAGACAGACATTATAAGTATGAGATCTTACAAGAATTCCTCTTTTAAATTTAAGATACAGAACCCTGAAAGATGGTTGTTGTAATATTATATTAAGTAAAAAAATTTGAATGTAAACGTGTGAGTTTTCATACCAGTTTTTATTAAGTTTTTTTTATACAAACCATTAACAATATTTCAAATTAGATCTTTTTGTCCAGTATACCAAAAAAGGAGTAATAAAGCAACAATAATCTACAGAAATGTTATCCCATCATAAATAATCTACTGCTACTTTAAATTATATCCTTTTATAAATCCTTCGCGCATTAACAGACGAATTAAATGTATTATGAGCATAAAAGAAACACAAAAGACACATAATAAACATTAAATAGAGTAAAATCATAAAAAAATGTGAGCTTATTGGGTGCAGAAAATCAAAAACATGACCACATTTGAAAACAAAATATCTACATAAAAACCCCTCCATAGTTTGAATACAACTGCATTCAGTCTAAAACTATATAAGCAGAAAGTTTCATGTGATCAGCATAGTTGGTCTGCAGACATGAAGAAGATCATATTGTGCTGTATCGCTGTGGCCCTGATGGTCGTTGCCATCGAAGCTAATCCAGGTAATTTTGTTTAATAAGTAATTGTTAATTATTTGAAACTAGATAACTAAATAATAGTTAACTTAATATTATGCCTCTTAAAATGATATTTAAGTTACTACAGGTCATCATTTATATTGGTACATTATAATATGCGTACTAATTTAATACGATTTCTGAATGAAATTTATATTTAAAATTTAATACCAAATCGATAATGCTTAGCAAAATATTTGGTAAAATAAACAGTAAATTAAAATTTTACTTTTTGTTTATAAGGATTGTAAAACTAAAATCAGGCATATTTTTCTTTTACGATGCTATTTTTCGTTGCAACATAGAAAACAATATTGACGATAGGCTACATCGTATGTTTCTTATTTTTCTGCTTTACACCTCTGCGTTTTTTAAATATTTCTAACAAAATTTCGCTTTATTTACAATACGAGTATCTAATATTTTAAGTGAATCACTGATTACAATTATTATAACTATTTATTAGTTTTATAATTAATTAATAATTATTAATTAATTTTAATTGATGACTCTATTCCAAAGGAACGTTCTTTATTCAAACCCCTATTTTCAATTTGCATAATTTTTTTGCCATACCGCCTAAAATACGTTTGCATGTATTACCCAGGGATCTCGTTGCCAATAAATTTAATTCACTTTCTTTTTAAAAAAATCGACAACTCTCTGGTTCATACAACAAAGTCCGTACAAGTCTTACAGTTCACCCTATCGATGGTGTCTCGTTGCACTTTAACCCCTTTTCATCTCTGTTAATTTCAATGCATTTTAACCGCTTTTCATCTCTCTTAAGCTAACGCCATCCGATTACTTATTCTGCAAGGTCATTTCACCCTCGCACGTCCCATATGTAATAAATAAAAATATATCCGTTTTGTTCTCTCTACTTCTTACAACAAGTTATCTGTTTACGTACATGAAATACATATTATTAAATCATGTTATTCATTCCAACATTCGTATTCGTAAATGTTAGGGGGTTATGGAGGCGGCGGTAAAGGTGGTGGTGGTGGCGCCGGCGGATTTGGTCAGGGAGGTGGCGGCAGTGGCGGCCATGGAGGCGGCGGCGGAGGTGGTTTCAGCGGCGGTGGTGGTTACGGCGGTGGTAAAGGCGGCGGTGGCGGCGGCGGATTCGGAGGCGGTGGTGGTTTCGGCGGCGGTAAAGGCGGCAAGTACGGTTAAATGTAAGTTATTTTTGTCTTCTTTTAATACAGCAGCCTATATTTTTCAATAAAATGAGTATCTAAATTTTTAATATACTTAATGTTTCTTAACCAAACATACGAATATGAAGCTCCAAAAAATTAGACAGGATACATCAATAAGAAGTAATCACCAATATTTTCGAAGAACAATTATTTTATTTTATGATAATTTTAATAACACTAAAAGAGACTAACTAAATTCACATTATGGTTTTATTTTTTTTCGCAGGTGTCAAATCCACAAGCCCAGACAACGAATACGCAATTGATTAGAAGAATATAAATAGAAATGACAAGATTATTCATAAATACATTTCAGTTTGTGCTTGTTGTAAATGAATTTTACGAAAAATAAAAATTTTATTTTTGGCATTATATTGCACATTTTACTTCACCGACCTCTTATTAATACAGTTTAAAGATATAAAGCGTAACATACAAGGGATGAAAGGGCCAAACATGTAAACGCGTATTGTTTAATGGATAAATAGCATGTTACTTACTAAATAGTTGTAATATTCTTTTGTGCATAAAAAAATTACTGGCATTTACAAAAGAAAAATAAGTTTATAAATACTCTTAAATCAATGATGGTCAAATGTTTTTTTACAAAAGATTATTTTAAAAGTTGTTAAAAGTTCTTTTTTTATAAATATTAAACAAGTTAATGACGGCATAGTTATGGAAGCGAATTCTTGATTATATAGATATAAAATATTATGTAAAATACTGATTATAAGTAACACAATGTGAGTTATCTTTTTAAAAAGGAAAATAAACAAATGGGTCTTTTAAATGTTTAACATAGTTCATATTAACATATGATTAACATAGTTCATATTAACAAACATAATCATAAAGAGCCAGCTAGTATAAAGCACAATATTATAATTAGATTAAGTAAGTAACATTAGAATATAGTAAACTTAACGAGCGAAAAATAAACCAATCTAAGGATCAAGAATCACAAAGAAACCTTTATTAACATTTTTACTACTTAAATTCGACACAGTTTGAGACCACAGAATAAATGGCTTTGTCCTTTAAAAATAATTTTTTTATTTATGTACTTTAATATACCTACATGATACATATGGCGAACTTATTTTTTCGAGAGCAATATTTTACAGCCAACCAGAAAACCAGTCCAGTCGCCGCTCAACGAGCGGCCGGGAATCGAATCCAGGTCCACGCTGTACGCCACGTAGTCAAAAGCCGTATGCCTTATGATCAACTCAAAACACTACGGCGACGACAAAAAATCTCATAAATAACTTCTACATTACGAAATAAAACCAACTAAATGCTAACTTAAAATACCTTCGATAGATTTTAAAAATAACATTATCCACCCTGCTGCTCACAACGCTATAATATTCAGAAATAATTCTATTTATCAAAATTATATCCACAAATTATAAAAAGTAGACTCGCAAGCCAATTTGTCTAAGGTATCTGGCTAACGGTGCAGTATAATAAATAACGTCAATCTTAGATTCCTCTAGTAGTTCCTTTCTATGACACCCTACTTATTAAATAATATTTGTTTTCCACGACCAGAATACTGACTTAAATGTAATTTCCAATATGTCTTGGAATATATGCTGATAATATTCCGGATAGGCAGGGAAACATTCCAGAGACAGACAGATAGACAATCTACAGACATACGAGTGACTCTGTTAGTTTTTTGTTTACCTTTTGAGGTACGGAACAACTTTCTGTCTCTTTTGATTTGAGATCAAATTCTGTGTTACTATAATGTAAAATCAAACTATAGTCGTGTACTTCCAAGTCTATTTTTCCCAAAAAAATCTTTCAAATTTACAATAAATGCATTTAACTTCGATACAAATGGCAACTTCAATACAATGTTTTGACTTCGGAACAGATCTTATGATATCTGCTAATGACGCATCTGTCGCATCTATTTTAAATAACTAGTTATCAGTGTGAATGTTTAGAAATTGAAACCTAAATTCAGACTCTTTATCTGTATCTGTGATATAGTGGCCAATATATTTATAGCTTTTTTTAGATTTAAATTATCAAGATCAGTCACCGTTTCGTATGCGTTTAAATTGCTGATAATTATTAGCGTTCAGTGATTTTGCTACTTGGCTAGGTAAAAATGGACCCCTTATAATTTGGTTATATTCATTTACCTGTCGTGATATAAAAGTTACCAGTTTAAAACAGACTGTGACAAAATTTTACATAAATACGCAATTAAAATTCACGAATACACTGAAATAAAGAAAACTATTTTTATTTTTTTTCTAAATTACTTTCTATACACCCAATTTCGGTATGAACATTTTGTACCAAAATTTTTAAATTGTAATATTTTTCGACACTATATAACCTTCTTGAGATATAGATTTCCAAAGCTTTTCGCAGTGACTCGATTTCACATTAACTATGTAAATAGGTACGTAAAAAATTTACCAAAATTATAATGAAAACGTTTAGTAATAGATAGAATGCTTAAAAGATTATTAATCTCGGAGAAATTAGCTTGGTAATTAATAGATACATGGAGAATACTGTCCGGAAAATCCATTCTGTCCTGAAAACTAAATTTCTAAAATTACTTCTTATCATGTTTTCATTTTGACATTTCTATTAAGTACATAAAATCTTTAATTATTTTAATTATGGGCATGTATCAATTTTTATAACGGAGCAACCTTATGAGATGGCATTAAAATATAAAATCCATAATTAAAGCGAGTATTGCTTTTAATAATCACTCTCAAGTTTAGATTGAATAACATTTTATATCGATGCTTCAGTAAGTTTGCATAATAATGTCACTGTTTATTAGAAAAAAATTATCTTCTATATATTTAGTAAAATTGATGTATTATATAACATTAAAGTATATTTCAATATTCATTTATTTACTACGCCTACCAGTATAATTGTAATAATCACAGAATGAGTTTTACGTCAAAAGAATTTTCTGAAGGCATGGTTTCGTGCACAGCTCTGTTGACAAACTTCAATAGTATGAAAATATTCAACATTGATTTTATCAAATACCTGCAGGTAAACATTTTTCACAATGACCTTACTTCATCCCATTTACTGAAAGTTCAACGGACAGAAACGATATAAAATCTAACTTGACACAAAATTAAATTAAATTTATTTATGAACCCTCAAGACAGGAGTGTTTTTCTATTTAAGATAGATATGAAGGTATTGACTGTTTCATAAAGCGTGTTTAAGCATTGTAACCACCTCTCAGCATTGGGTGTGTGCATGTCAATAAATCCTTCCACGTTGTCAATAAATCCTTCCACTCTATTCGTAATTATATTACAGCGCTCATATGCAATATACTGTTATTCTAAACGGTTTTATTCTCACTAAATATTGGTTTTTATAGTTTTACAGATAGCATCGCATTGAAAATATTTTGTAAGGAATGGAACATTTCTCAAAGAAATGTAATACATGTAGTTTGCATTTTTCCAGAAAAACTATGTGCACAAAAATAATGGTACGACTTTTACCAAATTTATTTTTAGGGCCCCGAACTTCAAAAGGAAACTGGAGCCCTCATAAGGTCATTTTTGCATGTCTACCCGTCACTGCCAACTTTCTAAGAAACCACTTCATGAAGAACTTGAATTTTGACATAGTAAAATATGTATAGAGAAATTTCAGAGGAGCCAAATTAAGTACCTTAAAAACATTTTTTAATTTTAGGTATCGTTTCAAAAGGTTAAAAAGCAAAAAAAATACGTTTTTCTGAACTTTAAGTGGCATTCTTTCGGAGATAAAAACTTAGTAATGTAAACGGAGATAGAAACTTGAAATTTAGTTAAAGGGTTTCTGAGAAAAGACGAACCGATAGACAGACATTATGAGGGTGTGATCTCACAAGAGTTTCCTTTTTATGTTTGAGGTGCAGAACCCTAAAAGACAGTTGTTTTAATATTATATTAATATAAAAAAGTTTTAATGTGAACGCATGAGTTTCCAGACCAGTTTTTATTAAGTTTTTCTTATACAGACCATTAACAATATTTCAACTTAGATCAATCTTTACAGTATATCAAAAAAGTAGTAATAAAGCAACAATAATATAAAGGAATATTAGTCCAGTCTCATAAATAATCCACTGCAACTTTAAATTAGGTGCAGAATCCTTTCATAAATCCTTCGCGCATTAACAGACGAATTAAATGTATTATGAGCATAAAAGAAATACAAAAGACACGTAATAGACATTAAATAGAGTAACATCATAAAAAAATTGTGCACTTCCTGGAAAATCAAGAACATGACCACATTTAGAAATAAAATGTCTTCATAAAAACCCATCCATAGTTTGCATGCGATTGTATTCAATCTAATACTATATAAGCAGAAAATTTCATCTAATCAGCACAGTTGGTCTGCAGACATGAAGAAGATCATATTGTGCTTTATCGTTGTGGCCCTGGTGGTCGTTGCCATCGAAGCTAACCCAGGTAATATTGTTTATTAAGCAATTGTTCATTATTTGAAAGTAGATATCTAAATAAAAGTCAATTGAATTTTATGTTTTTACATTTTATTTAATTTACCGTAGGCTTTCATTTACATTGGTATATTATAATATATCCACTAATTTAATATGATTTCAGAATTAAATTTTTATATTTAAAATTCAATACCAAACCGATAATAATAACTAGCAAAATATCTAGTAAAATACACAGTAAGTTAAAATTTTAATTTTTTTATCAAGATTTTAAAACTAAAATCAGGCATATCCATTCCAAGGAAATATTCCAAATATTCCAAGGAAACTTTCTTTATTCAAACCCCTATTTTCAATTTGCATAATTTTTTTGCCATACCGCCTAAAATACGTTTGCATGTATTACCCAGGGATCTCGTTGCCAATAAATTTAATTCACTTCCTTTTTAAAAAAATCGACAACTCTCTGGTTCATACAACAAAGTCCATACAAGTCTTATATTTCACCCTATCGATGGTGTCTCATTGCATTTTAACCCCTTTTCATCTTTGTTAATTTCAATGCATTTTAATCCCTTTTCATCTCTGTTAAACTAACGCCATCCAATTACTTATTCTACAGGTACATTTCGCGCCCTACTTGTGGTAAATAAATATATACCGTCATGTCCTCTCTAATTCTCCAAAAAGTTATCTGTTTAAGTACACTAAATACATTTTATAATACTACGTTATTCATTGGAACATTCATTTTCATAAATATTAGGCGGTTACGGAGGCGGCGGTAAAGGTGGTGGTGGCGGTCACGGAGGTGGCGGCGGCGGCGGTCACGGAGGTGGCGGCGGCGGCGGCCGCGGAGGCGGCGGGGGTGGTTTCGGCGGAGGTAAAGGCGGCGGTGGCGGTGGCGGTGGCGGATTCGGAGGCGGCGGTGGTAAAGGCGGCGGCGGACACAAGTACGGTTAAATGTAAGCTATTTTTTATCGTATTTTAATGTAGCAGCGTATACTCTTCAATTAAATGAACATCGAAATATATAATTTATTTGACATTTCATAATCTCCAATAATTAAAACTAATAAAGCTCCAAACAATTAGAATATGTCGATACCAAATAATCATCAATATTTTCTATGACAAATTATTTTATTGTTATGATTAAGTTTTCATGAAATGTCACAGGTAATAATTTGAATAACCTCAAAAAATACAAATTAATAATGAAATGTACATTGTTGTTTTAACTTTTTTCGCAGGAATCAAACCCACAGCCGAGACAACGAATACGCAATAGATTAGAAGAATATAAATATAAATAACAAGATTATTTGTAAATATATTTCGGCCTGTGCTTATTGTAAATGAATTTTGCGAAGAAATATACATTTATTTTTTGACATTATATTGCATATTTTACTTCAACGACCTCTTATTATCACAGTTTAAAGACGTGAAGTGTAACATACAAAAAAAAATAAAGGGTCAAACGTGTAAATGCATACCGTTTAATGGATAAATAATATGTAGCGGACTATGTAAATGTAATATTCTTTGAAAAAAACTAGAATATAAAAAACTAGGATACACAGAAAAAAAACTTTCATGGTACTGGCATTTGCAAAAAAAAATAAGTTTATAAATACTCTTAAATCAATGAATGTCATTATTATATTAAATAAAAGATAATGATTGACGTCATGAACTTATTTATTTTAAAAATTGTTAAATATCCTTTTCATACATCTTTAACAAATGATAGCATAGACATGGAAAAGAATTCTAGTCTTTGGAAAAGGTAAAGTATTATATAAAATACTGGTTATAAGTAAGACAATGTAAGTTATCTTTTTAGAATGTAAAATTAACGAATGGGTTTTTCAACTTTACAATAGCACCAAACAGAAATAAATACTCAACTAAATGATTAATATATTTAATATCTACAAACTTAAACATAAACAGGCAGCTAGCATAATGCACGATATTTAATATAATTAAATGAAGTAAGTAATATTAGACTACAGTAAAATTAAAAGTAAACCATCGAGTATTACAAAATAAAATTAATTTATTCACATTTTTACTACTTAAATTCTTCCACATTTAACAAAAAAAACTTCCTCATTACGAAATAAAACTAGTTAAATGCTAACTTAAAATAACTTCGATGGATTTTAAAAATAACATTTAAAAATAACATTATTTCTGGATCATAGTAATATCCTACTCATAACGCTATAATATTTAGAAATAACTCTATTTATCAAAATTACATCCACAAATTATAAAAAGTAGACTCACAAGCCAAGTTGTTTAAGATATCTGGCTAACGGTGCAGCATAATCTTAATATAACATCAGTCTTAGAATCCGCTAGTAGTTCCTTAAGATAACACCCTACTCATTAAATAATACCTGTTTTCCACGACCAAAATACTGACCTTAAAAAGTATATAATTTCGAATATGTTTTGGAATATTTGCTGATGACATTCCAGATAAACAGGGAGACATTCCAGAGACAGACAGATAAAAGATAGCTACAAAGGGACGAGTGACTCACCGTGTAATTTTTTTTTGTTCTTGAGGTGCAGAACAACTTTCTATCTCTTTTGATTTTAGATCAAGTTCTGTGTCATAATAATATAATATAAAATCAAGCTATAGTCATGTGCTTCAGAGACTACTTTAAAATGTCTTTAAAATTTATAAAAGATGCATTTACTTTTGATACAAACAGCAATGTTTTGGCTACAGAACAGACCTTATGGTATCTGCCAATGACGTATCAGTAGCAATCGATTTGCAATCTAAATTCAGAGTCTTCATCTCTGTCAGTGATACATTGATCAATATATTTATAGCTTTTATTAGATTTAAATTATCCAGATCAGCCAACCATTTCTTATGTGTTTAAATCGTTTAAATTGCTGTTAATTTTTAGCTTACTCTAACTTTGCCACTTGCCTAGGCAAAAACGCTTATAATTTCGTCACATTCGTCTGTCAGTCCGGATATCATGGCATTATAACTGTTTCAGTGTGAAACTGACTATAACAAAATTGTAACATCAAAACATAATTAAAATACAGTAATACATAGAAATAAAGATAACTATTTTTTTTAAATATCCTCGAGTGGAATATCATTGAAGAAGTTTTTTTTAAATTGTAATATTTTTCGATAAGGTGTTACTTTTACAGAAATAGGTTTCCAAAGCGTTTTACAGTGTGTTGATTTCGTATTAACTTTATAACCAGGTAAATTAAAAATTTCAACAAAACCGGGATAAAAGGATTTAGTAACAGACTATACCGAGATAAAAGGATTTAGCTTAGAAATTTGTACGATAAGTAGTAGATATGTTGGGAATACATTTCTAGCCTGCAAGGTTTAGTGGTCTGAACCCCTGGGTTTCTTTATTCCGTCCTGGAAACCAAGATTTCTAAAATTACTCATCATCATGTTCTCATTTTGACATTTCTATTAAGAATTTTACAAATAATCCTTAATTTATTTTAAATATGGGCATATATCAATTATTATAATGGAGCTACTGCATTAGGAGATAACTTAAAAATATAAAATCCATAATTAATGAGTCCATTTTAATAACCACCCTCATGTTTAGATTGAATAACATTTTCATGTCGATGCTTCAGAAACTTTGTTTCATAATGTCACTGATTGTTGGAAAAAAAAATTATACGTAAATCTTTAGTAAAATTGATGTAATAAAGTTTAAAATATATTTCATCCTTTATTTATTTATTATGCCTACCAGTGTAATTGTAATAATCACAGAATGAGTTTTACGTCAAAAGTATTTTCTTAAAGCACGGCTTGGTTGTACTTCTCTGTTGAGAAACTTCAGTGGCATGAGAACGTTCCACATTAATTCTGTCAAACGCTTTTGCAGGTAAACATATTTCACAATGACCTTACTTCATTCCAAATACTGAAAGTTCAACGGACAGAATCGAGATAAAATCTAACTTGGCACACAAATATATTAAATTTATTTATGACCCTCAGTGTGAAGACAGGAGTGTTCTTCTTTCTAAGATAGATATGAAGGTGTTGACTATTGCATAAAGCGCGTTCAAGTATTGTAGCCGCCTCCCTGCTGTCGTTGGGCGTGTGCATGTCATATTTTTCAATATATCCTTCCACTCTATTCGTAATTCTAATACTAATATTAATGTATCGTTTGAAAGCCATAGTTATAAACACAAAAATATTTTTTTCTGAATTTTAAGTGGCATTCTCTCGGATGAGAGCATAAACAAAATAAACAAATAACGCCATTCATTTCCGAAACTACTAAAAAAAGAAAAAAAAGAGTTGATGTCTGCGACTTTCTTAGAACTTATAATTTAAGAGACATTCAAATATAAGGCAAAATATTAACACAACAAATATAATATTTACATCTATAAACAGTTTAATAGGAACCATTTTTACCCTCCAATATTTAAACTTTTATGTACGGAAAAGCACGTACGGAACCTTTGTAGCGTGGGTTCTACTCGTATTTGGCAGTTTTTGTACACCGAGGTGCACTCTTTAAATTTTAAGCTTTTTATTTTTCAGCTCAATCTTCAGACTCTACCTAGTCTAACAACATCATTATCAGTGAAACTTGGTCTTACACACTTTATTTTCTAACTCCCTTTTTGTTATCTTTTTTCTGCTCTAATATATCCAAATAATCTTAATGAATGCACCGTATGGTCACTTCCTCTTACAGTCTAACTAAACTTGTTAGATTTTATAGACCTATTCACAAAATTTAGCAAACAACACAACTTGAAAAAAATTAATAAATATTTCAAATCGTTATGAAATACAGGTCTATAAAACTTTTCTTACTTTCCTGAATAAAAGATTGTAAATAATAATTTCTAATTTTATAAATAGTAACTTCAAATTACATTATAAACTATTTATGACAGGTTACATATATGCCAATTTATCCTTTCTATTTTGTATGTAATGAACGAATAATTGCCAAATTCTAAATGATTAACTTACTTATCAAAAATATACAACATCTATTCCAGAGCAATATGACTTTATATAATTTACATCATTTGTATTCAGTAAAAATCACTGACTACCGTTATCTGGATCACGAATATTGCCACCATTTAAATCAATGTTACGATCTGCGATTTTATAATCAATACTTGAAAGTGTCTGACAAACGAATTGACAAACGAAGTTTTTCACAAGCGTCCTTGAAAACCAAAATCTTACCCTTGGGGTTTCAAGAGACGTTACTACTCCGTGGTTTTAACATTAACTACTTTCAAATGATTCCTATTTTAAGAGTAAAATCTATTCTTTTTTAATTTGACATTAAATTCGAAGAGGTTAGTTTTTTAATTGACTGTAAACAATAAATACTAATAGATTTTATTCATGATCCATGATCACAACGTCCAAAGTTTGTCATCTATTTATGTAAATACATCAAGCTTACCTTTTCTGTAATAAAAAAGTGGAAAATCAATAGAATTTGCCTTACAAATGTGTACATTTAGTTTAATGAATCAGAATGATAAAAGAAATTATGAAGAAGTTCAAAACACACACTACCTGCAATAAGGCTGTCCCGAGAAATTCGCATTTTAATTATATGTTATTCTAGCTGTACTCGCGGCTTTGTTCGCGCATAGACTTTAAAAAATATTATTAAAATAACTGCAATATTAATATACGTAATACCATTTAATATAATATTTAAAAAATTAACTTTTTCAAGTAAGTATTGAAACCTCAGATTGCTATATGTTTTTAATTGTTCGATTGCGATAAAACGTAGTCTATATCTTACATCAGGCCCAACAAAATCGACCAGTAATAACTTTATTGAAATCCTTTTAGCTTTTCTTGCATAATGGGCGAACAAATAAACTGGCTCACAGCAAACCGACAAATATTCCAAAAACAATGTTTTTTACTCTTTTACTTTTCTTATGTTAACATAAATAATTTTTCGTAAATACTTTCAATGACAGACACGCTAAATCTACAATTCCGTTTGTATATAGACAATAAAATACGTAACAATCAATACTATACGACATAACACAATATACAGCAAAATAATTAAATTATAAATATTTATAGCAAGTCAAAACTTTAAAGAAATTGGCTAAAATGAATACACGCAACATTGATAAATTTTATGTGCGGAAGACGACGGAGATCGATGTCTACCCTCATGCGTCTGTCCACATTCGGATTAGTTACTCAAGCATCTAGACCTCCCGTATCACTTCGCAATTTACCTGTAGCCACGTCCATTTTGCCGACGGATAACCGATGGAAATTAAAATACATGTAGCGCCATCTATCGGTGCCCATAAATACATTATAGATCTGCGTAATTACTACCCATTGGGTAGCCTAGGCATGTTCACCTTGTTGTATAATACAATATAAATTAATTTTTGAAAATATTAATTTCTTATATCTTTACTAAACCGATAAGTTAGTAATTATTTTTTAATTTCTGTTCAAATAAAGATACAAATAGTAAACAGCAAACAAATAAAAAACAGACAAAAATTACCAAAAAAAATGTTTATGTGTTCCTATGTGAATTTTAACTATTTTTCGTAAATATCTTCAGGATACGAACAGGCCAATACTACAGTTTTATTATATGTATAGATGTAGTATAATGAAGCAATCCCATAACAATATATTATTCCTATTTCTTTTTTGTAAAAAAATATTTTCAACCATCTTATTAATTCTGAATTTTCGACTAACCTTATTTGTCAACGATGCATAACCTTTATTCATGAGAAATATTACTTCATCAAATGACGTACCTAATATTCAACAAAAGTCACTGACTGCCGTTGATTAAATCAATAATACTGCCACCAACGAAATTGTATTAGTCCTTGACAAGCGTCCTTGAAAACCAAAATCGTACTCCTGGTGTAAGTGATAGTTTCAAAAGACGTTACTGATCCGTGGCTTTAACATTACTGACTGAGATTCCCATTTTAAGAAAGGAACCTACCTTTTTATATTTGACATTCTTTTTAAAGAGGCTAGCGATACAGATGAAATCCATCAAGACATAGTTAACTACTCATGTAAATACGCCATTCTTATTTTCTAAGTAATATCAAAGAAGAAAATTAAACAATATTTTAACTAATAAATAAGCAAATCCAATTTAACAAACCAGAATTATAAAAAATGAGGTGTGGCTGTGTCATGGACACGGCCGTGTGTTGTACCTGAATACATCTATGTAACGGGTTATATTTTTTAAATGAAATATTTTTATTTATCTATTTAGGATTATTACCATTCGATTGTTCTTGGGGAGCCCCTTTCAGCCGTATACGATCTCTGTATTTGGTTTTAGCTTTTCGGCGCGTTTAGGTCGACATTATATATTTTTGATAATATTTTTTTATTCTAACACCTTATTATATTCACAGCCACTACTTTAAACTAATGTTTTATATACAATCGATAGATTTTGATGACAGTTGACGATTAAAACTTAAACGAACATCGTAGCTTTTCCTAATCAAAAGTTATAATAATTGCAAATCTCGCTATGCAGCAAAATAACCTCAAAATGGCGGCGCTTCTCCCTCCACCGCGCGCGATGCGTAACTGTTCTCGCTTATCGTATTGAATTCTTTGATCCTTTAGCTATCCAGTGGTATAATTAATTTTTGATATAGATAATAGATTCGAAACTGCAACGCCAAACTGTATCCCCCGATTTTGTTATCATTAGGTTTTTTGGATTCCCCCGTATGGTAGCAAATTTAAAGACGTATTCACGTCAAAAAATTCCGAAGAAGTGCAAAATATTATGATTACGTTGTTTTAGTAAACAATGTGCTTAATGATTTCAAAAAACGTAAAACATCAAATGGCAACGACATAAATACAAACATAACATAACAATACAATACAAACATTATATTAATAGAATGTAATTATGTTCACAGTCATCGGAATAGACCACCTAACTTGGATAAGTGAAAGAACTCAATAAGTGTTACTAATTTCCAGGTCTAGGACAAAGTATCATACAAAGTTTGAAATGTCTATGATTAAATTACCTTGTCTTAGGTAACAATATGCTTCATAATTTCAAAAAATTACAATGCAATATTAACATATAATATTTTTATGTTCACATCCATCTGAATTTATGTATTTCTAAAGAACCTTGGCGCTTTCAATAAAGAACAAAGACAGATATACTATCGGAATATTAAACGACACTTACGTAAGGTGGGTAATTATTCAACGAGACATGATATGTGTGCAATTATTGTTAGAGTGTTATGCGCGACTAAATAAAATTAAATAAAACTAAATAAAACTGAGATATATATATAAGATCGAAGTAAGCAAGTTACGCAAAGTAAGCAAACAATTGTTTGTAAAATAATATATTAAAGTTAATTCTTGTAAAAAATAAATATATTTCAATGTTAAATGCTCTAACCCATATACAGCATAGGGAGATTAAATTATATATCAAAATAAGAGTGAAGTTAAAGTTAAGGAAATTTTTGCGGTTCCATTGTTAAGTTTTACAATTAAGGTTCAGTTAGTTATAATTCAAAATAAATTCAGAATAATATATAAGATATAGGTTATCATTTGAAGTTTTACGCAATGTTGTTATTAGTTAGTAAATCTATTTAATTGTTCATTATCTCGTCACAGAATGAGATAAAAATAGGGTAGTACGTTCCCTAATTATAAAAACATCGGTAATTTGAGAAATTAGAATTAAAAAACGGGCACTATTAGTGGAACAGTATGTTAATTAATAAATTAGAATTTGTAGTATACGGTGAAAATAGTTTAGCTGCACAGTTATTTTCTAGTTTTCAAACCCTTGGAAATGGGTCAAGTAAATGTCACCTAGCTACGGCAGCTAGGCTAATAAACTTTTTAATTCTCTTTCACGCCAGCAAAACGAGGAACAAAAGTAAGTTTGATCTGGGTAACTTGCAAATAAAAAGAAAATGGAATTTGGAGATATTTAAGTTATATTTCTAGGCATCTCTTGAAAAATCGCATTGTTAATCCCAACAGAGAACATTTAATAAAACCACCAAGTTAACATACAGACAGATGGACAAAAATTCTAAAAAAGTTTTTCTGGATTCTATTCTCATTCTATATGTTAAATCATCACTTTTTTTAAAAATATTTTCCAGGTACAGAATTTATTCTGTTACAATTGTATTATATGTATAGGTGACTAAATGATATTCGAGAAATGTTTCTACGTGTTGTATAATCAGTCTCACAGATTTATAATATTTTAAATCTGTGATCAGGCTAAATAATATAAATAATTACATGTCATTACGGTATTAGGTGAAAAATAACATAGAATAGGTGAAAAATAACATTATATATAAATTTATATATAATTATATATAATTGCATATAAATATACAAAATTAAATTTTACAGCGCATCTAAACTGCAGAAACGTTTACTTTACTAAGAACGACTTCGAATATGTTTTTATTTCATTATAGAAATTTATTCGAATTCGATATTATTTTAATTTATTTATTTGCAGATGGAAAAACGACCACGGATCCTGACAAGCTTTTTATTCTACCTTGTATTTACTGTACATAAATTGTGCAAAGCAGTAAACGTATATTTTATTATTATATAGCAAATTTTACTACAAAACACACTTACTGTCACTACCCCTCATTTTTAATCTTGAATTAAAAGTTTGAAATTTCTAATAGTTTAGTTAAATGTGAATATTCAGGAGTACCTCTTATATTTGTAGCCCGTGTTTTAAATAGACCTTAAATAATCAAGCCCCGTAACTGTTCCTCTAACTATATTCTTCTAGATTATAGTCAACATAATTAATCTTAATAATCCTCTCTATAAATTGCACAAAAAGTATTGTTTTTATAATATCGTCCGATCAACTATAACATTTATGTGTCAAATTTAATGTTTGAATTTGAATTGAAATTATTATTAGTCATGACAGACTGCTATAGATTTTATGATTAAAATAAAATGAAAAGGAATTAATTGCGGTTGACTGACTATAGGATGACTATAGAATGCGACATACTATACATGCGACAAAACTAAAAATGTAAATAGTCGACGAGAATGCAATGTCAAAGACACTGGGAATGCAATCTCAAAGAAAGAAGGATCAATGTTTTAAGATTTTTTTTAAATAACGCGATGAAAAATCTGCAAAATGAGAATAGTTTTCAAAAGGGACCAAAGTACATCAGTATATTGAGCGTTAACATCGCTTCTCTAATCTAGATCAAAGAGCAGAAACGTGTAAATAGAAGTATTAAAAATTAATCGTAAATATATCATTTTCCATCCTCTTGTTATTAATTTCTATTATTAAAAAGAGTTAAGCGGAATTTAACTTTAGCGGGATGTGACTTCGGCCTTGACACAATACTGAGAAAATAAATGATCTTGACTGCTATGACAAGAGTGTGAGAATAACAGTTTTAAATTGTAGTGAATAACTGTTTTCGTGTATAAGCATAATCCGAGCCTATGGTCTAGATATAACAGTATGGTATAATATTTGATTATGTAATGATTTCCTTAAAGTTTCCATTGACTATCAGCGATCCAAGTACACAACAGATTAATGAAACCAAGCGCCAAATTTAGACTTAAAATTCACTTAAAAGCTTCGTTTTTAGTCGTGTCACATAGTTTTCTTATTTTATTATAGTTCAGTCGTAAGCCTCATCATGATTAGACTTTTCCTTCCATAATCAATATCAGATTATACTCTCTGTTTCTGTTTAAATAAGGAGTAGAATCAAATATTGATTTTTAATACATTTTCCAACAACAAATCTCCTATATTTAAGATCTAGATATACCAAATATGACGACTCAACTGAAGCATAAGTCGTAGACAAAAATACAAAAGTTGTACACCAAAACTACATTATAATCCACATACATCGTCAGAACAATTTCAGGAAGCCTGGGCTAATAATAATTAAACATTGCGGCGTGAATCTATAAAAAAGTAATATAGCAAGCTGTAAGCCTGAATGAAACGTTTGTTTTGACAATAAAAACCAAAGAATGACCTAAGACTGAAGATAGTACCGATATAAGAAACAAAATATGATTTGATTACTATATAAGTAAGGGTCATAAAAACATGCACTTGACTTAAGTCTACATCACAGCACTTCGAGTACCACAATCAGTTTTAATCAGGACCATATACGATCAACACAGTTGGTCTACAATCATTACACTTTATCGTAGCTATTCTTTTTCATGTGCAATAAAAGCTAACCCATGTATTTAACATTGTTCACAATTGTATTATAAAACTTCGGATATCAACATCATTTATATATATATATATATATATATATATATATATATATATATATATATATATATATATATATCACGTTTACATATGTATATAAGTGTCTTTAATGGAGCAACTTAACTTGGACAGATCTTAGACATGAAGTTAATCGTTAAACTTGTAATTAAAATAGGCTGTGGCGTTTTAAACGGAAACGGAGTGAAAGTGGAGATGTCAAAGCTGAATTCAACGGAAACTGTTGACGGTTTCGTTAACGCTAACGGATGACACCAGATTGGTTACGAGTAAGTAACGTATAGAATGATTCCTGCTAATATTATACATGTGAAAGTGTTTTTGTTGTTTTATTTGTTAATTAATAACTCTACAACCAAGCAACGCCAACACAGAAGATTGGAATTTTTGGCACTTGAATTTGTAGGATTTTGAAATTTTGGTCGCTTGTTCTTCATGCCAACATAAGCATTTCGTGTAAATTTCAGGATTTTTAAACAGTGAAAGTCAATATAATTATAATTATAATAACATTAATAAACGGAATATATCTTTTGTGTACATTAACATGAATTACAAACTAATCATTTTAGCTGAGCAAATTGAATAATCTTGGCCCCAAATTTTTATATTTTTATTGGCCAATTAACTCTATTTATAAAATAATCGATTCAATTCAAATTTAAACACTAATTTACTGAATGCTAACTTCAGCAGGAAGTTAACATAAATTTTAAATATTCACACAATAACAATGTTCTTGGAACATTAAACCTCTAATTGTAGGAACGCTAGTTTGGCTTACGGTACATGTCGGTTTCCAGCTGCCCTGTAATCATTTAAAATTAAAACTTAATACATGTTAGAAAATTTAATTTTTTTATAAACGATGCTACATTTTTGGCTCTGTCCGTTTATAACTGGAAAATATTTTGTTTGTTTATGAAACATGTTAAACGTGACAGCGGATGTATGTTGACCTTCTCTGATATAATTTAATGAATATGAGTGAAGAATTCCTTCTTAATTTGGCTAAAATAAAATGCATATGAAATAAGTGTTTATATTACAAACAATTATTTGAAAGAAATAAACCTCTATATACGATAACCCGGACATACGGACTATTATTCCTAACAAATTATTTCTTTCAAATAGTAAATGTGAAAATCACGAGCGGCGGTAGTATATAAAACGGTAGAATTGAACAAAGGAGTAATTCGATTTACGGACTTCCAATTATTAAGATAATAAAATAAAATTCTACGTAAACTGATGAAACTATTAAAAAAGGATAGGTCTATATGATATTCATACATCTATATACATATACATAGTGTAACAATGTAAAAGATACAGTATTAAAACATATTGAAGATATACAAAAGGTGTACAGTAAAATTAAGCTCTGTCTACATACAATTGATAATTTAATTGTCAAAATAATGGTTTCGGCGAAAATCGCAGACACTACTAATTAAGTTTTAAATCTTTTTATCTTCATCATATGTTAGGATAAATTATTATTCGTAATAGGAAAAATAAAGCCGCAAGAAAAGAAATCAATAAAACATTGTACACGTGTATTCAAAATCACATTGGCTACCATATATCTGTCGATTTTATTTTCCCTCACGGTCAAGTTTGTTTATTATTACAGACACAACACGTCTTATATGTATGTACGCACATTAATGTCTTTAATGTTATGAGAATCCAATATGAATATATTTATTTATATAAATTATGTACACCTCTAATTGCTAGTATACCAAAACACGGAAAAAACAAGAAATCTATTAATATATATTACGGATTTCTTTAATTGTTATGGAAACGGAAAAAGGCTATAACAATAAACAAGTAACTCAAAATAAACTTATTTGGGTTAACTGGAGAAACGCCTCTCGATAAAGTTTGAGAAACGAAGAAAAATAGATAAAAATGAAGAGACATGCTGCCCATAGAACTAAACGAGATCAACGCATCCACTATTGAGAATTGCAGATGTATACTCTTATTTGTACATAAAGGTTATAGTTACAACTAAGTAAGCGCTCTCACCTTAGTGCAGCTATTAGAAATAAAATAAAACCAGCCAAGTGTGAATCGGACTAACGCACGAAGAGTGCCTTAGCACCAAACAATATTAAACTTTTAAGTTTGTATTTCTCAAAGCACTGTAAAAAAATAAAGTTATTGCTGCCGTCGATACTGAAAATATCTCGTATTGCAAAAAGTATACAACGTATCTTATTCAAACAAATTTTCTTTGAAAGCTTATGTTAAGTTCTGCTACTTTAATTTTGTTCAAAATTTTAAATACATTAGTTGAAAAGGTAGAAGGGGGGGCACGCTTTAAGACTTTAGAAATGCATATCGCGCCATCTATTGGCTTAAATAAAAAAAATGTGTTAGAAACACTATACCACTTTTAGAAAGCTACCTAACGACATTCATGTGCCTTTGTGCACTGGGCTTTTTTCATCCCTCAGTTTCATGTATCGAGTACCACCACTAATATTATTTTTCATAATTCAACTAGTTAATTGTATAGCAGTTCATGGAAAGACACCTGCTATTCAAATTTCATCTATATAGTGCTTAACAGTTTCCAAGTAAAATGGCTGTGACTTACGAATAGACAGACAGATGGATAGATTACTTTTGAAGTATTGAACATTGCAAATAATAACATCTCATCCGACAGATCATTTTCATGTTTAGACGAAACGGCTCTTGGCACACTTGCTTAATAAAATATTGACACCTCATTAACAAAATGATTAAAATTCATATAAGGGATAACAAACTTACAGTCTATTTATATTATCCCCTCTTTCCGCCGTTATGTTTCGCTGTAATAAAGTAAATACTAAAACCGGTGTTAAGTAATTCGTTTGTTCTTTATCTTCCACCAGCTAAGTTTGAAACTTCTCTTATTCATAAAAAGAATATTATAAGTTAAACCCTGTTACTTCTTCAGTAATTACAGACCCATAATTTTTAATGAAACAATTCTTTCTTACACCCTATATTTTAATATTTGAAAAGTTATGTGTATGTGGAAAGCTATGTGTATATTCAAAAATAAGTTTTCAAAGCGACCGTGGAAGTAAAATTTTTATCTCCATTTAAAAAGCAAAACATGTTACGCCGATTACACTCGAGCAAAAAAAATTCGAACACTCCAGTCTGTTACAATTCAAATGACCAGTGACTACCTGAAATACGAAAAAATAAGAAAATTATGTTTTGTGCCGCCGATTTTTGAACTGAGGTTGAAAACTGCAAAAATGTAAACTACTTTTTTACTGAGTGCAGTGTTAACTTGTTCTCTCGAAATACCTCTTCATTGTATATCCTGTATAACTTAATATTTTGTAAACAAACGTTGTCGTCTCTCAATATCATAGGTTAAAACGAACAGTTTAGTTGCAATCGTTAAATTATCGGCTCATAAAAAGTGCACCTATAGTACCTATACCTAAACCTTAAATTAATTTTTCTTCCAACCGTATAATAACAAATGTGCTTGCCGGTTTATTCCCGGAGAGAATTCTACTCCGAAAATTCCAAGAAGAGTCCACCGCCAACTCTAATTAAATACCAACACAGCAATAACGTAAACATTTTATTCGTATTGTTACAACGAACCGAGATCTTATTATTACGTTCGATCTCGACAGTACGCACAACTTCGCGGAAAATGTTACATCATTGGCTTACTAACACCAATGCTGGACCTACATTTATATCGTACTACATGCGCGGTGCTTCCAACGGCTAGTAACAACTTATGGAGCTATGTTGTTTCTACATTGAATATAGACGACGGTGATCTCAACCATCTCTCAAAACGCCGGAACAAAAAAGCTGAGATTTAATAATAATTATAATGATAAGCAAAAAAGATAATATACAAAAAGTTTTACGATGGATGTGATAGAGTATCGGTCCATGCTAACACATACTATATAAGCTCTGAACTTTACGTCGATGTTTGCAGTTGAACAGCAACCATGAAAAAGATTGTGTTGTTCTGTATCGTCGGCGCGCTGGTAGCCATTACCATCGAAGCCAAGCCAGGTATGTTTTAAGTTACACACTTAAAATTATTTTAAAAATTTTCACAGATAATTTAATTTTATCCTGGAAAGTTTAAACGTGTAATTCTTGAGATTTTGACGTGCCATCTCTTGATATTATTATATTACACAATATTTTTCCATGGAGCATGAAGTTGTTTATGGATAGGGAAATTTCATAAGTGAGACGAATCGATTTCGTTATTAGCCCTGGTTTATCGTACATGTCTTTTTTGTCTTCAAATTTATTAAAATATGTTTAAAATGTTCTAATCCATTTTTTTTTATTTAAACCGGTAATCAATAATGTTAAACAGACATGTAAAAATGCATTAAAATTGTATTTTCATACAATTATTATACAAACATTTCAATATGTTTATTACCCGTTAAAATATGTATACCTACAAGATAATGTTCTCACTCTAGGTGGAGGTGGCTACGGCTCTCATGGCGGCGGAGGTTTTGGCGGTGGTGGTGGAGGCGGTGGCGGCGGCGGCGGTGGATTCGGAGGTGGAAACGGTGGTGGGTTCGGCGGTGGTCATGGGGGCGGCGGAGGAAAAGGCGGTGGATTCGGCGGCGGCAATGGTGGCGGCGGCAATGGCGGCGGCGGATTTGGCGGATCAGGCGGTGGCGGCCATGGTGGATTCGGCGGTGGCGGCAATGGCGGCGGTGGCGGTGGAGGCCATGGTGGCGGTGGCGGCGGAGGCCATGGCAACGGTGGTTTCGGCGGCGGTGGCAACGGTGGTTTCGGCGGCGGTGGCAACGGTGGTTTCGGTGGCGGCGGCAACGGTGGTTTTGGAGGCGGTGGCCATGGTGGCGGTGGTAAAGGAGGTGGAGGCGGTGCCCATGCCTCAGCATCCTCTTCTGCATCCGCTTCTGCGGGTGGGTACGGCGGCGGCAAACACGGTTATGGGTAAGTTCTGTTTATATTAATATTTTTGAAAAAATATAAATTATAATTGAAGCAACAAATTAAAACAGAGACAATATTCTTATGAGATTCGCTTGGATATATACCGTTTAAGAATATTCTTTAAAAAAATATCCTCTATAACTAACCTCTATAATACATATTCTGTTCTTTCGAAAAATTAGGTTGGGTAAATGAGATTTAATGACTGATCGAATCAACTATTTATATGATACAATATCTATAAAAGCTATATCAGATCTATTTACATCAATATTGTTAAACAATATAAATTATAATTAAAACGGAGACAATATTCTAGGGTCTTATGGGATATATATAATGCTTAAGAATATTCTCTGAAAAATGTCCTCTATAACTTATATATTCTGTATCTATCGAAAAATTACGTTAGATAAATAAGATTTAGTGTCTGGTCGAATAAACTACTTGTATATTACGGATCTATAATTGTAACAAAGCAAAATATTTCTTAAATCCCTCAGGCTTAATAAATGGGAGCTTCCATGAGAACTGACAACGAGACTTAATAAGAACCATTATATGTTTTTTTATGTTATAGACATGGAATTTAATAAAAAACTATTATATTTTCAGACGATAAACGGACGTACCAACACCAAATAATTCAGAATAGATGTGACCCAACTGAAATTAAAAATCGCAACTGAAACCTGTGATGCTCCACCTTAAAAACTCCAAAATAAAGATCGTCGTGTTATTGTTTCACAGTTAGATTAACGCCAATAAACAATTATTTTTAAATTTAAATCTGTTTTTTATTATTTTAATACACCAATGAATCGACCCGCCATTTCTGATATTTTTGCCATTATGAGGATTCCGTACCTCAAAAGGAAAAGAGGTACCTTTATAGGATCACTTCGTTGTCAGTCCGTCCGTCTGTTAAGACTTTTTCTCCGCAACCCGTGGAGGTAGCAAGTTGAAATTAATATCAAATACTTAGATCTACGGTCCCTTAGAGTTAAAAAAATGAAGCTTATAAAACAACGTAATCAAAAAGTATAGCTATTTGAACCACATATTTCGACACTCGCAAATAAATCAAAACCTATAGGGTACTTCTTATTGAACTAAAATCAAGCAATTTGGCAAGAAGCAAGGTCTCACGGCACAAGTAAACGAAAATATATTATTTATGGTTATACCACATAAAAATTATATTTTTTTAAATATGCCTCTGTGAAAGATATAGCAAGCAATGTATTGTCGTTCTAATAAATTAAAATGTTCTAAATAATTTGATAGGAATATTATGTACCATTAAATGTTAATAAATCTCTAAATATATATGGGACCCTCGTAGTGCGAGTTCCACTCATATGGGACAGCTTTTTTCTTCTTTGTTGTTAACATGGTAACTGCTTGCGTATAGAAGTTTAAATGTTAACTCCTTAAATTAATTACATACTTACATCTACCTCGTCGATTTCATCTTCAATTTGGTTATATGCCACGCCTCTCTATGGCTTCGATAAAGATAAATGCACTTTGTTTCATTATTTTATCTTTATTTATTCCTCCCTAAAATATTCTGAAATATTTTCTATTTTTGGAAAAAAAAAAGAAAAAAAAATGGATACATATAAAATCACTCTAGTGTCCATTCATTTATTCGTATGCCACGACCGTTTTATATCAGAAATTGTTGAAGGAAAACTGTAAAATTTAACAAAGTGGTAAAACAAAATGTTTTGTGTAGCCATTTTAGAGTAAATGAAGTGAAGGAAGTTTTTTTTATTTCTAAATAATTTTAGAAATCTAATTAATTTGTTAAAGTCAACATTAAGACAACCAGCTGTACTAGAAATTTATCAAAAGTTTACGGGATAATTATGGCAATGATTCTGAAAATAATTCAATAAAATAAAAAATCTAAAATAGTGTATATAGTAGTAATGATTCTGCAAATAATATAAAAAGTTTAATCAAAATATTCGTATCCTTAAATGTTGACTGATCTTACTTACTACTTACGTTACTGTGCCTAAATGGATACAAAAAGTAGTGCGAGTACTTGTCAAGATTTTTCTATTCTGATTATTTCCATATTATAAAAAGAAATACCTGTTTATAAAACAAAATTTTAAATATCTTTGATAACCGTGTGGTATGAATCCACGTCTTTAAAAAGTTTTATATAGCTTCCACCTTTCGTATGTTGTTGTTGTCAATTTACGATCAAATTTTACGATCGGTTTAATACATTATGATAATTGCAATCTTTGATCCATAAATCTTGATGCCGCAGGTGTACGACCTACCTAATCTCTCATTTTTAAATTAGTGTTATGGATCTCAGAGTGCTGCAAGGGCACTACCTGCCTAAATCATGAAACTTGAGGATCAGCCGCATTTATATTCGAATTGTGGGTCTCAAACAGAGATTCCATCATTGAATTTCGGGTCCCAACTCTTCAGTTCTTACGCTGTACGTGTACTGTCTACCTAAATCGTGAGATTTCAAGATCAGAGAGACACTTTTTCGAATCCGAGTTTCAACTCCTCGGTCCTGGTGGTATAAGGTTACTGCCTATTTAAAAAGTAAAACTTAAATATCTACTGATTTTAAATTAGTATTGTGGGTCTCTAGCCAGAGACTGTCTTTGAATTCCAGGTCCTACCTCCCCAGTCCTTACGCTTGGGAGTATTGCCTGTTTAAATCGTGAGACTTGAACACGTACTGTTTTTAAATTTGTATTGTAGGCTTCAAGCAGAAACCTCTGTCATTGAATTCTGGATCTCAGCATAACGCTGCAGTGCTACGGCCTGTTCCGTGTAGGTTAAGTCATATCACAGGCTTCAATCAACCAATTTGGTTGATTATTTTTTATTTGAATAGCTCCAGTGCGGTATCATAAAAATTGTTACAATTTGACTATAGAAATTGAATATATACCATAGAATTCCTCAACAATGAACAGCACATGCTAATAACAATCTAATAATAAAGTGTCTGAAGTTTCGACACGACTAAGGGTGGCATAAATCTCTCGCAAAATTAGAGCACAATGGTGGAGCCGGGAGCTGTTGACAGAGATTCTTCAGTGATGAGGAGTAAATTTATTGAGTTTGCCTTGACACAAGCAAAAAAATAAGAAAATAAAAATATAAGTAAGTATATACAGGCATTTACAAAGACATATAACAACCGAAATATTAGTAGAGAGGTAAATATGAAAGTAGAGATGTGTCAAAAAGCATAAATTTAATTAGGATATTAGTAGGCAGATATATAGTACGTATAGGTATATACAAGCTTTAATTACAGACTACGATGAAGACAAAAGAAGGAATGTGATTTATATGTCCCTATGTATGTATATATGTAAATATATATGTATATATTTAGGTTCATTAAACGTCGATTCCAAATATCTCTAGCACTATCTATAGTTTGCAACTTATTTGTGTTCGGCAACGGTGCTGTATCGCAAAAGTTTCAGCCAAGTACTCGCATTTTTATTATTTTATACATTCCAGTGTGTTTCTAATTCGGTGGTTATTTGAAGAGTGTTCTATTTTTTTGCAAAAAAGTTTAATTTTTTTTAAATTTGAGTAAATTTTAATCTTTTTTTTATCTACTATAAAAATATGCATGTTTGACGATACACCTCAAATATGTTATGTTTTTATCTTAAGAAACAAAATAGTAAATTTTAAAGGCACTCAAATTAGACGCTGTTCTAACGGGCTGCAATTGTGAGCCTGGCGATGCTCCAAATCTTTGAGAGCAGACTCTAAGGCTAAGACAGGAAAATGATTAAACTAGATATTCACCAATATTTCCATATTAAAACAACGGCAACAGGACAGGCGAGATGTGTTTTCAGTTTATGATGCATCTCCTTTTTATAAAGCATCACCCACTCGTTCAGTTAATGAAGTTTTTTTCTAGATATTAACATGAAATACCTTGGTAATTTTGTAATTAATTGTCAAATCACATGTTAAAGCATATTCCATTTCATTATGATTTTTAGAATATTTGAATAACAGATATCTCTAAACTCCAATTTTTTTCAATTAAAAAACTTATTTGTAGATGCGCGAGAGGAAATTACATTTCAATTCAATGACGATGCTTTTTTAAAAGTTCACGGCCATTCGGTAAATTAATTATCAAGTTATAGTCGTCGCCTGCAGTACAACATTTTTATTTACAGCTAAATAGGTATGGATCCGGCTAATTCATTCATAGCCACATTTGTAGCTAGAGTCTATAACGACAATTAATTGTAGACCTTCATGGTTCTTTGATTTTAAATTTAATTATGGCGACTAGACTCAACAAATTTAGCCGCCTAAGACCATTATATTTGTTACCTTACAAAAAGATTCCACGATGTTTGCAATGACGACTGATCCTGGGCGTCACATTTCACTCCTACAAGCATTACCGGTACTCTTCAATTCCGCCAGCACAGACCGCCATTAAGCTTCTTTCAGATGACTACTCTATCTCTTGCTTTGAGAATGTCCTGAGATATGGACGGATTCCCTTCAGGGTTTATAAGCTATCCAGTTCCACTTTATTTAAAACTCGATGAACCTCCCTGCATTGCTCTAACAAATTCTCATTAGATATCTTCTTGGGCCATTATTGCTTATTAATTTTTAGAACATGATAATTCTTGAAAATTATTGGGTCATGATTTAAAAAAAAATTATTCTACAATCATTAAAATTTAACGGTAATAAAGTGTTGCCATTTGATCTTAATAAACCTATTCATTTAATATTTCACCATTCTAAATTAATAAAAGTAAATAAAATAACTTGCGAAGTAGTAATTATCTTCCCATCGAGCAACGATTTATTCCCTATGTCTCATGTCGGACTCTCCATATTTAGAGGAAGTTGTTAAGAAGACAACATCTAAGAATAACTTGAATGATCTATATATTTAGAGTTATAAAATCATTATTGCAATAGCAGAAATCGATGTGATTAGTTTATAAATTGGCATCAGTTTGCAATTCGCTTCAAAATGTTCACCTGTGTGCGATCCATATATATATATATATATATATATATATATATATATATGGATCGAATAAAAAAAATTAATTATTCCATATTAATGACTATACTAAAGACGGACAGAAAAAATACTTACCTATTAATTAACTCTAGAAAAAAAACGCAAATCTCAATACATACTCGTAAATATGTAAATAGTAAAAGTGATCTTTGGGTAAAATTCCATTTTTTTTTATTTTCATTCCTTTAATCATAACTACGACTTTCTCAAAAGAAAAGGTTCAATATCCCTGCTCTATCAATTGCTTATTGTCTTCAACATCGACTCCATACCGTTTATAACTATGCTGTACTATCAAGAATATTTATTAACGGAGGATTACATTTCACGTCATCGACAAGAATGGAAGTTGGTGTAAAAAATTTGCATAATCAACGAATAGTGTGGACATAGTTCCATCAGCAAAAGCGACAAAAAATCACTAATTATACGCGTAACTGCAACTATTAATACAAAAGTTTACTTTGATTTTTTAAAATTATATCGTTATATTTCTCAAATGATTTCTATTCGCTACATTTTTCAGTAGGATAACGTTTCTTCTCTTGAATTTTTAGTATTTTATTATAGACGGTAGTGAATTACAAAATATAATGTTATTATACCATTACAATCTAGGTCTTCCTATGCTTTCATTTTTCTTAACATTTTCTGAGTCTACTATTTTGGGTGAAAATTATGGATGATGTAACAATACTGTTTTATAGACAAAAGTCATTACTAATAAACAATTTCATCATTACCTTTTGTGGAATTTTTAGCAGTCATTTAATAGCTTTTTATACACATTTTGAAGAACACTGAAGGTTTGCTTGATCGCATGGTATTTATTTAACTATGTTTATTATAATGAGAAATTAGAAATGTAACGAATGTGAATTGTCTAATATCCTGAAGCCAATTTACTTTTGATATCTTAACGAAATATATCACGGCAGAAATCGTTTTAAAAAGTTGCCTATGAAATTATTATCTGTCTCTCATGTAAGGTACATCGCAAGGATGTTATATTAACGCGTAGGCTACTTAAATATATTTTATAGAAATTAGACTGATACATATTTGTAGATTGTTTTTCTGTACTAAATTCTTCAACCAGAGAGTTAGTGTAGAATTAAAATTATTGATAAGCAAACAAATAAAATTAACAGAACCGTGCGTGTCGAAACGGGCATAAAATAGTGTTCCGCCATTAACTACAGGAGATATAGACAATTAAGGAAAATTCCAATCGAATGCTAGGAAGTATCTGTGATGGTTACATTGCCTTAGTCAATACATAATTTTTAAAAAACCTGAAACAATGAAAATAACGTGAAGGACAATGCGATATGAAATTTGTAGAATTACAGAAAGTCATTATGTATATAACCATATGAATATTCAGTTTAACTTAAATAATCGAGAAAACTATGTAAATAAAACTAATGCAAAATAAACCAGGTATATGGTATCGTATAATATTTGAAATACCCATGATGAATTTACGTTGCCTTAGTCAACGATACCTTGATAATTTAAAAAAAATACAATGTAGTGTAAATATAAATCTCTTCATGTTCTCTGCCTTCAATACATATATTTTCAAAGAACTTTGCATCTTTCAATGTAGAACTAACACAGATATTCCATCGGAATATTTAAAACTATAAAAGAAAGATTTCAAGTTCAATGAGGCGTATATAAAGTGATTAACTATTTTTAGAGTAATTGCCCCAATAAATGATACGAAAATAAGTGAATCTATATGTTTGTAAAATAACACTTTATAGGTAATTCTTGCGAAAAGTTATTTCCTATGAAAATATTGTGTATTCTTACTCTCATTTAAAAAATTATATATTATTATATATTAAATTATATATTATTATATATTATATATAAAATTATATATTGATTTAGATATTAAATGATATATTGGAATGAGAGTGAAGGCTAAGTTGAAGAAAATGCCTGCAATTCCATTGTTGAGTTACTGGCAGCTTATTATTCACGATAATGTATATGATGTGCAATAATATTGCAGAAGGTTGTTACCGGTTTATGTGTTTATAAATTTGTCTGTTACCTCGTCACGAACATGAGGTAAATATAGGTTAGTATATTCCCTAATTACGAAACTGGCGGTGATTCGAGTAAATGTAATTAAAAATAACCACGTTTAGCGAAACTGTATGTTAACCAATAAACTAAAATGTTTAGAGTACGAAAAAAATTAATTTATCTGTCTGCATTATTTTCTAGTATTCAAATCCGATAACATAGGTCAAGTAAATATAATTAAGCGTAAAAGCAAAGGAGCAAAAATAAGTTTGACTCTGGAAATCTCCGAACGAAAAGGGAACCTTTTTCACAAACTATGATCTTAAGACTAACTCATTTGTGATTTAGTTTTAAAAACTAACTTATTTTATTAATTCCGATGTATTATTCACGTTATTAATACAGATAAATTTTAATAAATTTTTAAAGGGTTATATAAGGGGTTATACTTGTGGCGAAAAACATAATTTTTATTTGATTTTCTGTATATCAAGTGCATTTGATTAAAACCGTTGGACTTTTATATGATATAATATAATAACATATATGATATACTATACATATATATATAACAGTTCAATGCAATTGCAACACATTTTTGTTAACCCAGTCACTATGTGTACATGAACTTATCTTCTATAGAGGCATTAGGCATTAAGAACGAATGAAATCGTTCGCGCTCATTTCTTTTCAGGTTTCTCTTATTACTCGTATTTTGTCTCTCAGCGCATGTCATTGTTCTTTTCCGCTGTCTGCACTGCGAAAAACAGATTAAATGGAATGTTTAGCATTGATTTAAGAAACCATCGACGCACGCACGCACGCACGCACGCATCTGTAAATTACTTGAAGACCTATTGTGTTGTACAAAATTTCATAAATGGATTAACCTTTATGTATTTTTTTACATTTGTCAAGAGATTTACGTCACAGACGATTTTAAAGATATGTCATAAAACTGAATGTTGACTGATAAAGTTTATAATCCAAATTAAGGGTTTTCAATATTTTATTAGGTTTAGTTCTAATTTCTTTCTCCATATAATAAGTAGATAGATAGCATATACGATCATAGAAAAAAATATTTTACTAGTTTAAATTTGTTATAATTTAAATAAGAAAAATAATTCTATTAATAAATGATATTTTTTTTTATAAAAATATAATTTATTAATAGAATTAATTAAAAGTCTCTTTCTTCCGCGTTTATAATGAAAATATATACGTTCTCTTTAAACTAACACTTTTATATATCATATTGTATATTTTGTATGCAATTGCAAAACTTTTATAACTTAACTGAGCGTATTTATATAATTAATGTATTATATTTATTATAAAATTTCTAGCATAATGTCTCATATTGCTTTGGATAGCATAATTTGTCATATTGCTCGGGACAGCATAATATCTCATATAGCTTGGGACAGCATAATATCTCATATTGATTTGGATAGCATAATATCACATATTGCTTTGGGTAGCATAATATCTTATATTCATTTGCGTCGTACCTCGCACTTTAACTTTGGTTTTCAACAACAAATCATATAAACTACGCGAGCAAGACCACCGGTAAAAATAAATTATTTTATTCGAGATTCTAATACTGATGTAATCCGTCTTTCAAAGTATACAGTATCCTAATAATAGTAATAATAATCTGGCATTCAAGAAAAAGGCCTACCTCTGTTCACGTGGGTAGCTTATAACTAATAAGTTCTAGAAAACAGTTACGTAATTAGTCGATAATATTCAATATCGAAATTGGGTAAAGTACTGTGAATTGATATTACATCACTATATCCCTGACAAATGATCACATGTTACCAAGCATCCCCCTCCTGCGTCCGGTTTCATTCTGTTGCGGCGAATCGCATGTTTTCTTTACCTTTGAGCTGTTATGCGTTCTTTATTGGGTCGTATTGAACTCCATGGATCGGCTTATAGTTATATAGGCAGGGTTAAGTCGAGGGCAAGTGACCGTATAAAAGCACTAACGTAGAGCGGAGAAAAACTGCAAAAGTTATAATTTTTTTAGCCGAATTTGAAAATGATTCACTTAAACTTGTTATCTACGTCGCCACCGGAATACATATATATACACACTGGTGGATGTCGCCATCGAGACTAACCTATATATGTTCACAACGTATTTTATGGATCATCATTCAAAATTCAAATATCTATACATTTTGTACGCATTGCGTAATACATATGTCTTATTTACATTTACATATCATATTTATATTTACATACTATTTTTAATTTGACTTAACTTATACATTTCTTAAATAGGAATTCAAACGCTAGAGTTGGAATTTAAATAACCGGAGTTAAACAGAAGCGGTGCGAAAGTTGAGACCTCAAAGATGGCTTCGGTAGAAGTTGTTGACGGTTTCGACAACGGCGATGGAGAATAATTCCTATACAATTATATATGTGAAAATATTTCGGTTGTTTTATTTGTTAATTAGTGGCTTTACAACTCAACGATGATCGCTTCCAAAGGAGACCGAAAATTTTGACACTTAAATTTGTAGGATTATGCAATTTTAACCACTTATATTTCACGATGCATCATTAGCATTTTTATAAACCTTAGATTTTTTTTTGAACAGGGAGAGGCAAATTATTTTGACTCAAAATTATTATAGAAATAAGTGAAACATACCATGAATGTCATGAGTGTCTTCTAAGAACATACATTGATATTTTACGTGTCCAATAAGTCTCATTATAAGATGACTTTTTCACCCGTTTTCATTGTTGTTTACGATAATATAAATTAAAAACTAATAATTTTAGTTGAGCAAATGGAATAATCTTGTCCGTTCTTATTCACCAATTATTATTAATTGACTGTCTATTCATTAATTAATTTATTCCAAATATTAGTATTACATATTTATGATATTTAATATTTTAAAGCAGAATTTCTAATAGAAAATAAAATAAAAGCTAGTAATTAGAATATATTTTAGTGTATTGTACATTTAAAAAGCTTTTTAATTTGTTTCTAATATTATTTTATTGACTTTTTCAGAGAGTGAATATTTCAGAGACTTCCCAATAGATATTTCAGTCTTCCATGCAACTCAATTTTAAAATTTAACCTTTTTGTTGATCGTAAGTCCGCCAAATATTTTATATTTAAATAAGTCCATTCAAGTCAGAAATAAATAATGAAAAAGGATTGTTCTTTGACTAATATTTAGGTATTTGATAAAGTCAAGAAATGTAGATTAAAATGATATATATACGTATGTATATATATATATATATATATATATATATATATATATATAAATATACATATATATATATATATATACATATATACATATATACATATATACATATATACATATATATATATATATATATATATATATATATATATATATAATGCTATCTGTCGAAGGCTCATATAAATCGCAACAAAACATACTTTTAGATATACATAGTAGGAGAACAATGTTTTTTAACAAACGTCACTTTAACAACAGGCCGTGAGCGCATCCCTTCGCCACCAAGGCGCTGATGATCGAAACGGTAGTCTGGCTGACGGAAAACGTGGCATTTCCGGGTGCAATAATCAATGTTATAACTTAATACAGTGTTAGTCATTACAATTTTTTTACATAAAATGCTCCATTCTTACTCTGCTCGTTTATTTCTCGAAATATACTTTTTTTTTCTACACGAAAGACGTTAAATGTGAGAGCTACTGGATGGGAAATCTCAGCTTGATTCTCAGCCTTAGGAACACATAGTCTCGGACATTGCTTTGAAAATAACCTCATTTTACTAATCACTAAACATGATATCTCCTTCTACCAATATTATTTTACCATGTTTGGTACCAAAATGTGGAATAAATTAGATCTAGATACCCGGAATGCGTAGTCAATTTCACTTATTCAAAAGTTATCTGAAAAAGAAATTCCTATCGTAATTTCCATTCGTAACTTCCCATCTGTCCCTTCCACGTATTCCTTTCTAATTCCTGTCCATCTCCTTTATTCTTGCCAATATATTTTAACTAATTACTTATTATTTGTTTTTTTTGTTAGTTCGCCAGTTATTTTTTGTTGCTTTTATTTCTTTTTTGCAATTGTTTCTGTTACAGTCCTCCTTAACACATTATATATTTTACTAGGTGGTTGCGTTGACTAGAAAAATTTGAATTTCCCCTATAGTAATAAGACTGCTTTATGTATTTATACATTTTTATCTTCAAATAAATAAATAGATAAATAAAGCTTAACGAATATGAATAAATGTATATTTCTTTGCTCAAATTTCGTCAACGATATGTTTATAGACACTGCTATTTGAAAGAAATAAAATATTCACACAGCACCTCGTATAGGCTATAATTTTATTAGAACGGCTGTATGAACTTATTTTTATACAAATTATATACACAAATATACTAAAATACCAAAGGTACTGAAAAAGTAGCAGATGTATTAATGTATACCAGAGATTTCTTAAATTATAATAGAAACTGAAAAGGCCGAAAGCAAAAAAATAAGAAACGCAAAATAAACTGGCTGGACCGCAAATTATACAAAAGCCTGTCGGACGTGTTGTTGAAGCCTTGGACACGAAAAAAAATAGGTAAACGTGAGGAGTAGTACATTGCATAGAATTAAACGAGATCAAAGCATTCAAAACGTTAGTAATTATATATTTTTGCAAGTATTTACATTTACAAATTATATATTTGTAAATGTATATACTTGTACGTAAAGGTAAAACACATTCTGCCTATTCCTTCTTAATAGACGTTCGTTAACCCACATACACAGAAACTAAAGCAATCAAATAATACAGGAACAATTGAAAACATCCATATATTTAAAGTACAGAAATCTAAAGAATTTCTTACGGATGAAATTCAATTCAATTTTACATTTCAATTATCTATATTCAGTCATTAAATTATTCAATTATCTATATTTATTCATTTCAATTATCTATATTCAATATTAGATCAGTGGTAAACTATATAATAAATACCGAAATCTTAGGTTTGTTTTGCAAGTGTGAGTTATAAAAACACTGTTTTACAATCACTAATTATACCGATTTAAAATAAACCTTCCCTTTGAGGTATAAATATTGCGCATAACAACACCTCACCTAACAGAATAGAAGAAATTATTTTCAGGTTTGGACCACTTTGCTCAACAAGATAATGAAAACTCATTTGAAAATTCTACTGGATCTGATAACATAAATACCTATATACCGTTAAATTATGATGTGGTTCGTGTTTATAATTTGGCACTAATACCTTCTTCCCAGATGTTAATGGACTCACTACTGTATACTAAAACGATACTTTTATAATTTTTATTAAAATGAAAAACAAATGCACTATATAAACACAACTTTCTTTTATATTATCACAGTATAATATTATCCGAGAAAAATATGAACCATCTTTGCAAATTATAACATTTATTTGTTATTATTTATGTACTTTACTGTACACCATTTATACATATGAGAGACTTATTGCTACGAAAGCAATCTCTTACATTCAATCAAAGCGTCAGTCCAACCATAGTGGACCAGCGGCCTCGAGTTTAAAACTCCCACGGTCCCCACGGTGCATGACACCGTCAAAAACCATATACGCTTTGTGATCAACCCAACACACCACCGCTACTACAAAAGCTTAACAATAAGGCGTTATATATAAGAATTTTTATAAGAATTTTTATTTGAACTTATGCACTTGTATATTAGTAGGTACACTGCTCAACGCAAAAAATAAGTCACTTTAGCTCTGAGCCTGATCACAAAAACGTTAAGCACGTGCTGCAGACACGTGAAGAACATTTGAACGTGAAATAATTATACTATCGATAAACATGTAATCAACGTGATTATATCATTAAGTATTAAGTATGTTTTTGGAACTAGTTGATTATTACTGCTCGTGTTGTTTACATAGGAAAATATTACGAAATACCGGAAAAGTTTAGATTGAAAATAATGATGAATGTAAGGAAACTAATATACAACTTGTTTTATTCTGAAGATAGCTTAGTGAAAATATAAAAATAGTCAAATGATATAAATAGAAATAAAAGTCAATGTATATGACTAAAATTTAAAAAAAAATAGTTACATACGAAGTGCGATTTGCATGACCATTACAGCAAAATTATATGTTCCTCACCAAGCATCGTTAAAAGTTAAGTTGAAAGTCGTACAAGGTTAAAAAATCGTTAAATTATCGACTCATAAAAAGTGCACCTATAGTAATACCTTAAAGTAACTCTCGTTCCAACCGTACAACAACAAATGTGCTTGCCGGTTTATTCCCGGAGAGAACTCTACTACGAAAATTCCGAGAAGAGTCCACCGCCAACTCTAATTAAATACCAATACAGCAATAACGTAAACATTTTATTCGTATTGTTACAACGAACCGAGATTTTATTATTACGTTCGACAGTAGGCACAAGTTCGCAGAAAATATTACATCATTGGCTTACTAACACCAATGCTGGACCTACATTACATGTAAATGCACCAGTGCGATGCTTCTTACGGCTAGTAACAACTTATGAAGCTATATTGCTTCTACATTGAATATAGACGAAGGTGATCTCAACCATCTCTTGAGACGCCGGGGCAAAAAAGCTGAACTTTAATAATAAATAAAATGGGAAGTAAAAAAGGTAATGTACAAAAAGTTTCACGATGGACGCGGTTGAGAGTATCGGCTCCATGCCATACTATATAAGCTCTGAAATAGACGTCGATGTTTGCAGTTGAGTAGCAACCATGAAAAGGATTGTATTATTTTGTATCGTCGGGGCGTTGGTAGCCATCGCCATTGAAGCCAGGCCAGGTATTCCTTAAGTTATTATTAATTTAAAAATTTAGCAGATAATTTGATTCTACCGAGAAAAGTGTTTATATATATCTTTAAATTCTGGAGTACCAGTTTTTCATATTACTACATTCCAAAATATATTGTCTTGCAACATGTCTATGTTTGTTGCGTTAAGTTTATGCTCAATTGTAAAGTAGGAATGAACAGAGCTTATTTATTAGCCCTAGTCCACCTTCTACATATTTTTTGTATTTTAATTTAGTAAAATGTATTTGATACGTTCTATTTTATTTTTTTTTCAAATTGTAAACTTTTCAAGAAATTAATCAAACTACTCGTACGACGTACGATGTTTTTCAAGAAACAACCCGTGAAAGAATATGTTTTTCAAGTAACAACTCGTGAAAATATGTGTACCAACAAGACAAATTCTCACTCCAGGTGGAGGTGGCTACGGCTCTCACGGCGGCGGCGGTTTTGGCGGTGGTGGTGGAGGCGGTGGCGGCGGCGGCGGTGGATTCGGAGGTGGAAACGGAGGTGGCGGGCATGGCGGTGGTAATGGAGGCGGCGGAGGCAAAGGCGGCGGATTCGGCGGTGGTAATGGCGGCGGTGGTTCAGGCGGTGGCGGTCATGGTGGATTCGGCGGTGGTAATGGCGGTGGTAATGGCGGCGGTGGCGGCCATGGCGGCGGCGGCGGTGGCGGCCGTGGTGGCGGCGGCGGCGGCAATGGCGGTTTCGGCGGCGGTGGCAACGGTGGTTTCGGCGGCGGTGGCCATGGAGGCGGTGGTAAAGGAGGTGGCGGTGGAGCCCACGCCTCGGCATCGTCTTCTGCATCCGCTTCTGCGGGTGGCGGCAAACATGGTTATGGGTAAGTTGTGATTATATGAACTATTTTGAAAAGATAATAAATTATCACATAGACAATTTTCTTATAATATCCAAATAGTATATAGATTAAGTAAATAAAACTTAGCGTGTAGTTAAAGCTACTAAAATACCAATAATATATTACGATACTTATAATTGTAACAGATATAAACTCTATTTTAAGATTAATTTATTTGAGGAGTGCCGATAACCGCTTATGCCAACGATGACACTTAATAACAATAATTTGAAGATGTTTTTATATTACCGACATTGAGTCTAATAAAAAAAAATTTGTATTTTCAGACGATAAATTATCTTGCCGACGCCAAAAAAGCCAGACTACATACGGTCCAGTTAAAAAACATTGCAGCTGAAACCTACATTGCAAAAGTTCAAAATTAAGATCGTTATGTTATTGTTTCACCCTTTGATTAACGCAAATAAATAACTTCTTTTAAAATTAAATCTGTTTTTAAATTGTCTTAATACACTGATGAGCATAATCGCCATCAAAATTGCAAACCATTATTATTTTCTTCTTTGTTGTTAACAATGGAATTGCTCGCAATACTGAAGTATTAACTTCACCTTCCTTTTTATATACTTTATACGTTAATACTTTTAAAAAGGTTATATATTTCATGCAATAGCATAATTTTCATTCGTGAATACTGATCTAGTAATATGAACATCGAGCTACAGTAGCTACGTATAAAATATATCTAAATTCCGAACTTATAAATTGACTGTGGGTATTTCTTTTATTCTCCATATTTCTAGTCCCACACGTGGTGTGAAAGGAAAAAGCCTCCACATCAGTAAATAATAAATTTTCCAGTCAGCTTAAATAAATTTTACAATAAATTTTGAATCAGCGTAATATCAAGTCCATGTGTGTCAATGTATACCAAGTCCCTTAGTTTCACTCTCATTTAGTGGCTAATAATTATTCTTATAATTGTTACAATCGACATGTGCTCTGGTCCAGTCATAAGTAACCTGCTACAAAGAAATTTGAATTTTCGAATGATAGTTTACATATCCCTAAATATCACCAGATACTATTTCCGTTTTTATAATATACATTAGGATCACCATTTGAAAAAAACCTTTGAAGTACGACTGGAACCCCAACTACAAGAGTTCCTTACATACTTAAATATATGTAAAATATTGTACATTTAAGTATACAAAGTGTTTTTATTTAACAAGTTATAAATGTTAAAATATTTTTCATCGCCAATGTTAACATAATTGCCCAGTATATCCTTGACAGGCTAAATATATCGTGAACTTTGCAAAAACTTTAAGACTTAAGATTGCTACCGTTTTTCTAAGCTATAGTTTCCTGGAATCTTTCAGTCAGATTCGACCACCTCCATTTTTATCTTTATTTTTTTGGTTTAGTAGTTTCGGAAACAAGGAAAGAGGAACACGTGTCTCGTACATTATAGGGCCTGTCCATGTGGATATTCCACTTAAAATTCTGATTATTAAAATTAAAAAAAACATTGTCATATATATATATATATATATATATATATATATATATATATATACACATATAAATACATAAATACATATATGTCATGTACATATATATGAAATGTCGACGTTTTTAAGAAAATCGGTTGTGACAGGCAGATGTATGAGTGACCTTAATATGATTTTTCGTTTTAACGTAGAGAATCATAAAAAGGATTTTTTTTTAAAACAGCCGCGCTTTTCCCTTTGACGATAAGCTTTATAACTCACGGAAGTAAGACTTGTCCATATAATTCATAAAAATTGATTTATCCATCATTTTAATAAGACTTTATTATAATATTAATAAAACTTTATTACATAAATTAAAATAAGATCAATATTTTTTAATACCTTAGAAGAGGCACGGTAAATAACAATGAAGCCTGAAAAGATTGACGGAATATGAATTTCAGAGTCGTATCCATCAATAATGGAAAAAATAATTTTCTAATCGATACACTTGTGTGCATAAACCAGATTAAAATTATAAAGGGGGTATTTCTGAAAAGGAGAATTTTCCCTTCTGCGGCTTTGTGGTAAATGTGGATTTTTTCTTCACGTGTGTGCCTATCCGTGTCACAGAGATTTATCTCGGAAACCGCATAATATAGAAAATTGAAGTTTAGCACAGTAATACAATATAATAGGCATATATTTAAATAGCTAATATGCAAAAGTAATTATATAGAAATTTTAGGAGGGGCAAAAAAGTAATAGAAAAAAATTATTTCATGTGTGTAAAGATAAAGGTGTCAATTGTAAGAAAGTTATAAGAATACTAAAATTGAAACTGAATAATTTTCGAGAGTTAAAGTAATGAAAAAAGGTTTAGCTAAAGTTTACCAGAAAACTATAGCAATGATTCTAAATCTCATAGTTTCCGAGAAATTCACAATAACGGTTTTATTGTCCAATACATGATGTGACCTAGAAAATAATTATGGATCATTAATCTAATGTCTTGATTAGACGAAAACGAAATCGTTGGGTGCATTCTATAGAAATTTTTCATTTCTCAGGTCTTAGAAAACATATCTACCTTTAGACTTTTTTAAACTTTCGCAATTCGAACGCATATTTTATTTGATTTGAATCGGTTTTTTTCGCGGTAATTATCTATTTAATGAGTAAACTTAGATATTGTAAACTAAGTACTCACTATGTCCCAACGTTTCAGACTGGTTGCACAGCCTGTGGTCACGGGAACTCTTCCCGTGACCACAGTTATTCTATTCTTTCATTATTTCTACTTTCTTTAATTTAAATGCTTTGTATTGTCTTCCGAAATTTTAGTCGGAATCGACGGTACAATATCGTCAATGTAGCCAAATCGGCTGTTTTCAAATATTGAATATATTTGGCGTTAATTTTGTAGACATTCATTTTTTCACAATTAAATGAAACTACATGATGTAGTATTATTTCTACTTTATTTAATTTAAACAAAGTAGATATAATACTACGTCACGTAGTTTCACTTAATTGTTTACATGTACTTAAGTATGTACGGTATTTAGTACTCGAACTTATAAAGTATTTCATGTAGACCCTTCCCCCACTCCCCTCCTCTTTAATGATTGCAAAAACATAACCAAATTTTAAAGTGATGTCAGTTGAGTTTCTTTTTAATTGCGACTTATTTTTCCTATATTTGAAAGGAAGTAAGATATTTTAAAGAAAATTCTATGTCCAAGTATATTTTTTTCCATATCTGCCCATCTATGTACACAAATGTACATAAGTTACTTTAATTGATAGAAAATTTATAAAAATATGAATCTTTCAGGAAAATATGATATGTTAACATTGTATAATCACGCTATTATGTATAATTTTTATCGTAAATATTTTTCGAATATCGACTCATTTCTAGCAGAAGTCAAAATAACTTTCTTTAATATTTTATAAATTTTTAATTATTATCCGCTTCTTTTAATCTAATTGTATGTTTGTTAAGATATTATAAAAAAATAGTAAACCGATTTCAGGAATTCATAATAAAAAAAAATTTCCATTAAAAAAATTTTAAAAATGACAAAAAATCGCTAAAAGAATGCTTAACTAATTTTTTTAGTATTAAAAGTTTGTTTTTGATTATTTTGAAATCACTCCGATATGTTTCTAAAATATTTTCTGTTCATTAAGTTTGCTGGAAGGACAATTCGTTTCTTTTCTAGATTATTTTTTATAGTTTGGTTGTGTACGGTGGTGAATTAGAGTATGTAATCTAATTGAAATTTAAGTCTTCTTATAAATTGGTTTTACTTTACACTTGCTAAATGAACTTATTGAATGATGTTTATGGATGCTATAATAATACTGTTATTTAGGCAAAAAGTCTTTATTGTCACAAATTCCATCATCATTTTTGTGTAATCTTAATCAGTATGTTGAATAGCTTTCAATATAAACTCTTACGAACACTGCAAGTTTATTTAATCGTATGTATCTACTTAACTTCTTTTATCATAAAAAGAAACATAAAAAAGTAATTAATGGAAATTTTAAAATATACTGAACCTAGTTTTCTTACCATATTTTAAAGAGTTATTTCAGCACAAAAATACTCCTATACTGTTGGCTATCAACTTAATTACTGTCTCGTGTAGTTGATATGTCGCCCAGATGTTATATTAACGCTTAGGCTGTTTAGATAAATTATAAATAAATTAGATTAATGTTAATAAATTGTTGTGCTTTACTAACTTCTTCAATCAGTGGGGGCATTATTATATAATTAAAATGTTTGATAAACAAAGAAAAGAAATTAACCTACTTGTTAATGGATAGACTTTTTATGTTAGATTGTAACGAAATTCAGATATTTATATCCGGACATGATCTGATAATTTAGATAAATACAAAAAAATCGGCTATTCGGACACCGGGAAAATGGTCATCTCTTAAAAGGATAGTTATATGCACTACTTGCGTGACGTATATAAAAATAACGAAATGCTTTATTGTTCTCTACTATACAAAATTGAGTTAAAAATATTAAGATAACCGAATAATTAAAAGTAATTATTGTTTTGTATGGTAAGATATAAAACATTCTTTTGGATGCAAGGTAACTTCACAAGTTTGACATGAAACAATAGTTTTTTTAACACACATTTATTAGGTCGACTTTTATGTAAATAACCATATAATTGAATCTGCGAATGTAAATTTCATGCACTTCTAATTATTGTATCATCATGAAACTCTGCAATTACGTGTTGTTGTGGTAACAGTATAATAAAATGTTACTGTCGGACTGAACAAATAATTTAGACAAATTTCAATTTATAAATCAATATCTTTCAATTTAAATAATAATAGTTAAAGCTTTTACATATACTGTCGTAAAAATTGGAATTGTCATAAAATTACTATAATTCATCTTATAGCACTGCTTATAAATTAAACGTAAAACAAATGCTTTAATACTTTGTAATAATATTGCATCAATTCACTCATAATACTTATACTGTACTGCTACGCATGTTAACTTTCAATTGTTATTAGCAATAATTATTTACGTTACCCACTTTAATCACACTATTTCTGTTGAATATATTTGGCGTTAATTTTGTAGAAATTCATTATTGACAATTAAATGAAACTACGTGATAGAAATAGTCACAATTAAATGAAACTACGTGTAGTATTATTTCTACTTTCTTTAATTTCTTTACCAGGTTTCGTTGTATTACAACATCTTCAGGTGTGATATTAGCAAAGATTCCTAATTTTTTTATTATTTATTTAAATTTTTTTTATCTTTGCTAATAATAAGATAAGAAGATGTTGTAATACAATGAAACCTAGGTCGTGATAAAAAAATTAAAGAAAGTAGAAATAATACTACATCACGTAGTTTCATTTAATTGTGACTATTTCTGTTTACAAGTGGATCTTTTAAAAGGAAAAACAAGCAAAATATAGGATTTCATAATCATCTATAAGAAATATGGACAATTGTGGAAATTATTGACGGGAATGCCGAGCTACTCCGAAGGTTTTGGGTATATCCTGCACGCTAGGATTCACAAACTCTTAATCTTCTCCGACTTATTATATTCCTTGCAGTCCCTTCTATCTAATTCTTTTTTCTTTTATTTGTAGATTCCTGACATTCCGAATTAAGAAATTAACACTTAACTTGGTGTGATCGGAAAAACATATAGCTCTTGCATAGAACCCTAGTCACCACGGCATAGTAGGAATAAAACTGATGATGCAAAATGCCTAGTTCGCCGCCCTGAACTGGGATCAATATTAGATACATAATTTCATTGAGCATCTCTTGCACCTGACTAGCTCTTGGATGATCTCTGACTAGCAGAAGTGTGGAAGAAGTCATCCCAGATCACGGGTGTAGACCGCTATAAGGTTGGACCATATATTCCATAGAGGGAAACCTCGGTGATGTTCCACAGGCGTTTGCGACACTATTCCACTCTACCTTATTTGGATAGACTGATGGCTCTCCAATCTATGGTTGTAGGGCAGGAGAAGGCAATCTCAACCCTTTCATATTCAAATGCCCCTTGATTGATAAATTCCCTTTGTATAGATTTAAATTTCTAAAATAAAATGTTCAAATCCCCATCAAAACTCGATCTCTTTTTATCAGTTTTTAATAAACTTATTTTAAAACTTGTCGCTAAATACATAAGAAAGAACACCATCAAAACCATATTTATGTATTAATATATATCTTTATTTACCAATACATCTAAACTGTAGAAACACTTGCTTTAAAAATCATTTGGTATGTGAAATATAAAAGTTTGTTTTGAGAAAAAATACTTACTCCTTTTTCTATAGGTATTATAATAAATAGTCATTGCAAAGGTAGCAATATTATATTATAAGTTTGTGTCATCTACTCCTTGTAAATATATATATATATATATATATATATATATATATATATATATATATTTATAAATAGAGAAAAGTACTAAAATAATGTCATGTGACGGGAAGATAACGAATGAATTAAAATAAATGACAGAATAATTCACAAATGTTCTCGGTCTCTACTTATAAAGTAACAAAGTCTAAGCTTTAGTATAAAGCTTAAAGCTTCATGCTTCTTGAAAAAGTAGCTTTCTGGTTTTTTTGTAATTCAAATAAGTCATTGAAATATAAAAAATCATCGATTTTATGATATCAAGTTGTTTTTAAAATAAAGTTCTGGTGCTGTCCGTTGGTACATGTAGTCTGTGTAAATACTTTGTATGACATTTACAGATATTAAGTATAATAAACTTCAAAATATATATGCTTGCACCATGTGATTGGAAAATACTATACGTGATTTAAGTTCGTTGCATCAGAAAATATACAAAAATTGAGTACGTACCTGTTAAGTTGTCGACGCTGTGGTGTGTTGGGTTGGTTGTGACGCGATGCACAGCGGGGATCCGGATACGATTATCGTCCATTCGTCAAATGGGGCTGAATTAGTGTTATGGCTGGCTGAAAGAGATTGTTCTCGTAGCAGTAAGTCCGCCATGTGTATAAATTAAATACATTAAAGTAGATAAATAAGTAAATAAATAAAGTACAAGTAGAACTCAAACTACGAGACTCGTACACGTTTAGGTACTTACAAACATTTAAGGGTGCATTGTATTTCTATTAGACTATTTACAAATGTTAATTTTCCACAACGTAAATTTATCGCTTACTATATCAGTCATAGACATTAAAACAGGTTGCCTATTTAATAAAATTGCGTTGTCTTTATTTATTTATATATATATATATATATATATATATATATATATATATATTATATATATGTATATATATATATATATATATATAGCCATAGGTTTCCTGCAACTCTTGCGTAGCCTTTAAAAAAACTCTGCTTTTCTTATAATTTTAGGTTCAATATTCTTATATCTTCTACATACTTTTTTCGTATAATTTTAAGATATCTCTGAAGAATTGAGGTTTTACACCTCAAACTAAGAAAAATATTTTTGAGACCCGTTTAATTAGCCATTTCAAACATGCTCGACACTATATATGGAATTTTAAATTTTTTTCCTATTGAAATTTCCATATGAATATTGTTAAGTGTTATCTATTGAAATATATACGGTTATTAACTGATTTATTATTGCGCCATTGATTATTGTGCCAATGTGTAATTGATTTATTATTGTGCAGATGGACAAACATACACCTGAGTGATCCTGTAACTGTTTTGTTTTTACTTTTCAGGTACATAACCCTAAAAATCAACGTAATTAGTCCTTCTTACACTTAACAACGACAAATATGCTCCATGTCGTGCGTGGCACAAGTTTCATTATGTCGTAGGAGACGTGCTAGGTTAAATATTTACATTATAAAAATAATATTAATGTTTTAAATAACTTAATAGTTATATTATGTTTTAAATCTAATATGAACGCTATTACAACAATATTGCAGTGTAGATGATACGTAATATTAACGAGGTACGCAGACCAAAAACCTCAAAGGAACGCTATGGTTTCGTTCTATGTTTCTTCACAAACCACGTGAGCGTCCAGCGACTAACATTGTTACTTATAAAGCCGATAACAAAACTTAATCTTTCATAAACTAGAAGCAGAATTTGATGTCAGCTTTGATAAAAAAATTCCAAGCAAGTTGAATGAACCTTTAATTAGAAACTCCATACAAGCTCTCCGTCACGTTGTTGAACCGACAAAATATTAGGGTCATTCTGAATAAAATTGTTATCTGTGACGAAAATTGTCAAGCAAACGTTCACGATATACGTTCGTTACATTGATCGAATCAAGACGTTCAAGCAAAACTGCACCCAAAACAGAAAACCAGTCAGAAGAAGCTCATGATGATGCTCTGGTGATTATTTACCAAGGTTATCCACTAGAGCTTTATGTCACGTAGTGCGATAGTTTTACACGTAACTATCGCACCATGTCAAAGTTTTGTAAATAAAAATTGCCATCTGTCAGTGGGGATAGATAAATTGTTCTTCGGTGGCGCGTTTTCGAAAGGAGAAACAAATAATTCACTTGTTCCTCTTTGTGAAAGTTAAAGTTATTTCATAAATAAATGAAATATATAATGAAAGATATTAAAATTTACATTGACATTTTACATGACACTACATAATCTAGTTTATTATAATATACACACTGACAAAATATGGGTACTGCGTGGAAGAATACAGTCACCTCAAGCAAGAGTAAGAATTTACTATTCCTTTATCTTAATTGACCGAAACCAAGATGGGAGGAACGCAATAAAAAGTGAACATCATTGCTCTTACCGGACAGAATGATATACCATAGGAACATGAGCTCATCATATATCTATAGTTTGGTACTCAGAAGTCGGAAGACGCTAACCATTCATTGCCCCTACTCCTCTTATAAATTATATAATTGGGATTGATACAGTTGTTGACGAAGAATAATAAATACTAGTGTTCACCCAGTAATCGAATTTCAACCATAATTCATTAAATTGTTAAATTTGAACCATAGACGTAATATACTACGAATAAACGAACAAAGCATACGAATAAAAATATATTCTTTATGACATTACTGTAACTGGAAGAGATGACAATATATGAAAAAGTAAAACGATTTTGACAGCAAAGTGTCCAATAGTTTCTTGCTTCGATGGAGTCTCGCCGCATTTTAGTATTTTCGTGTATTTTTAAATAATATTTCCACAATATTATTTTAAAATAAGCAATGGTGTCTTGTTCAGTATTGGATTGTGAAGTGACATATATGAATAATCCAATTAAGAAGACATTTCACAGGTAAATGCGATGCACGTACTTACTTTTTCGTTTTATCGTTTAACCAGACTTGGTCAAATATAAATACCATAATGGATATGGTCTATTTTACGTTTTATTATTTGTTTGTATATTTTGTGTGTATTATTACGAGATATTGTACCTGTGAAAAATGTCTTTTTACGAATTGACATATAGGGATTGGCATTATTTTATCGAAAAATCATGTTGATATTTTCCTATAGTGAAAATAAACGTAGACTGCGATAGAAATTGTTAGCAGATGAAATCAAACAAAAAAAATTATTAATGTTATTTACAATGTAAGCGCTTAGCGATATATGTGACCGAAGAAGGCGTGGAGTCAAATCACGCACATTTCAGAAAAATATTTTCAGATTTAAAACTATCGAATATATCTAAATCGTTCAGTACTTAAAATAAGTATATTACATACCCTTTACCCTTTCTACTAAAAACTGGAACACTGGAGTTGGTAAAATAGTCCATTCTACTGAATATAGTGAAGAGCGTAGAAAATTTGCACTAACTCTCCATTTCTACAGCCCAAGGTGTGATCTTTGATCTTTGTTTACCTCATATTAACGCACTTAAGAACCGGGTTTTACGGAACCGTTCAATAGAATGAAGGAAATGGCTAAAAAATTATTATTTATCAGCATCATTTTTGATGAAATGAGCCATAATATAGACAATGATTTGCACGAAGACGAATCAGCAATTGCAAATCAAGTTTTAGTATTTATGGCTGTAACTGTGAATAGCTTTTGGAAACTTCCAGTTGGTTTCTTTCCAGGATGAACGGAACGGTTTACGGCTTCATAAAAGGCAAATTTACTGAAAATTTACCTTGATCTACTTAATGAGATTGCATGTGTAGTAATTTCAATTACATTTGATGGAATCGCTTCAAATCTTAATAAGTCTAGTTTGCTTGGCGCAAAATTAAACTGCGCTCCATATACTCCATATTTCACATACAAATATGAAGTATATAGTGCGCAAAATATATCATTTTTACTCGATTTGTGTCCCTTGTTAAAACTTGTGAGAAATATGTTGGGTGGCAAAAAAGTTTTAATGATCGAAAATGGTAGAAAAATTGAATTTATCTTTATGCGTAATAAACTACACGATATTCAAATGACGGAAAGTCTGAAATCGGGAACAAAATTACATTTAGGAATATTAATTCTTTCAAACAAAAAATTAAAGTGATGTCAGCAGCGTAATTACTTTCAAGGTCTGTTGGGACAGCCATTCACTAATGTGATGATTTTTTAATTAATCACAATTTGGGAATTCGAAAGCCACTCTGCTATTTATTAAGCTCGTTAATGACATATTTGATATTTTTAATTCCGGTAACTTTATTTCCTCTGGATTTTAAAAACCTTTGTGCTCAACTAACAAACCAGAAATATTCAACAAAATCGATTAAATATACAAATATTTCAGAAATTTAAAATTTGAAGATGGTACCGTTATCATAAACTCTACGAGACGTTTCAGTTTAGCCGGTTTCTTAATAAACATAACAAGTCTAAAATACTTATACGTAGACTACATTCAAAAAGGCCACTTGTAATTTTTACCTTTTTCTATTACAAAACGCTTTAGAAATATTTTTTAGAGCTGTAGGTTCTAGGGGTGGATTTAATAATAACTCAACGATCAGACAATTTATACATACTCAACGATCAGACAATTTATACTGTATACAAAGGGTTACTTTGTCATGCAGATATAAAATTCAGTGAAAGTGGAATTTTAAAAGAATTTCGATTGAGCGATAATTTTCTAAATGACAATCGAGGTGATATTAAAGATATGTATTCAGTATTATTAGACAGACTACCTAACACTTCGGAAGACTTTTCACAATTTATTAAATCTATTGTGGAATACATAGGTGGATTCGTGGTTAAAAAAATAAAAAAACAATCTATGTACATTGTGAAGTTTGTTCACTTCATCACTTTGAAAAACGTACTTACTTAATAACGAATAATATAATTACATTGGTCACATTCATTGTGTAGTCTAAAAATACAGGTTTAGTTGTTTACGCTCAATTGTGTCACGTACAAAATGTTAAATACTTGTTACAAGTACGTGATTAACGTTTTTGTTATCTGATTCAGAGCTATATATATATTATGTATATACGCTCACCCGATGTCAGTTTGTAACTAGATGTGGTAGTGGCGAATCGTAAGTAATTATAGTTGCAATAACGGATAACTAATTACCCCGCTTACGAAAAATTATTTCTTACTCAAAACTATCTATCGAGCAGTAACGTGTATACTATTGGTACGATGTAGATATACCGATAAACCTGTATAAACGCAGAGGGCGTGAATTTTTTTTGTTTTCTTATTTTTTTCAAACCTTTTCTCTGTTTTGTAGTTTTTGTCGCTAAATTTCCAAAACGGAAGACAATGTTCTTTACAGTAGAACATTTGTTAAAACTGAACGCTGCCTGCTACTTCGCAATTCAAAGTCAATTATCTTTCAGTAAAATTATGACCACGTAACTTGTATTTCTACCTTTTACTTTTTTCCGATCCAGTCGAATTTTAGTTTATTTATATATTCTTTTTTATTACTAAGCTATAAAAAACTAAAATCCAACTGCAGTAGCTTTTTTACATACACATAGTCCGAAACCGGGTGCTCACAGGACATTATATTTTTTTTATTTGTGCTAAACTTAGCTATTTTTTCATGTCTACGGAAATGGTTGATGAAACCTCTGAATTATTTTTAAAGATCTATCGTATGATATCCTTTTTTTATATATGCGATTTTTTTTCTAATTCAATTTTTTTTATTGTCAAGTCTGTCAAAATGTTTTTTTTTCTCTCTAAAAACTTAGCCTATGACTCTCTTACATAAAATACAAACCGATTGATACCTCGTTGGTAAAAATATCGTAGTTTTATGCTACGAGCAAACATCCAAATATAGATACAAACATACACACATAGACTGTTGAACGCATTAACTTTCCTTTGCTGGGCCCAGAGCAGACAAAAAGAATTCGAAAAGCGTCTAGTAAAAATAACAATAAAGATATCATACCCGAGCGAAGCCAGGTAATGTAGCTTGTAAGCAGTGGCGGCTCGTCCTTAAGAGCATTGGGGCAGTGAACATTATTCAAAATTATTAAAAGTGTTTTTTATTAAGCTCATAACCTGTGATAGTAATAAATTATTGGTAATAATTAATACTAGAGCTTGTACCTTAATAAATAACATTTTTAATCATTTTGAGTGGGAGTTCACTATACCAGCGCTCCTATGGACGAACCGCCAGTGCTTGTAAGTAATCTAAATAGAACCGCCAGTGCTTGTAAGTAATCTAAATAGAACCGCCAGTGCTTGTAAGTAATCTAAATAGAACCGCCAGTGCTTGTAAGTAATCTAAATAGAACCGCCAGTGCTTGTAAGTAATCTAAATAGAACCGCCAGTGCTTGTAAGTAATCTAAATAGAACCGCCAGTGCTTGTAAGTAATCTAAATAGAACCGCCAGTGCTTGTAAGTAATCTAAATAGAACCGCCAGTGCTTGTAAGTAATCTAAATAGAACCGCCAGTGCTTGTAAGTAATCTAAATAGAACCGCCAGTGCTTGTAAGTAATCTAAATAGAACCGCCAGTGCTTGTAAGTAATCTAAATAGAACCGCCAGTGCTTGTAAGTAATCTAAATAGAACCGCCAGTGCTTGTAAGTAATCTAAATAGAACCGCCAGTGCTTGTAAGTAATCTAAATAGAACCGCCAGTGCTTGTAAGTAATCTAAATAGAACCGCCAGTGCTTGTAAGTAATCTAAATAGAACCGCCAGTGCTTGTAAGTAATCTAAATAGAACCGCCAGTGCTTGTAAGTAATCTAAATAGAACCGCCAGTGCTTGTAAGTAATCTAAATAGAACCGCCAGTGCTTGTAAGTAATCTAAATAGAACCGCCAGTGCTTGTAAGTAATCTAAATAGAACCGCCAGTGCTTGTAAGTAATCTAAATAGAAACAAAAATCTGCTATATTGAAATATAAAAAAGTAATTGCATACAACGTGCAACTTAACAAACCATTACATCAAAATTATATATTCCTTTCGAGAATTACATATTACTTAGCATCCTTAAAAGTGTAAATCGTACAAAGCCGGAAAATCGTTAAATAATAAAAATCGTTAAAAAAAGTTTTTAAATTTCAGACATTATTTCTCGTTCCAATTGTACAACAATAAATATACTGGCCTGTTTATTCCCGGTAAACTTTAATTAATTATCAACACAACAATAACGTAAACATTTAATTCGAATTCTTATTAATACGTTCAATAGTAGGCACAATTCCACGGAATAAACTAACTGAAATTTGATAGTTTTAAAAACTTTAAAAGAGAAGTATGTGACAGAAATTTTACGATGGATGTGGTGAAGTATCTGCTCCATTCTCACTCATACTTCATGATCTCTGAACTTTACGTCGACGTTTGCAGTTGAACAGCAGACATGAAAAGGATTGTGTTGTTTTGTATCGTCGGGGCACTGATCCGTCTTCACCGAATCCTTAGGTGTGAACTTATAGTTATTTTAAAATTTTAATAGATAATTTAATTCTGCCGAGAAAAGTGTACACATATAATTGTTACTAAAATTGAAAAATTCACTTTGAAATTTTGACATCCCACTACACCGTTCCAAAATATTTATCTACCTAACTCGGTAAGTAATTTCAACGCCCTAAATAATACATACATATATTTAGATGACCAATAATAGAAAAATATGTATCCAGTTATGTCCAGCCATTATTAACTCGCTGCAAAGAAATTTGAATTTTCATGTGAGATTGTAGACTTACAATGTACGGTCTCCGTTTTATCATATACCTTCTAATCCTTAAAGTCATTTGAGAAAAAACTTGTCATGTACGAATATAACTCCCACTACGAAAGTTCCTCACATACTTAGGTACATACAAAATATTAAACATTTAAGGGTGCAAAATGTTTTTATTAAACAATTTGTACATGTTAAAATTATTTGGCACCCAAGATGTTAATATTATGACCTAGTACATACTCCACAGGTGTGGACTTATCGTGAATTTCGCAAATACTTTAAAATCTGACATAATAACTATAGTTTTACTGGAATCTTCTAGTCGGATTCTACAGTTCCTATTTTGTTCATGACTTTTGGTTCAATAGTTTCGGTACATTTTTGTACGTTTTGGGGCCTGTCGTGTGGGTATGCCATTTAAAATTCAGAAAAAAAGTTTTGTGTTTCTAATAACTAACCATTCTACAAATATCCCACATGGGATAGCTAAAAGAGTCGAATCCATCATTTGCCCCCTGCGTGCGTGCGTGCGTGCATGTGTGCAGGCGTGCGTGCATGTGTGCAGGTTTGCGTGCATGTGTGCAGGCTTGCGTGCGTGCTTGCGTGCATGCGTGTGTGCTAGCGTTCGTGCGTGCGTGCGAGCGTGCGCGTTCGCGTGCATGCGGACGCTTGTGCGTGCGTAAGGGCGCGCGTGCGTGCGTGTGCATACAGTGTGTGTATGCGGGTAAATAATAATATTATAATCTATTAGCATATCTATGTTAAAGGATTTTTGAGAAAAATAGCTGTGATAGATAGATACGTGATTGTTTTTTCCTTTCTGATATAAAAGCCTAAAAAGATGACTTTTTCGGATAAACCATCGTTTTGTTTTTAGGATAAGTTTTAATTTACGGGATTCAGACGCATCTATCTATGTGATTCTTCAAAATTATTTCAGCCAACGTTTTAATTATTATTTCAGTTTTAATTATTGTTTTTATTAATTATTTCAGCCAACGTTTTAATAATTATGGTCAATCATTTTAATAGAGAGATAGAAGGAAGCAAAAAGTAGCGCCATAAATAAGAATGAAGCCCGAAAATGTCCTGAAATAAAACGACTAATTTTGTAATCTGCACATATGTGTGCAAAAAGAAAATTAAAATTACAAAGAAATATTAAGATCTTTATGAAGAAAATACTTTTTTTAGAAAAATCTCTGTTTTTTATTTGAAGATAAGTATTGTAACTTACGGAATTAAGACAGATCTATCATTAAAGTCGACAACAACTAAATTTATATAAATTGTCCGTGACTGAAATGAAATAATTCAAACACATTTTGCATTTTTCAATACATGATTTACAAAATAATACTATTTAGTAATTATTAATTATTAATACATTGTACTATACTACTGTGTCTGTATATTATATATAATGTTATGTTATGAAATACACACACACACACACACATATATATATATATATATATATATATATATATATATATATATATTTATATATATATATATATATATTTAAAAGACATAAATTTTTGTTATAAATATTGATATATATTGTTATTTATTTATAAATTATATATATTTATTTATAATATAGTTGAAACCATTATAATTTTGTTGACTTTGATAAATAACAAAATTTTAAGAATGTAAAGATTAAAAATTAAAGCACTTATTTGAGTAAAAACAATTATTAAAGAAAAATACTCTCAATTATATATGCTGGCGATTCCCATGTAAAAAAATCGTTCTCAAAGGTTTCGAAAAAAGTTCAATCTAACAAGAATCGATATTAGAACAAGTAATAAACTAATATTAAATGTTTTTGAACATTATAAGACTGCCAGGGAAGGTAAACGGTCGAAATTATTTTTTTAAATTGCTCTACGCTTATTTTAATGCTTTGTATTCTTCTAACGTTCAAAATAAAAAAAGCAAAAATTTTGAAAGCGATATTTTTCGTACGGAAAGGAGTACATTTTTACTTTTTATTGTGTCAACTGATTTTTAATAGATTAATATTCATTCTTAAAACGTCGTAAAATTTTAGAGCCACAACGCGGAAGAAGTCGCGGGCAACAGCTTGTTTTAAATTAATTATTAGTAATTCTAAAGGGTCAATTAGATCATAAGCTTTTCATGCTTCTTACAAATTTCATTTATCCATGATTTGTTTCCTATAGACGTCTTATCTTTTGATAACACAATAAAAAGCCTAAGATTTTTCTTAGTAAAAATAGTGACTTTATTTATAAAAAAAACACGCTGCACATTCTATCTCGAAAGTGGTGCGCGGAAACGAATGTATTATTTTATAAATCATGTATTGTATTGAAAAATGTGTTGGAATTATTTCATTTCAGTCACGGACAATTTATATAATTTTATTTAATTTCTTATTTATAAATATTTCACATAAATAAATAATTTTTTAATGTACTTAATAATAATGACCATATGTTTATCGCATCTTTTTAAATTGTACTATGCAACTAGCTCCGCAGTTTATATAGCGTTATCCTATGAAGGAAGGATTCCTGAAATGGGCTATATAGGGGTCGATTTCGACTTGCTGGGTATCCACGTCAGTGAGAAAAATATGTGGAGATCCACGAAAAGTAAATGGGGACCTTAATGTGCATGAGGGGTACACATTAAGGCAAGTCATTATCAATATTCAAAAGTTCCGTAAATGACAATACAACTCAGACGAATTATTTGTGCCATAGAGGTACGATTGAATTACTTAATTGATATTTCATTGTTTTAAGTGTCTGTTGTGGTGTGCTTTCATCATGTGCAGGTTTTTACAAATTTTCATATCAGCAGCACCTATCAGCATTTCTGGCTTCAGAAAAATATACCTGTTGTTTATCCTGTATTATGAATTATTGCAAGAAACTTTTTCATGGTTTTTTTCATCTTCTACCTCGTAGAAAGGATTTTAGCTCGGTTGCCAATCTCTTTACTAAAATCAAACTTTTTTATTAAAATATCGTACCAAGTTCAAATAACAACCGAATTAGAAGTGCATTGAAAAGTATAAAACAATGAAAATACGAGTGCTTAGTTGGAACGTTTGCAGTATGGTTTCGAAATAAATTCGCAAAATCCTGCACTGCTGGAGATTTTTGGAAGGTTTTTTCGAACTACATTTCACTTGGCACTGAGTATAAAAATGTCTAGTAGTAGCAGTAATTTGAAAATTTATTTATGTTTGGAAACGTATTTGTACCGCAAACGATATTGTAACTTATTCCGTGGTTATTTGAAGTCGGCTCAATTCTTTAGGAAAAACGTTCATTTTTCAATTTTTAGTGCCTATGAATATGTTACTCAGAATATCATGACCTTACAGACTTTTGTGGCATTTAATGGATATAAATATATTGATATATATCTACATACATACATACCTGTTTACAAATATAGATACGAATTTTAGATCGTTCATGTCTTGTATGTAGGTACTTATGTATACTTACCTACTTATTTACTTTGTTACTTTTTTGCTTACGTGAAGATAAATCAAGTGTGTCCAAACTCGATGAGTTTATTCCTCATCGCTGAAGAGCTCACAATATTCCGGCTCTATCACTGTACTCTGATTTTGCTAGAGTAGATTTATGTCATCTTTAAACCTTCAGAAACTATGTTATTAGATTATTATTATTAGACCTGTATCGTCCAAACTTGATCACTGCGTCTGTGCTGTTCATTGTGAAATTCTAACCAAATTTTTATGGGTCTACACTGGTACCAAACAAAAAAATCATCTAAATTATTTGACAAATGCTGGAGGTATGGAGTGATATATACGAAAAAAATTCCTACCTCGACCTAGGTTTCGTTGTATTACAACATCTTCAGGTGGACTATTAGCCGTCTTACCTGACACGCTACTTATTTACACGCTACCTATGACACGCTACTTATTTAGCATAAATTAATTTAGTAATTTTTTAATTCATTTTCATTTTTCATTTTTAATTCAATTTCATTTCTATATACGCGTTAAATTTTAAGTATAAACATGATTTCAAGGTTCTTTTTCAACGATTATGGTGTATTAAATAAACACGTTACACTTCTATAAAATGAACAAGAAATGACTTCAGTATATATAACGCATAGACTATACTTAAGGTGAAATAAAAACGAAGGTGAAAGTAGCACTTCCGTACAGGTTATAAATAATTCAACGAAATTCCTTTCAAAAAGCGCCTGCTATCCATTTTACTGCATTATATAAAATCTACCCCAACTTTCTATGGAAAATGTGTAATGTAGTTCTATGACTTGCATAAAATAAGGATTCGAGGTAATTGTACAATAATTTCCCAAATTTGTCGAAGGTTTGTACATTTGCTGCCATTGTTCTTTTAAAAGGAACTTCGTTATTTAGGTAGGTATTTATCTATATTAAAAATACAGAAGAAATATTTGCAGCTTGCCCAAAATGATATTTTAAAAAAAAATTTCTTAATGAAACTTCTACTCTTTTATAAAAACACCTTCTATTACTTAACATCTTCTATACTACACAGTAAACACCTTCTATACCACACAGGATTCTAAACTACACAGGAATTTTGCAGCACCAAAAAAACTATTTTGAGGAAAAACAAGATCAAATCAATATTGCAGCGCTTTTATGATCACCAATGATGTATTAAAAACCATAGTGCATTCCGTTTCACTATGTACTCATGCGATACATAGCGATCCAGATGTACTTCCACATTCATGGGCTAAAATTTTGAATTAGTCTCACTGATTATTAACTTCCGAATTTTCATCCGCAACAGTTTCTCACTATTTTTCTGTAGTATATCCTATTATTATGTACTAGTAGAAAATAAATATGTGGAGAAAACAAAAAGGATAGAATCCTTTTTGTTTTATTGGTAACAACGAATATGCTTTCATAAATACTACAATACTTGCTATTTCACGAAAACCCTGAGGATGAATGAAGGATAATTGGGTTCCTACTGTTAAGAACCTATCTGCTACCTACTGAGAGTTAAGACTACGTAATCATTATTACAATTGAACAATGACACACTGACATATAGTTTTAAACAGTCATTCAATATCTTAATTAACCTATTAATTTATCTTTTCGAAAAATAATAGCCCCTTTTTAATAAAAGGGGCTATTATTTTTCGTTCGAACAAAGGAAGATCTTTTTCTCTAATCGTATTCTCGATAATTCTGATAAAGTTGTTTAATAAACGGCATCTGAGAGTAGCTTGAGTGAACTATATACTTATGGTTATAAAATCATTGTTGCTAAAGCCGAAAGCGTCCTAATTTTTCAATAAATGGGCTTTATTTTACATTTGACTTCTCTAATGTGTGTATATAGATATAATTAAAAATTTAAATGTTATGCTCAACATAGTCAATGTTGAGATCATTCTAAAGATATACTGTGAATCAATAATACTTGTCTATTTATATAGGCTAGTGTAAAAATCCACATCTAACAACATAGTTGCCTACATAGTACAATTTATCTTTGTGTAAATATTAACTTTTTTTACTTTTTTTTGTTAGTCACAAATGTGGTTAGACCGAAGAAAAGATTGAGTATTGCTGCGCTGCCGGATGTTTATTGCTTTTTGCATGCACTTCATTCTTTATGACCATGTTATAAAATCAAAAAATTAATAGCGGATGATTATATTTCACGTCATCGATAAAAATGGAGGAGTATTTATAGATCTCGCATATGGACACAGTTCCGGCAGAGTGACAAAAAATCGCTAATACCTTATTACATAATTTTCTGCTTAACTAAAATAATTAATATTGAAGTTTACTTTTGATTATTTTGAAATCACTCTGACATTTTGTGACACGTGGCGCCAGAAAATATGTGAAAATGAAGTGTTTTCTCCATTCACCCTCTCCTTCCTTTGTCTTTTGAAGTACGTAAAATAAAAATGTTATAAAATCTACATAACTAGTCAATTTTCGGCTTAACAACGATAAATCAGTTGCATTTCGCCCATGCCATAAATTTCATTATTTCATGAGAGACATTCAGGTGAAATATTTACTTATTAAAAAATAATATTAATATTTGTAAACAGTTTAATAGAAATACTATGTTTTAAATATTTAAACGGTCATGCGTACTTAAATGTATGAGGTACCCACGTAACTCCACTCATACATAACATATTTTTCAATACTAATACTACCACGAAAGTATTTCAGGGTACACAACATTCAGTATCGACGAGGTATACAGACCAAAGACCACCGACGAATGCATAATTCGTTGCTGGTTCCTTTCTAGAGTTCTTTTCTTCGGGAGCCCCGTGAGCGTCCAAAGACTAACAGTGATAATTATGAACTAAAGGCTATAATAAACATAAATCTTTCTTATATTACAAAATACTAACACAATTAAATAAAACTACGTGATATAGTATTATTTCTACTTTCTTTAAGTTCTTTACCACTACCTAAGTTTCGTTGTATTACAACATCTTTAGGTGGGTTATCAGGTAAGACGGCTAATAGCCCACCTGAAGATATTGTAATATTTTCGTATATATTAGTCCATACCTCCAGCATTTATCAAATAATTTAGATGATTTTTTTGTTTGGTACCAGTGTAGTCCCATAAAAATTTGGTTAGAATTTGACAGTGAACAGCACAGACGCGGTGATCAAGTTTGGACGATACAGGTCTAATAATAATATCTAATAACATCGTTTCTCAAGTTTTAAAGATGACATAAATCTACTCTTTAGCAAAATCAGAGTACAGTGATAGAGCCGGAATACGGTGAGCTCTTCAGGGATGAGGAATAAACTCATCGAGTTTGGACACACTTGACTTACCTTCACGTAAGCAAAAAAGTAACAAAGTAAATAAGTAGGTAAGTATACATAAGTACGTACATACAAGGCATGAACGAGCTAAAATTCGATATACGAATAGGTAAACATAAGTAAAAAATGCATTAAGTAATTACAAATTAGTAGGCATGTAGGTAGATAAGTAAGTACCTATATACAGCCATATTCATTCAATTAGATTATTAGTAATCGTAGGTAAGTATATATGTATAGATATTAGGGTGATTCATAAAATTAAAGTTTTAATTGTTTTAACTCTCAACCCATAATATCATTCTATCTACCAAAATAATAATTTGTTTTAAATTTCGGATTTTTTAATTAATATTTAAGGGTCGCTACCACCTCATAATGTTTTTAAGAATTACCTTAAAATTTGCACTAATTGCGATGTTGACTATGATTTACTTATACAACTTTGATGATGATATTTAGTTGCTACAGTTCTTTGTTTAGTCACTTCGTCGTCACCTCAGTGCTCTCTGTAGATACCCACAATTTAGTTAATATAAACAATCCATTGCTCTTTTATGCACTTATCCAGTGACGTCATCGTTGCGAGTCAAAGTGATTATGTTTGATTGTAAATGTGATTACTTTAGCTTTATTCTCGTATTTGTATCTTTAAAATGACATCGAATATTATATATATATATATATATATATATATATATATATATATATATATATATATATATTAATTATATATATTACGCAAAAAAGGACTGAAATATGGTTAATTGGACAATCACGTTCCGAATTGGAGCAAACAAAATTACCGTTAGTGAAAGAAGTGATGTGTTTATTTTTTCATTATAAAAACATAATGAACAACACAAATAGAGAATCGGCATTATTAACAGCAAGTGATGTGATGACACTGTAGCAAAAAGCAACTATTTCTACCAAAAAAAAACAACATGTTTTCACAAAAATACTTAAATATTTCAAAGAATGGTAGAATTTAAAAAAAATAAAGAAAATGAAGCAAAACGCTCAGCAGCAACAAAATAAAAAGAAAACAAAGGGCAATAAATTTTAAATGTTTTGTTTGAAATTGCTCACTCAAAGGCCCTTAATATGATAACTATTGAAGAAGATAAGCAATTTCTTTTAAAACAAAGAGAAATAAGTCGTCCAGGAAACATTGGCAATGTGTTTTGATACAACAGCATCTTATACAGGGCAAATAAACGGAGCATGTGTTTTTCTAGAAAAGAAAATACAAACGGAACTGATTCGGTTTGCATGCATACTAGAAATTTTACTCGAAAGTATTATTGTAACAGCTGTAGGGCCTTCCAGTGGTCCGGAAATTATGATTTTTAAAAGATTTAAAAGCTACCGACCAAAAATAAACCAAAAAGATTTCAAAACCGCAATATCCGAACCATCTACATGGAATTGTGTTCAAACTGTCGCGAAAGATATCATTGCTTTTGCTGAGAATCAACTGAAACAATTTCAGCCTCGTGACGATTATAAAGAGCTCCTTTATTTTATAATTATCTTTTTGGGAGGGATTCCTGAAAGTGGTATCTCATTCAAAGCCCCTGCTGGAATGCACTGTGCGCGATAGATGGCAAAAGCTATATAAGCACTGAAAATGTTTTTGTTTGAGCATCAGCTTAAAATCACAATTAAGCAAGGTAAGGGCGTTACAGACATTTGTATATTTGTTGTCTTTGTTTATGCAAAATACTGTGCCAGTTTACAGTGCCAGTGGCTCATATAGGCTCAGTGGATGACCTACAGATATTAAAAGATTTTGATTTCGAAAAATATAACACAGTTGTAGCCAAAGTCGCCATCAAAAAAATGTTGTGTCATCTTCGGTATCTTTCTGTAGAGCTAATTGACAAACGAGTTTCAAACGAAACAAAACGTAATATGATTTTGGCTCTGAAAACTGAAGGAACGGAAAACAATCCGAAAAAGGCATCCTTGAAATATAATGCAATCATAAACTGAAACATCGAAGATTTCATATCAACAAACACTATGATTTTTTTCAAAATCACTGGAATTTCTCGCGAGTTCATTCAGAAAGATCATGAGCTATGAGAAGAGGAAGAAAGCTTCAAACCGGCTAAAGAAATTGTACAACATATGAGAATCGTTAACGATATAACTGAGAGGGGTGTTGCATTGATGGAAGAGTACAATAAATTACATACTAATGATGAAGAGCAGAAACAATACTTAATGTTGTTAGTTAAGAATTATAGGCAGAAAAACCCAAATTGTAATAAGGCAAATCTACTATACCTTTTTTCTTTTTACTTATTAATTGACAGGAACGATATTTATTGTTATTTAGTATAATATTTTCCCTAAAACTTATGCGTATCACTCATTTCTGGTATTAATAAACTCTTAAAAATAAATGCTTTTTTTTGGAATTTCAAAAGTCGGTAGCGACCCTTAAATATCAATTTTAAAAAAAAATAAAAAATCCTGGTATGTTTTCTAGTAGAATAGTTAAAATTAAGGGGTTGAGAGTGAAGAAAATGTCAAAAAAAAAATTTCGGTCTTTTATGAATCACCCTAATAGATATCCACGAAGCATGAAGTAACTAGGATATTGATAGGTTATAGTACGCAGAGGTATTTACAGTTATAAAGAACTGATTACTTTTAATCCAAAAGATGAACCATGTCCTCATGTACGTATCTATATTTGTAAACAGGTATGTATGTATGTAGATATAGGGGAAACTATATAGTTATTGGCCCCTATACAGATATTGGCCATTTTAACTTTGACATCAAAAAACTAGCAAAAACCCAAAAATAGTAGACTTAAAACTGCATGAATATGGCAACACTTACATCCTCTGTCAAATAGTTTAACAAAATTCCGCTAGGTGAAGTGGCTCGTTTCGGTTGTATAATTTTTTGCCGGAGGTGCAAACGTAAGTATTTTTTTTCTAAAAAATTTTTAAGACTGCTATATTTTTTGATACCTTATTTTGAAAAATTTATGTATTAGTGCTGTTATTCAAATTCTATAAAATAATGCCTTGTTATGCGTTATAAACAAATTTAGAATGCAATATAGGTGACTTTCTTTATAACCTCAAAATTTTGTAGTGGCCTGTAGCTGTCACAATTATTTTAATAACTTATAGTTATTGGCCCCCTATGCCAATTACCGTATTTAATGAAAAAATAATAATTGGCGTTGTTATTAAATAAAACGTCTTCTGTTATGATATTAAGTGTCCTATTCAATTACTAGAATTTTTAAATCGTTATTAATAATAATTATCCTAGGCCAATTACTGTATAATTCGTAAAGCTAACTTATAGAAAAAGTAGGCCAATAACTATACTAAGTATTTTTTATTTATTTTGAATAAATTAGCTTAATAAAAAAAGCGTATAAATTAATACAAAAACAATGTCTTTGAGAGCAGGTGCAAGAAAATATAATATACCAAGAGGAACTTTACAGTTTAAACTCAAACATCCTAATTCAAAATCTCAATTTGGGTCAACACCGTATTTGACATATGAAGAAGAAAATACCATTGTAGAGTGGTTGATAAAAATGGCTCGTAAAGGCTTTCCTAAGAAGTCAAACAAAGACACAGTTCAAAAATTTTTAACTGATAATCCACGCGTTACTCCTTTTGTCAATAATAGGCCTGGTCAGGGATGGCTAAGAGCTTTTTTAAAACGTCATCCTACTTTAGCTGAAAGAACCAGCGAGGGAGTAACTAAAGCTAGTGCCTGCGTGTCTGAAGCTGACATTAAAAAATGGTTTCTTGAAATCAGAAACTACTTGACAAGTGAAAACCTGTTAGAGGCAATTCAGGATCCAAAACGAGTTTTCAATGCTGACGAGACAGGATTTCAGCTCTGTCCTTCTACTGGGCGCGTGCTTGCTGCTAAAGGAGGCAAAAATGTTTATGCTGTGGAACAAGGAAACTCCAAGGAAACTGTTACAGTCCTATTTACATTGTCTGCTGACGGCAAGTATTGTCCTCCTTTAATGGTATTTCCCTATAAACGATTACCTGAAAAAATTGCAACCTCAGTGCCACCTAAATGGGGTATCGTACGCAGTGATAAGGGATGGATGACGGCAGATGTTTTTAACCAGTTTATCACTGAAATATTTGCTCCATACCTTGCTGAAAACAACATCAAAAAACCAGTTATTATATTTATAGATGGTCACAAAAGTCATATATATCACTTTACAGCTTAGTTTGACTTGTAAAGAACTAGGAATTGAACTAGTTGCTCTTTACCTCAACACAACCAGCATCACTCAGCCAGCAGATGTTTCCGTCTTTGGGCCTATTAAGAAAATGTACCGAAACGCAGTTTGAAAATTTCAATCTGAAAACATTGGAGAGGTGGTGACGAAGTTAAACATTGCTATTATTCTAAAAACTATTGTAGATGATTTAAAACCTGAACCTATAATTAATGGTTTCCGAGCATGTGGCTTGTGTCCCTTTGATGAGAATGCAATAGATTACACCAAATGTTTAGGTACACTAAAAATGTCGAAGAGTACAATGATGAAAACAAGGTCATGTCCCTAAAAGAATTTGAAAACATTGTAGAAGCTGAATGGATAGGCAAGATGAAAATATTGAAATCTCAAGGTGATATTATGAATGATTCGTCTCCAATGTTATTTAAACTTTGGTTCTTTTTTCAAAATGATCTCCCACTGAAAGTTTCAACCAATATTGAAATACAATCTGCTAACATCACAACAACTAAAGTAAATTTTACCAATGAGAATAATGTGACAACAGTAAATATTACTCTGTCATCTACAAAATATCCTACAGAATTGTGCCAGCTTTCTACTTCTACTACTGTAACCACTTTGACAGAAACTACTCATCTCAACAAGTCCATTGATAATTACCTACAGAATATTCCTGAAAATAAGAAAAAAATTATTCGAAAGACAGAAAAAACCCCCTTTGTCATTACATCCGAGAATTTTAGAGCAGCTATTGAAAAAAAAGAACTAGAAAAGCAAGAAAAAGAGAATCAAAAAATGGAAAGTAAGAGAAAAAGAGAAGAGAAGGCAGCTACTAAAGGTAAAGGTGTAGGAAAGAAGTCAAAAAAAGGAAACGAAAATGATAAAAATGTTAACATCGAAACTGAAAACGAAAATTCTGAAGAGAAAAATGAAAACAAGTTTAAAACTGAAACTAAAGAACACAGTGGTAAACCAAACATATTATCAAATATAGAAGTAGTTATTTGTGATACGTGCCAGCGTTTAGCTGCTAAAAATAAGTCCCTATTATGTAATTCTTGTAATAAGTATTATCATCGTCATTACATTCTTATGAAGCACCTAGAGCATATTCCAGATGAAGATGAGCTTTCGGACTTTATGTGCCATAAATGTTTTTTGATGAATGATGATTCTGGTGATGATACTGAATCTTTTAACGGTGAAAGCCGTCAAGAGGACATGTTTTAGTTATTAAAAAAAATATTAATTTTTTTTATTTTATTATGTTTTGATGTGGCCAATAACTGTATGATCTCATGGCCAATAACTGCAATTTTATGGCCAATTACTGTAACTTTAAGTTTTATATTTTTATGTTAATTTTATTCCTAAAATATAATAATAAAAGTATATAATAATAATAAAACGTCTTACCTAATAAATACATTCATATAAAACCATATCTAATAACTTTCATTTATTTTTATCTGAGAAATTTATTATTAATTGAAATTTTAAATTTTAAAGTCGCTTAATTGGCCAATAATTATGTTGTTTCCCCTATACCAATATATTTATGTCCATTAAATGCCACAAAAGTCTGTAAGATCATGACATTCTGGGTAACATATTCATAGGCACTAAAAATTGAAAAATGAACGTTTTTCTTAAAGAATTGAGCCGACTTCAAATAACCACGGAATAAGTTACAATATCGTTTGCGGCACAAATACGTTTCCAAACATAAATAAATTTTCAAAATACTGCTACTACTAGAAATGTTTATAGTCAGTGCCAAGTGAAATGTAGTTCGAAGAAACGTTCCAAAAATCTCGAGCAGTGCAGGATTTTACGAATTTATTTCGATACCATACCGTAAACGTTCCAACTAAGCACTCGTATTTTCATTGTTTTATACTTTTCAGTGCACTTCTAATTCGGTGGTTATTTGAACTTGGTACGATTTTTTAATAAAAAAGTTTGATTTTAGTAAAGAGATTGGCAACCGAGCTAAAATCCTTTCTACAGGGTAGAAGATGAAAAAGTTTCTTGCAATAATTCATAATACAAGATGAACAACAGGTATATTTTTCTGAAGCCAGAAATGCTGATAGGTGCTGCTGATATGAAAATTTGTAAAAACCTGCACATGATGAAAGCACACCACAACAGACACTTAAAACAATGAAATATCAATTAAGTAATTCAATCGTACCTCTATGGCACAAATAATTCGTCTGAGTTGTATTGTCATTTACGGAACTTTTGAATATTGATAATGACTTGCCTTTATGTGTACCCCTCATGCACATTAAGGTCCCCATTTACTTTTCGTGGATCTCCATATATTTTTCTCACTGACGTGGATACCCAGCAAGTCGAAATCGACCCCTATATAGCCCATTTTAGGAATCCTTTCTTCATAGGATAACGCTATATTAACTGCGGAGCTAGTTGCATAGTACAATTTAAAAAGATGCGATAAACATATTATCATTATTATTAAGAACATTAAACGATTATTCATTTATGTAAAATATTTATTAATAAGAAATTAAATAAAATTATATAAATTGTCCGTGACTGAAATGAAATAATTCCAACACATTTTTCATTTTTCAATACAATACATGATTTACAAAATAATACATTCGTTTCCGCGCACCACTTTTGAGATAGAATGTACAGCGTGTTTTTTTATAAATAAAATCAATATTTTTACTAAGAAAAATCTTAGTCTTTTTATTGTGTAATCAAGAGATAAGACGTCTATAAGAAACAAATCATGGATAAATGAAATTTGTAAGAAGCATGAAAAGCTTATGATCTAATTGACCCTTTAGAATTACTAATAATTAATTTAAAACAAGCTGTTGCCCGCGACTTCTTCCGCGTTGTGGCCCTAAAATTTTACGACGTTTTAAGAATGAATATTAATCTATTAAAAATCAGTTGACACAATAAAAAGTAAAAATGTACTCCTTTCCGTACGAAAAATATCGCTTTCAAAATTTTCGCTTTTTTTATTTTGAATGTTAGAAGAATACAAAGTTTTAAAATAAGCGTAGAGCGATTTAAAAAAATTATTTCGACCTTTTATCTTGCCTGGCAGTCTTATAATGTTCAAAAACATTTTAATATTAGTTTATTACTTGTTCTAATATCGATTTTTGCTAGATTTAACATTTTCGAAACATTTGAGAACGATTTTTTTTACACGGGTATCGCCAGCATCTATAATTGAGAATATTTTTCTTTAATAATTGTTGTTACTCAAATAAGTGCTTTAATTTTTAATCTTTACATTCTTAAAATTTTATTATAAATTTATCAATTAATCAAAGTCAACAAAATTATAATGTTTTCAACTTTATTATAAATAAATATATATAATTTAATTATATATATATTTATAATTATTGTTATAAATGTTTTTTAATTATATATATATTTATATATATATATATATATATATATATATATATATATATATATATATGTGTGTGTGTGTGTATATACACAGTAGTATAGTACAATGTATTAATAATGAATAATTACTAAATAGTATTATTTTGTAAATTATGTATTGTATTGAAAAATGAAAAATGTGTTGGAATTATTTCATTTCAGTCACGGACAATTTATATAATTTTATTTAATTTCTTATTAATAAATATTTTACATAAATGAATAATTGTTTAATGTTCTTAATAATAATGATAATATGTTTATCGCATCTTTTTAAATTGTACTATGCAACTAGCTCCGCAGTTAACATAGCGTTATCCTATGAAGGAAGGATTCACAAAGTGGGCTATATAGGGGTCGATTTCGACTTGCTGGGTATCCACGTCGGTGAGAAAAAGATATGGAGATCCACGAAAAGTAAATGGAGACCTTAATGTGCACGAGGGGTCCACATTAAGGCAAGTCATTATCAATATTCAAACGTCCCGTAAATGAGAATACAACTCACACGATTTTTTTGTGCTATAGAGTCGGCAGCACCTATCAGCATTTCTGGCTTCAGAAAGAAATACCTGTTGTTTATCTTGTATTATGAATTATTGCACGAAACTTTTTCATAGTTTTTTCATCTTCTACCCTGTAGAAAGGATTTTAGCTCGGTTTCCGATCTCTTTATTTTTGGAGGGACTCTTTTCTTGAAAAAAAAAACATTTATCCATAATTTTTGTTTATTCTAACTTATATTTATCATATTTATTTCGAATTTCAAGTCTGTAGGTCTTATTTTTAATAAACACAAACTATTTATTTTCACGTCCCCGCAAACTCGAATATTTTTATGTTTTCATACTCCAACGAAAATTATTTATATTATATATATATATATATATATATATATATATATATATATATGTGTGTGTGTGTGTAAAGCGAGCGGAACGCATCCACTGATTATATATATAAATCAGTGGATGCGTACCGCTCGCTTTATGCTTAAACGCAACGATGTTGTGTTTTCACATCATTTCATATTTCTTTATACACTCTCTCCATAGATCTTCCAATTTAACTTGCATATCCACATGTAGCAAGTATACATAGCAGTTCAATAAGCAGATGTAGATATAGCCCGAGTCAGGTTAAACCTTTGACACTCTTCATATTTTTCAGAGGCGCTTTTCATCATTTGTGTGATACATAATGCTATTAAAACGACAAAACAATTAGTGACAAAAGAAGGCCGTTCTGTCGAATGCTCGTGTAGGACACAATTTTCGAAGAGTTTGGTGGTTATGTGTTTTTATTTATTTATTCCCATTACAATTCTTTGATACCAGATTACTCTTATATATCATACGCCAAAGTGCTTGCATTTTACGAAAACTCTTAGAAGAAATGAGTATAATGAGTTTCCAACTGTGTTAGAACCTGTCTACATCTTTACTGAGAGATAAGACTACGTAAAGTTATTAAAATTTATTAGTAATGAACTGGTCTTCATGATATATCATTTTAAATAGCCATTTGATCTTAATAACCCTAGAATATAAATTTAGTATGTTATCAAACTAAGATATGTCCATAGATATTAAACATATGATACCTAACAAACTTTTGAGAAATCGACATTCTTTAATACTTTCTATTATCTGTCGTGTTCTATGATCTATTTTCGTAATGAGTAGACGGTTGCAAATGATGTTTATGTAAGATATTTTGTCTCTTACTAAAATTTTATGAGATGCTTTTGCATTTATGTTTTGCTTAGTATGCTTTCTTTAAAGTATGACGTTTAAATGTTTTTAATGCTTCTCTACATGCTACTTAGTCAGTGGTAGGCATTTTATTTACCAAATGACGGATCATAGCATGCCGACAACTTTATATTAATGCATTCTTAAGGACTAAAAACATTTTGTAAATTACAACTTTTTTCCTTTAATATAAAACACTGTTTGAAGTGATGAATCTGTGACCATTTACATGAAAAATAACCTGTTACGTTTTGTATCATAGAAGCATTTGGAAGCCATTCCTATTAAGATTGAACTATTTTTGTGCCCACCACAGCCATCTGCAACGAGCCGACAGGATTTTTTCACAGTGAGATTTATACTATTCAAACAGTACATATGTAGGTATACCAAAATAAATTCAATTTCATTTGCACCTTTAAACAACTGGTCTTCTTTCGAATACAAGGTTATGTACGTTATCACTAATTAGGTGTGTTTTGGAATGTACCACAAGTGCAGTAGAATTATAAACACGTAATTGTCAAAATATGTAATTAGAATTGCTGTGTTCGTCCTTTCAAATAGTCCAAAAATAATTTTGCTCTTTTCCGCCGTTATTTTGCAATTTTAGTTTTCCGATAAATTATATATATTCTAAACCGACGCCCTATCAAGGTGAACTAAAACCCACACTGAACGATGTATTAAAACACTTTCTAAACTTACTGAATATCGGGGTGAGATTTGGTCTTCGTACATACTACATCACTTTCAAATATTTAGCTTTTGGTTAATGTAGATTCTTCGTTTTATTCTGACTTATTATACTAAGTAGATAAGTACGTAAAGTACGTAAGAGCGAGTGATGGTATATGTTGAAAGAGATAGCGCAATAGAAACCATTAGAACCTAATTTTGCAATGTAATATTAATAATGTATTCGTTATGAACTCGTTAAAATAAGTGTATTTAGAACAACGGTTACTTTTTTATTTTTGATTATAGCACTATGTGTCGGAATAATCTGGACAAATGCACATTTTATAAGTAAATTGCAAAGAATTGAGACCGTGTTTTTTGTATTCATGTTTTTATATTTGTTTCATAAACCCAAACAGAAATGACTATTACATATATGACAGTTTACATTATAACATGCCTAATTACACGTAAAATAAAGGTAGGTACCTACACGTTAAAATAACATGAATTTAAAGAGTTTTTAGAAATAATATTAATTTGAGGTTTACGCTAGTATTGAATCATACGGTCTATAAACTTGACGATTAAATTTAATAGGCTTAGTATTGTTGAATGAATTGGTATATCAATACGAATTTAGGGATTTGTCTTTTTAGAGTTCTATAGCAAAATAAGAACATTATTATTTCATCATGTCTCTTCATCCGTTTTCCGTACGTATATCAAAATGTTGTACCTATGTCATTTTGAAATATTTGCAATCAAATTTTGCACGTTTATACATTTAATAAATACCTACACCTATTTTGACCTTACCCCATCAAGTGGAATATCAATTAAAAGGTTTTCAAAATTCAATTAAATATATCATGCAAATTTTCCAGTTAGATTCATTATTCCGTCGCATTTCACATGAAAATACGTGATGTAGTATTATTTCTACTTTATTTAAATTCTTTACCACGACCAAGGTTTTGTTGTGTACTTAATTTTCAGGTGGGCAATTAACAATCTTTGCTAATTGGGCAATTAGCAAAGATTGTTAATTGACCTTTCGATGTTATAATACAACGAAACCTAGGTCCTTAGAATATATAGTAATCCAGAAGGCGCATACGCACAAATCTCTTCGCGGTCGCGGTGAAGCCAAAAATCGGTGGAGGAGGAGACGCCTACTAGCACCCTCCCCCAACGCGCACGGTGTTACCAGCAGAATAAATTTACCCACGAACTTCAGGAAATCTACGCATATAAATATATTTGCTTGCAGCAGTAGGATTCACATTTGCATCAATTTATATGGTCATGGCTTGGCTTATATGAAGTATTATTAAGGCTGCCATATTAAATTTCTAAAATGTTTATTCTGACTACAACCAATGGCCAAAGTATTTAGATTAAAACTTTTAATACCAAAACGAAACAATTATCTTAGTGACTTAAAGTAAAAAGTGATGTGGAAACGCCTATAATAAAAGTTTGAAAATATTTGATCTCAGACTAAAGAAATTAAAAATAGAACGGAACAATTATTTATATTAATTAGCATTCAATGTCGTGATAAAATTACTTCATATTTTAAACAATATCGGTTCGCATTTTTCAAGAAATTAAAGAAGACGGCGGAAATTAATGAACGTAACATGTGTTTCTTGCAGTAATCCTACATATAGTGATTGTATACGTAATACGTAAAATATTCTAAAATTGAATATGATAAAGGAAATTTAAACGTTACACCAAATTCTCCAACATTTTCCAAATCCCGATTTTTTTACAAATAAAATTTTGCATTTTTCAGTATCGAGCAATTAAGATGTTTTAATTTAGGAAAACAAGTTTTTAAGAGGTGACAACACCAATAAAAATGGCGCGCTTCTGTTAATAATAATCTGCTTCGATATTTTAAAATTGCATAGTTCATTGAAAATGATATTAAGTAATAGTTTTTATGTATGAAAGTAATCCCCATTTGTTTCTTTTTCAGTCCAGTGATATATTTGGAGGTGGGAATAGCACAAGCCGGCATTTTAAGCTTTATTGTCACGTAGAAAGTACATAACCTTTCAGAGCCCTCTTAAATTGCACTGATAGCCGTGTTTTGAAACTACGCAGTTTATGCGTAGTTTTTGGACACACTTGCGCGTGTTCTCGCCTTCTGGAGTACTCTTTATTCTAAGCCTAGGTCGTTGTAGAAATTTTAAACAAAGCAGCAATAATACTACATCAAGTAGTTTCATTTAATTGTGAATAATAATATACCTTAAATAATATTCCAATTGAATATTGTTTTGATTTTGTTATATTGACAAATTTATGACATCTGTCAAAAAGTTAAAGGCATCCTTGTCGACACAACTGAATTTACACTATATTAAATTTACGAATACAAAAACAATATAATTTGGTGACGCGTAATTTGAAATTGTAATTGTTTGTATAATAAACCCACTATTCTTGTAATAATTCTTGCTTCAAACAAAATACATATTTTTCGGTCGTAGACACCGAAAAATATGTATTTCGTTTGTTCATCTTTCTGGTACACAATGTTGGTAGTGGCGTATTTCTTTGTAAAAACCTTTTATCTTGCCCTGTCTAATTTTCTATATTACTCAAAAATCATAGACATACAAGAATATATTATTTGAATTTCTATTAACTAATTAAAATAATACCTTGGAAAAAAGTTGGCTTCCAGTACCTTTTTTGTATGCTTCCTCTGAACTAGAGACTCACATGTATTTTTCAATATAAATTTGCATTTTTTTTCTGTGCAACTGAGAATTTAAATTTAGTCTTATTATTGTGGTGACAATTGAGTTTCCAGGGTAAAATATTATACTTGCTTAATAATGTTAAAACATTTCATCAATATCAAAATATTTTCGATACAAAATTATTCACAAAATAAAGTACACATTAACACTATAAAATCATATATAACTAATATAATTATAGTTTAATGCAAAAACATTAACGAACAATTTAACTGTTGCTGGTTGCACCTTACTAACAAATGATCATACGAAAAGTAATAACCTCGTCCCTTTTTCCATATGTCAGTCAAAGTTATCATTTAATACATTGCATATTGATGAAATTCAGTCAAAGTTATCGTTTAATACATTGTATATTGGTGAAATTCAGTCAAAGTTATCATTTAATACATTGCATATTGGTGAAATTCAGTCAAAGTTATCGTTTAATACATTGTATATTGGTGAAATTTGAACAATCTATATATTTAAAATTAAATAACCATTATTGCAATAAATGAAACCGTGCTGCTATTGAAATAATGGCAACGATCACCATTAAATATTGATTTTTCACTTCAAAATTTCCACTTCGTGTATATTTAAATATAAAAAAATTAATTTGTTTTTCACCTTGACAATAATAAAGACAGACTACAAAATAATAATACCTACCTATTCATTTACTTTAGTATGAAAACCAAAATCTAACAACACCTATAAAGTACAATTTATCCATGCATAAATACAAAATTTACAGAACTAAAGAAAATGTACTTAACATTTTCTTCACTGCTCTGTTACCTAATTATTGGCTTTTGCATCGACCTCATATTTTTAATAGATCAATATTTATTACAGAGAAATATCATATGGTCGACAAAAACGGAGCAAGATTTACAAACTATGCATATACAACTAGACGTGTGTACACAGTTCCCTCAATAAGCGTAAAAAAATTGAATACATTTGGCTTTAATTTTGTAGAAATTCATTGTTCACAATTAAATGAAACTACATGATGTAGTATTATTTCTACTTTCTTTAATTTTTTTACCACGACCTAGGTTTCGTTGTATTACAACATCTTCAGGTGGGCTATTAGCAAAGATCTTTCAAATAGAATCTTTGCTAATAGCCCACTTGAAAATGTTGTAATACAACGAAACCTAGGTCGTGGTAAAAAAATTAAAGAAAGTAGAAATAATACTACATCACGTAGTTTCATTTAAGCGTAAAAAAATTATTAAACATATGCTTAATTACAATTGTTACTAAAAATGTTTACTTTTGATTATTTTAATATCTCTCAAATGTTTTCTTTTCAGTACTATTTTCAACTTGTAACTTCTCTTAATTGAGTTTTTAGAGTTTTGTTATGTACGTGGTGGATTAGAGGAATTAATATAATAATACGATCGAAATCTAGGTCTTCCTGTAAATTGGCTTTTCTTAACATTTCCCGAGTTGAATAATATTTACGGATTATTGAAACAATACTCTTTTTTCTACAAATAATTTTGTACTGATACAAAAATTTCATCTTCATTTTTGTGGAATCTTCAACTATATATTAAATAGCTTTCAATACAGACTGTGAAGAACACCGAAAGTTTGCTTGATCACATGGTGGAGGCGGAGGTGGAAACCTTCATTTCGTTTCTCATAATGAGAACTAACAAAAGTAATCTTTTTTTAAAGCTTTTTCCCACTTTAGGAAAAAATAAGAGAATTTAAAAAACCGACTCCAGAAAAACAGATCGTACTAGAAAGTAAAAAATAATTAATTCAAAATAGGTACCAAAAAATGTAATACCGTAAATAAGAAAACATATTTTAAAAAAACAGATCGTTCTAAAAAGTAAAAAATAATTAACTCAAAATAGGTACCAAAAAATGTAATACCGTAGATAAGAAAACATCTTTTAAAAACCCAACTTCAAAAAAACAGAACGTACCTAAAAAGTAAAAATAATTATCTCAAAATAGGTACCTATTTATCACAATAAATAACCAAGTTATTTACTTTTGAAGTCAGTGCCAGCACTGTCGATTTTTTTTGCCTAAAATATAATGTGAAGAAAGTTTCGTTCATGATTTTCTCAAATAATTGGAAAATCAATAGAATATGCTCAAAGTGCTTTTGGCTTCTTGCAAACTACGCTTATTATATACGTACTATTTTGATAATTATTGAGTATTCTTTCGAATATCACAATGTTTCTGAGATTCAAGATGGCGGCATCTATTATTTGCATAAGATTAGTTACATAAAATAAGTACAATATTATTTTTATTTTGTACTTTCTATAATTTACTTAAATTGTGCATTTTGCACCACAATACAAATTAAGCTTCGTGATAATGTCAAAGGAATCCATATCCGGTATCAACAGATAAATAAAGTAATTATAACAGAAAATCCATGTTTAGGTATAATAATCAATAAAGTTTAAAGTGTCCCAATCGACTCCGTTGTGCAGAGTGTATATGTTACTATCATGTACGCTGGCCATATAAAATGACAGCTATTTTTGAGTCCATTTGAAACATGGCGCTTCATGAATGTCAGGGGAACTAAATTTCACATTTCCAAGTAATTAGAGATACCTGTAATTTTACTTTGTATCGACATATCATATCACAATTCATTGTAATAATACACAACAATATCACATTGCTTCGAATTGCCACTTTTGATATTTTCTATTATGTATAAATTAAATTTTAAAAATGTTGTCCGCTTACAACTTTAATTTATATTAAAAGAAAAACATTACATCTGCCTCTTGATATCATTATTTTAAAGTGAAACAAAAACTTTAGAAGAAATAGAATCACCACCATTGTAAGATGAATTAGGTGAATTTTTTTGGGTGATACTGAACTTTAACTTCAACGAGATATCTAAGCAATGTGTCGGATATAAGGCAGGTTTTATCTTTGAGCGAATCAAAAGAAAATTAAGAGTGACGATTGCTTAGTTGCATGTGAATCAGTACCAAATGAGTTCATTTTGAATTGTAGAAATTACAGAATTTAACGGTGATTTCTACATGTTTATTGTTACAGTCATTATTCCGCCAAGCCTTCAAAAATAATACAGGCAAATCTGTAATGAAATTAAACCACCACGGGCGAAGTGTTTAAGGATTTTATATATAAAACGGGAACATGACTTTTTGATTTACAAAATCAAGTTAATAACTTTTGGTATCCTACAAGTAAGCACATACCTTATTTATAGTTGGTATCAGTAAACTTTAATAGCTACTTTATATCAATAAAACTAATTAACATGAAATATATAGATATCCTTGTTAATATAGGGAATTTTTTTACACGGAAAATTTGAACTCGCTAATGGTGGCATTTAATTAATTCTTATTCAATGTTACTTGTTTTTTTTTATTTATAACTTATATTTTACTGTCTGCAGGACACTTTCAGTTATAGACAATGATTATAAGCATGTCATTATGTTAATTGTATAAATTTTATAGGTTATGTACAAATTTCATCTGACATATTTTCATCGATTTTTGCACACTATCTCATCTCTAATATTAGTTGTATGGAGGCTCACTACTCTAAACTCTCACTGTCAGCACCAATATGGCGAGAATCAAATTACTTCTTATGTCTTTGTGTCAAGCCAGTCCAGCTTACTGATGTAATAAAGTTCAGTTGTGAATGTGTAAAGCAAACCATTAAGAGTCATGTCGCACTGTTCAGGCTGGGCGTGTGTGTATTTACCTATGAGAAACGTAATATTTCCAACCCTTAAAAATTATCTCGCATGGCAGCTATATTGTGCAGACATTTTGTTAACATTTATGCTGTTTAGGTTCATAGTACAGAAATTAGACTAATTTTAGTAAATTTTATGTGCTATACTTCATTCTTCTTCGAAATGACCCATTTTCAAACAAGTTTCCGACATGCTCATTTATTTTTGTGATTCTATCATTGTATTATCTTCTAGGCATTCCTTATTCAGATTCATATATACCTTACTGGTTTCTTCACGTCTTCTTTTTCCATACAATTTTGTATATATTTTTTTTAATCAGTCCTTCCCTAATAATATGGTCAATGGGTATTCCCAAATTATTTTTAGAACATTTATTTCATAAATAAGTTATATGACACTTCATGAATATTATGATATGATTTACAAACAAAAATAAAATATTCTTTTCTATCTTAAAAAATTCATGATGCATTTATTTTATAAATTATCGATACAATTACTTCTTAATTAATATAAAATTAACAACAAAAGTGTAGATAAACTAATAGATCATGTGTGATGATATGAAATTCTAAACAAAGCATATTCTTGTTCGGGAAGATTATTAAAAGTCCCTTTCAGTTTTGGAGGGTAAGCCAATTAGTTGCAATAATTATGAAATTGTTATTTCATTGTTAGTGAAGACAATGTTGTAGGTACCTAATATTGGTACTTATAATAATCTCTTTACTAACAACAAAATGAAATTTTCATAATCATTACAACTAACTATACGTCTTCCAATATTGTATGGCACTACCTGGTAACTTCTTCGAACAATGGGAGGATTATTGTAGAATTAAAATGATTGATAAACAACGAAATGAATGAATAAGTTAACCAAAATAATTTCATTTAAAAGTTCTAATCAAATGGCAGTGTCTAGAACTATTTCTTCATATTTTTCAAACCTATAATTAAAAAATTAGGAAAGAGGCATGTTATACATCACTTGGAAATTTCAAAAACCAAGTTTGAAAATAAAAAAATGGTTCCTAGGAAAATTACAATCCGCTTTATTAAAAGGAAACAATCTTTACCAAAATCTAATTAAATTCTGAAGAAATATCAAAATGGAAAGAGAAATTTAACATATTCCACTTTTAAGAGATATTACATAGATACGCTAGATTTGCAAAAATGTGTTTTAAAGTAAAGTATGATTTACTTATCTTCATACTACTGAACATATATGATTCCTGTTATAGAACATGAAAAATATGGGGCGAATATATTTATTTATTTACTTATTCGGATACGAGCATTTATCGTTATGTTACAGGTAACCTATTTGTAACAATAAGAAATTAATGTTTTTAAAAAAATATAAAATACATGATAACCACAGATTAAACATTAATACAAAATAAATGAAAACTAATCCTCAAATTTACTTTCACACAATTTAAATCACACTCTCGTGCGACTGCGATCGGGACGTTGAGCAATTGAACACCACGGGGTACTGGAGTTTCGATATAGTTCTGTTCTAGATGGTGGTATAACAAACGAGTAATGACTGCGTGAACGCAGGAAATTATCAGGTACAAAAAATCATCAGGTACTAAAGTTTACTCATTAATATAGGGCATTGAATTATTCCTTGAATATGTTAGGAGAGAGCTATTATTATATATATCAAATTCTCGTATCTCACAGAAATTATGCCTTCAATTGAAGATTTCTTACAAATTTGCATTCACCATTTGTTCTAAAATCATATTCAGAGGTGACCTCAGACACTTTAATATAAAAACTTCCCTATAAATGGTTCAATTCACAATATGTTTGAAGCGTAACTACAAACAAGTGTCTTCAAATCTCTATAACAGCTGAAAACAGGACGACCACAATGACCACAGAGTAATAAGACCTTAATAGAATGGTTCAATTCACAATATGCTTGATGCATTACTTCTAACAAGTGTCTTCAAATCTCTATAACAGCTGAAAACAGGACGACCACAATGACCACAGAGTAATAAGACCTTAATAGAATGGTTCAATTCACAATATGCTTGATGCGTTACTTCTAACAAGTGTCTTCAAATCTCTATAACAGCTGAAAACAAGATGACCACAATGACCAAAGAGTAATAAGACCTTAATAGAATGGTTCAATTCACAATATGTTTGAAGCATTACTTCAAACTAGTGCCTTCAAATCTCTATAACGGCTGAAAACAGGACGACCACAATAACCAGGGAGTAATAAGACCTTAACATTAGCTACGTTGAATTATTTTCAACCATAATATTTTATATTATTGAGATCTAGAATGTGCCTTGAGCCTTTGTACCTCTTTTTACACTTTTATTCAAAGGAATGTCAGTGAAAGCATTATTTGTAATCTATTCATTGTACACGTCAGTTGAAAACAGCAACACATATTCCTTGCCTTTTATTTTTTAAATTGATTTTTGCTTAAAATCCAAAATGCAGGATTATTTCCTGATAACATAATGAAACCAAGGCTGCAAAAAAATAGGTTTACATGGTAACTCAAACAACAGACAATCTTCAACTTATTTAAACTAACCTGTGGAATCACTTTCTTTGCCACAAGTATTAAGCATTTTACCCCTGATAATTTGATATTAGACTTCATGTTAAAAGCTGCTTAAAAAAGATTTTGTTGTTGGTATTCCATATAGAACCCTAACAGAATCCTATTGTTATGTCAGTACTGTCTATCCGTCTATCAGACTAGCACCTCCTGAATGGATTATGTTGCAGACTTGCTTTTTAGATATGTTATAAAACTCTTCAACCCGAAATCATATATTGTATCTACAATTATAAAATTACGTAAATAAATAGTGCATCATGGGTAGATTGTAAAACACTTATTTTTTTTAAAAATCATACCACTTTTTTTTTATATTTAAAAATTGTCATAACTCATTAACATGGAAATGCATCAACCTATATCTTATATTTTGATAAACATAAGAAATGTCGCAATATTGCATAATTAACCGTTCTTAGTGATTGATGGTGAATTTGATTTTTCTAACTATCCCTTTCTTTTGCCTAGTTTCCCAAAAAAGGTTGAAAAAAGGAAAAGGATAACGAAATTAAATTCCATGGTCAACGAATGTTTACGTTTCGTAAATCAAAATTATTTCTTTTTGAAAATCTTTAACATCCATCTATAATTCGCTCAAATATTTAAAATAATAAAAAAACGCTATCAACAATAAACATATCGGAATAACTATTAATACAATATTTTTAATTTGTTGTTTAGATAAATTATTATTAGCTTCTTAATAATAATATTAATATTAATTCATTGCGATTTCAAAGTAAATCTTTATGGATTATTTATTATTTAATATGGCAACCCTCAAACATTTTTTCGACTAATCAGAACATTTGAATTTTTTGAAGGAAAAATTAGTATTGCGAAGTGAAAGTCTTTTGTTCAATGCGTTTCGCTGGTTTTGTTAGTTAATTTCGATTATTTAAATAATCGAGTAAGTGGACTTACGAATATGTCGTTTTTTAGTGCTAGTGAATATAATATTAGTATATGCCAAATGCCATTATAATACTGGCGAAGTCCTCAGAATGTACGCGGAACACTATCCGAATTGGCGATAGTAAAGGCCATGTTATTATTAATCTAATTACCAGATTAAGTGATAATAGGCCATCATTCCACTGAAATCAGGTGGTAATACTCCACCAATATTAATAAATATGGAAGAAAATGTGCTGTCATTTTAGAAGAGAGCCACATTCGAGTATCTCTCTGTGTAAGTTATTTAACTTAATGCTGTGGTAAGTTATTTAACTTAAGTCATATGTCAGTACGCAAAATGTTAAAAAAGATAACCAATATCCGTATACAATTTAAAAACACAAGCATAAGAGACAGCAGATTATGTATGTAAAGTTAATTATGAAGAATGTACCTTAGAAATGTGTAGTAAAAATCCTCGTTGGATCGAAAACGTTATTTGATCTTATGAAACTTTATTTACCTGTAACTCAGTGGGGAATCGACCCATTTGTCTTTTGAATTTAGGTACATGTAAATACATTTTAAAACAAAATAATTTTAATTTTAATTACTAGGTAATTATATTTCTAGTTTTTTTTTTAAATGGATAAATGACATTTCATTTTGATACTTGACAGTTTACATTTACGTGCCACGTTGCCAAAGTGACTTTTCACAGGGTCTTAATTACACATAATTATGATTATACACAATGTTTAAACTTTAATAATGTTATAAAATACTTACATCCGTATACAGTTTATTGTAAAATGGAACTCGTGCTTGCAAATGGGACACCAAAAAACATTTCTGTTTTATCTATAGAATATTATTGAGAATAAGAGCTCTTTGAGTAGGTACAAATGTAAAATAGCTAGGTAATGATGTGAGAGGCCATCAAAGTAACTACGGATACTGTCCATTTCATCATATCCATTTTAATACCAAATTTATCTCTATAACATGAATCCATAGGCAATTGGAATTCCTGGCCTATATTGCGAATTTAAAACAACAAGTGTTAGATTATATTTTACTACAATTGTCTGTAAGTTATGAGTAATATAAATATGTTTTACTTATTGCAATTGTCTATGTTATCATTCTAAAATAAGTAAAATCTGTACCCATATCATAGCTCTTTTAATTAAAAAAATTTGTATCTATTCTATCAAAATGTATGTAATTTTAAAGAATATAGCTTAGAAAATTATGTACTGTGAACCCAAGTTGCACTTCGCTACCTTATTTGTGATTAGTTTCATTTCCTATCAAAATCATGGTGAGGTTCAGATTGTTTTTTCACAATATAGATTACAAATTGTTTCACAAATAGCTATCTCGCATGGAAGTATCTAATTTGATACCAAATTATTTAATCAACTCAATCATTTTTACATTCTTTTTCAACAAGTGACACAGGAGATCACTTCAGCAATTATACAAAAATTCTGTGAATACGCTTTCCGTATTTAGTTACAAAATTTACATAAAAAATAATTATGTACATGAATTAAAAAAAAAACACGACTTTTGTGTTTTACTTATTTAAACATTTAATTCAAGTTCAAACATTACATCGCACATTCATTTACAATCAATGATAACCTTAAAACTTAACATTCAACAAAATAAACATTATCAGACCTAAAAAAATTATCTTTAATTAAATTAAACCTCATTTTAAACACATAACTATTATAAAATTAAATTTTCATCAATAAATTGAATAGGGCACATTTTACATAAAATTACATAAACTACAACAATTAAAAGAGGTAATGCTGTCCTATTTGTATGTACTATTCCTTTCACATATTAAAAATAGACTAGTACAGAATGTGATCACTATGATATAAACATTTCGTCAAATATGCTAAATTCCATTACTCTCTAAGAACTACACCATATTTATTAACTAATTGATGTTTGTAACGAAGAAACCAAATTCATAGCAAAAAACAAAACCATTTAAGTGTGAAGTGTTTTATTTTGAATAATTAATCCCATTATTAATATAGTGACACTTCATCATCGAAACTTTAGTAGCGGATGGATTCCATCGGCGTTGCCATCTTGTTTAATATTTTCAAACATTTCAAATGCCATCCATAATAGGAACCACTAGACAAATTTGTATAAAAAGAAACATAATAAAAACTCCTGATGTTCTATGCAGCGTAAATGCCATAAAATATTCGTAGTGCAAAAATAACCTTTAAGACAAAATATTCCTAATCTTGCTTAAAAGTACAAGTCATTTCATTGCGTGCTTACAAGCAAAAATTTTCTAGATAATATAAAATAAATTTAAATTCATTCAAAATATAAATTAAGGACTCGATAGCACTTTATTTGTTTTCTACAGATAAAAATATGATCGATGTGTATAATTCGTGCTATGAATATAAGAATACATATAAACATACATATATCACAAACAATTAGTTGATCGCTTCTCTTAAATAGTATTTTAAATAATTAATTTTATACCCTAATTTTTATTTAGTGATAATGGATTAACGAACCTCGCCTCTACTCGAATAATTAGATATCAAAGATATAATTACTGAGACTCCATTTGTATTTATAATTCACATCTATTCAAGCCAATAACAATAATTTATGTTCCAAAAACAGAACAATAGTAAAACTTCTTAAATCAATCAAAGATTAATACAAGTCAAATTCTATACCTGAAAAAAGTATAAAATACCGCATATTTTATGCATATTAAGAAAATGTTTTCCCAAAATCAATTCCATTCAACCATTAATATTGTGCATTTAATAAAATTGACTATTAAATATTATACTTTATAAAAGAATCTAATTTTTCAACAAGAAAAACGAATGCTGTTAATTGAGCAAAAATTATTTATTCGTGACAAATCTGTGACAACAGCCTGCCTCTTTTTTAAGACTTAACATTTGATAAACCCTCAAAGTAAATTCCAAATTTGCTATTATACTCATAAGATTACTTGTACAAAGCAATGGTTTTTTATTGCATATAAGTAGCGAAATCTTTCATCAACATATAACCCCACTTAAAGCAAACAAGGTATATATGTATTTACCAAGGTTTTTGGTGTTTTTTTTTATAAGTGTTTCAATTACTCACCTCAGTGACTTTGTTAAAGTTCCTCAAAATTATTTTTCTCCATGTTTTTAAATGTTATCAGTAATCAATTACATCGCATTGAAAATCAAATGATAAAGCATATGCCAAATGCCAGATTGCACCTTTGTCAATTTTAGCTTATACTCCAACAGCATATGGATTTATGAGTAATTTTTTTACTGAGATGGAATATAAATTTCTTAAACAATAAACAAGTTTTCCCACCCCAATTTACACTTGAACTGTTGCTTAAATGTTCTAATAAAAATGAGTGTAAAAGAAGGCACGTGACTTAAAAACAATTCAAATAACTACTAACGCAAATAATTACCTAAATATTCTATTATTTAAACTATATCATTTGCTCTAGTTGACCAAAAAAATAAACACTATGTGCTCAGCAGTGTTTTTCATAACATTGGTTAAACATTGCACACTAGAGACACTTGTTTTTAAGCTAAAAATTAACACCATATCAAGCTGCCCAAAAACCTACGTTGCTATGTAAACCTACTAAGTTAGGTTCAAACGAGTGAATAAAAATAAAATCTAATCTATATATTGCATTCACTGCTTCAATTTCATAGTGATATTATGGCTCAACTTATTTATTAAAAAATTCCTATATATTAACGCATCAAGAAGGCTTCAAACTCTAGTATTCAGTTAGGTACACACAAAGATGACAATTTATAGGTTCTAGTGTCAACATGTAGCATATATAAGTAACTATGCAGAACGAAGTTATAAAGTAAAACGCATAATAAAAATAAAGACATGAAATGTGCTTAAAACACCTCAAATAACATTATAAGACATATCTATAATAAATGCATACCATAAATAACTAAGAATTAAATTTCTCCAGACATCTGAGGAATGTAATAATTTTAGAAGATAATTTTAGAAGATAATTTCATCTTTGATACATAAACTATATTAAAACTTGTGGTCATTGTGCGTTCTGAGGATTTTTTAAATGTCAAATAACTTTTGACCGGCCTGATAACCGATATTAGTAGAATTATCCGGTATCAGATGAATAAAGTTATTTGTTGATAAAACCAAACAGCAGTTATTGTCCAGTTAATATCTGTCTAATTGACATTTTATTTCAAGTAGAGATCATGTAATGATATTTATGTTAAAATAACATTCTATTTTTATATAGACTTTTGCATCACTTTACTATAGAATATGGAATTTGTTGAAATAATATATGTACAAAAACAAAGCTATCGGTGACGGTAGTTAAATTTGAATGAAATGTTTATACATATCGATGAAAGACAAATTTATGATTGTATTATCTATACTGCTTGGACGCACAAGTATTATTGATCTTTGTTTCTTTCTTATGCAGTGTGCATGTGGGAAATTCGTTGAAATAATTATTATAGTGTAGAATAATACCACAAATAACTATCTATCTATTTAATAACTGCCATTGTTTATCAGACTGATTATCAGTGGAATAAATTAATTCCTTAGTTATTTTAATTTTCACTTAGTGAAAATTCATCCCTAAAAGGGTCATTTCAGACAATGCACAGCAAAACTAATTCTACAGCTTTAGGCAAATATACTGCAATAGATAAGCCCAAGTAGATAAATAATTAAATGCAAAAAAGATGATTTATCTACTATACAAAGATTGAATTATTAGTTGTATTGTTAACGATGTATACATAAGCTTGATATTGAATACAATACCAAAATTATTTAAAATCATTTTCAAAAATGTCAACATTCAACATATAATATTATTCCATAAAATATTGAAGCCTTCAATCTGATTGCATTTGTAATTTACGGGTATAATAACCTCACTTGATTAGAAGAGTTCCTCAAAGAATAAATTATTAGCTATAAAATTATTTCCTATAATTTGAAAAACAATATACCCTTGTTTGAAATTTTCAATAATCAATTGGATTAAAAAGTTATAAATCACCTTTTATTTGTTAAAGAAAGGCACACATAGAATAATGAATCATGATTTCAGTGTTTTCCATATAAGGACAATGTATATAACCTCAAACTTATTAAATAGAAACATAATTTGCAATTAACATTATAAAAATTGTATTTCAAAAATGTATTGTCAATAAGTGTCACTAATCAAAATATTTATGTGTATGTGTACTATATTCTTAAATAAATTTAATGTAATTATTATTATTCAAACAGTCTTGAGATACGTGAAAAAAATCTTAAGCTATATATAGACGTAGCATTATTATATTGCAAATGTTTTAAAACAGATTCTACAATTCCATCTACAAATTATTGGCATTACATAAACCTTGTCCCTTAAAGGAAATAATTACAATAAAGTCTATTTATTACAAATGTTACATCCCATTAAAAGCAATGAGAATCTCAATTGTATAAATTATAAAACCTATCTAAAAAAGGTTGCAAAAATGTATATAATTTTGCAATAAAATTAATAATGAAATATCATGTAAGTGTATATAAATATTTGATTAACACGTTCAGTGCAAATATTGACATGTTGTCAGCATAAAGAGTTTACTTCAACGTAACAAATTTCAAGATATTGTCAAAATACCGAATCTATTCTGAAAATTGTTTTATACACAAAAAAATTAAAATAAACTTATAAAAGTAATTTAATCGAATTAAATTCAGTCAACTTTAAAGTTGTTTTCCCCAATAGTATCGCTCTGGCATAGCACATCCTAAATCACATGCCGCACTGGACATGTTAAACCATTTTAAAAAATTTATCTGTATAAATGTCTGATTCTCAATCTAGTACCATTTTTTTAGTATTGTATTTAAATATGGTGAAATTAATTATATTTAACACAAAATTCTCATAATTTCTTGTTTTCACAAGGTTTTTTCAGACAAACGACAATATTACTGCTGATAGTAATAAAAATAGACTAAGGATTTGCCAGATAAGATCATGACATATTCTAATTTGTGATGATTCATTGTGATGTATTGTATAGACCACAATTAAATTTGAGAAGGGTACCACAAAATTATCTTCAATGAAAGTAAAACCTTGCATAAACGAAATGTATAGAGTCAGATGGGGTAAAAATAAGTGACCCAAAATTCTTGGTAAAAATAAGACAGCTTTATAATTCCACAAAAAGTACATTAAATTAGTAAGCCGTATTTCATTAAAAACAAACCTTATTGGTAACATAATAATAATATAAATTTTATACCGCATAATTATCCCGTTTCAATTTTTTATAAAATATTTTATTCATTACAAATTTTGGCACGAAATCTTTTCCTTTCTGTCAGAGCACTTATCGTTCTTTTGCTCTCGCCCACATGCTTATCCCCGCACATTGCGTCCATTCGGTCTTGACCTTGCGTTTGATCACTGCCTCTTCAGTCTATTTTTAAGCAGCACGTGAAAGAGTACATATTTTGTTGAAGAAAATTATAAGACAGGCTAAAGAAAAAAACAGTGTACATTGTTAAAATAAGACAGCAGTATTAAACATGCCTCGCAAATATGTGCCTCAACCAGAAACTTATAATGAACTTATGTTACAAGAAGCCTTGGAAAAGGTGAGAACTGGCAATTTATCATTAAGAGAAGTCGAAACAAAGTATAAAATTGAAAAATCTTTATTATGGAGAAGAATTGACAATTTGAATATGAGTAAATAAGGAAAAAAACGGTTTTGAGTAAGGAAGAATAAATAGATCTGTCTGAGAATATTCAAATTATGACTAAATGAGGTTGGGCATTAACGAGACAAGAAATAAAGTCTATTGTTCATACCTACATGGTTCAAAATAACATAACTATCTAGGTAAGGACTGGATGCTTTCATTTTTTGAACGAAATCGATTAGTATCGAAAAAATTTGAACTTGAAAAATCACATCGCCGAGCTGCTAGTGATCCTTTCATCATTTATCATAGAAGTGATAAATAATGATATCTTGGAGAAGACAATCACTACTTTGGATTTGGAAGGTAAACCTCAAAATGTATGGAACCTAGATGAAACTTACTTCTCTACTGATCCAGCACGCATAAAAGGAGTTACAAAAAAAGGTCAGAAGGCTCACGGAAATATAGAGGTTGGTACGTAGGTATTAGTTTAATGTGGCCTGAATGAACTTATTTCATTAACAATAGAGCACATCTTTAATAAATTTTTATGTTCTTTTTCAGGCGTCCGGAAAAGAAAACACAACTGTATTAGAATGCGTTTCTGCAGACTGAAAGTCGGTGCTGCCTTTGATAATATTTAAGGTACAAAATCTCTGGAGCTCTTGGAAAGGGGCTAACGATATATCAGGTACGATGTTCGGAAAATGAATGGATAATGACCAGCACTTTTATCGAGTGGTTTGCTAACTTTTGTAAGACTGTGAAGGAGAGGCCATTGCTTGTAGTATTTGACGGATATGTTACTCACCGGGATCCAGCTACGATTGATTGTACACAAAAATTATCTCTGTTGAACTTGCCGCCCATACTGCAGAGTAATTACAACCAATGGTTCAAAGTTTACTCGGACCAATTAAATATAAGGAATGTCTTATTGAACGGCAGAGACTAAATCAAAAGTCTGTTTGCAAAAGACGGAAAATAGATGGCTGAGAAAAAGTTTTGACTAGCGAAGATTATGTGAAAACTATTGAAAGTTTAGAAAAATAGAAAAAAAATAAAGCAACTAAGACTAAACAAAAACCAAAGACCAAAAAACAAGCGCAAAAAATTGTCAAGCAGATATCCGACGGATTCAGATTTGTGTTATGATGGAGGTATGCAGTATGACGTTGAAAGTGTTGAAGAAACTTACACTTTGGTAGATATTATACCAAATTAATATGACAGAGAATTCAATACGATAACACCACCACCCGACTTTAATCATTTAAACGAAATTAATGAAGCAGAAAACCAACAAAATGATGAACCACTCGAACCTGAAATTAACTTTAATCCATCATTAAAAACTCCTGAGGATGCCATTGTAGGCAAAACAATTGAGTCAGTGCGAATTGAAGGAATTGAAAAAGAATGAAGAAAGTTCGTCAGCAATTTATGTGAAAAGATCAAGGAAAATTTTCTTTGCCTACTCTGCTATTCACATAAAATACTCTGTCCAAAAAGAAAAATATCCTATTGAGTTAGGATTATTTGTGTGTATTTTCTTTTATGCCATGGTTTTGATTTAAATTGCTCCTGATTTTAATTGTGTCTCATATATTACAAAGTAATTAAAGGCTGATTAAACTAAGTACTGCATAACTAATATAATGTTTCGTTGATATTGTTTTGAGTTTGTGGTTAGTAATATAAAGTGTTTTTTTTATTTAAATCTTTATTTCAACAATAAGCTCTTAGTTTTTGATAGCAATCATAATACTCATCTCGTATTTCATTATAGTACTAAAGTGTCTATAAAATCTGGAATAAATGTTAAGAACATGAAATGTTGTTTATTTTTTTAATGTTTGTAACACACAATAAAAGCATTGATAATTGAATTTAATAAAATATGTTGTATTGTTTTTAACCCCTCTATCTTAAAAATAACTCTTAAAACTGTAAACGTAGCAAGATATGGAAATTTAAGGCTGTCGTATTTTTTACCACTGGTGTTTCGTATTTACCCAATTAGAAGTAAAGTAGTGAGACACTTATTTTATATTGAAACATATAAATTTCAGACAATTATCCGCAAAGTATGATATAGCATAACTCAATTTAATATATAAAAAATTAATTTAAAATTCGTGAAACAAAAGATTTGATAATTGTCTTATTTATACCCCAATCTGACCTTAATGTACTGGACATTAAAATCCAATAACATTAATGAAAAATTAACAACATTATGCAGTTCACAATACAGTAAATATTGCCCAAATGTTATAAATATTAAATAAAACTTGAAAAACACTATTTAGAAACCTGACATTCGATGCACATTTAATCTAATTATTGAGGAAATGTAAATATTAATTTATATATAAATTAGCAGCTTAACAAAACCTTGTTTTTTATTTAAAATGTATTTGAATTCTACACTGTATATGTATGTATAACATTGACTGGAAAACTAGCATGAAATGCTAATTTGTATGCATAGATTCCAAATGACTGCAACAATGTTTAATAATAAAGTTAATATCTTGCAAAAAGTGCAATATACCTCTAATATAACAATTTTGAAACTACCTAACACACAGCAAATATTATGCATTCAATAGTGGTGTAAAAAAGGAGATAAAATATTTATGTACAAAATATACGTCAACATATAATGCTAATAGTATTTCATTTAATTTACATCTATAAACTATGTCACTAGCCATGTACACTCTGGAGAGTTTGATCGATTAAAAGCACACTACACCTGCGTGTCCGTGCGGGTACTATTCAGAGGCACTAGCGCAGAATCCTGGGCTGCCACGAGAGGTTCCGTACTTGCATCGGGCCCTACCGGAATCTGTTGGCGCTCCTCAGGATTTATATCGATCCTTGAGGCTTTATGCCACACAAATATATCCATTATAAATGCTAAGAACATTATGCCGGCTGTTAGCCCTGGAAATATTAAGTATTTTCAATTATATAAAAGATGCATGTCTCAAAAGATGACTTCTAACAGTATGTATATCGATTGACATGTAAAAATTTGCACTTTATACAATTTTAGTGACCTGCTAAATGCTTTAAATAATCTTTCTGATACATGTTAAATTAAATTAAAACGGTAACGAAAATCATATAATTTATACTGGTTGTAAAATTGTATACGACAAAGTTACGCAGAGATAATTCTCTTCAAAGTCCTCAAGTGAACAGTGGAAAGCGTTTTTCGAAATTTGCATGGGTTCCGAAGTTATTCAAATTCATACTTGAAACTTTCAACAAAATGTTTACCAAATTTTTCATATTTTTCATTCACATATTAAATAAGTAATAATTTAATCATAATTATATTTACTGAATTATGTCATAAATAATTATATCATAGCTTACTGAATTATAAGCTAATATCATCTGTGATAGTTGCCGAAAAATCTAATAAACATGCATTAAAACTATATGCTTCTGAAATTAAAGACATTGAATTCACAAAAACTTGTTTAATTTGATAATCAACAATCAATACTTAAGAAATGGAACTAATACCTAATTTATATCTTCTATCCTTAGTATCGTTACACACTTACCTAAAAAGAAATGCCTAAATTGATCCATATTATAGTGAAAGCATGCTCCTTTCGCAACACATGTCTTCTCCCAGAACATGCAGGCAGAATCAACCACAGCCCCAAATATAATTGGACATGGTACATTTCCAAATACACCAATGGCAAATTGTATTACACCCATTGCCATGGCCTTATCTGAATAGAAACAATGGGATTTTTGAATGAATTATAATTAAAGTAATTTAATCACTAATGGAACATATATTAATATTAAACTTTGGTTTGTGAGACATAGTTCTGTCAGCCTTGTCATACACAATAAACTAAGGTAATATAAAAAATAAAAAGTACATTGATATAAAAGTCATATTAAATTTTTACAAACAAATGTAAGCCAAACAAGAAATAGAGAAATATAGGAACTGTGCACCATTCGCATAACCTGGTGGTAAATCAATAAATTTTTTGTTAAGCACTACCATTTGTTACTATAAAAATTGAAGTATTTGCTCAATTCAGTGTACCCCACACACTCCTTCACTTTAATAGGTTGAAAAAATGGATTATATTAGAATATAATTAAAGCACACATTTTCAATTAGGACGTTTTATAAAAAGCAGATGGAGCGAACAGGATACAGCACATGATGGAGCACTGCAACAGAGCGTCTATCGTATTGCGACAATTCCAGACTCCAGCCAATTTCAGTCAATAGAAATAAGTAACTTACATGTTTAGTCATTATAAAACGTCTGTACCATGAACACAACTAAAAAAAATAAAACAACAAAGCTCTTTTTTGCTCTCAAAGTGACTACCCCTCTTACATAAAGGCAACAATGAATATTTCACTTCCCTTGTTCCTTTGTTTCTTGTGCTTTTTAATGTGTAACCATGCAATAATTACAAATGGCACCAAAAGGTTTACAGTGTACTTGCATGAACAAAATTACACTGGCATTGACACATGTATTACCAAAATTATATGTGATATGGCACTGTGAACATTTTTTTAGCAACATTGTTACACATTTCTCATTGAAATGTTTCATTTAGAAACTGCCCTGAGCTAAAACTGAACTGAAACTTTAGAAATTTGCCTAGGTACCATATTCTCCAAATTTTCATGTCAACTTAATTTCTTTGTTTTCTAATAAAGGACTTAAACCACTGACTAACATATTTCCTTCCTCATTCAAATTCTACTTGCTTGTCAATCAGGACCCAGTCTCAATACCTTAGATTTACTTTAGATCCTTGGTATAGGCACTGGGCAAAGTTATGTCTCTTTAATGTTTATAAATACTTTCTACATCTTTTCCTTTGCATATACACACTTTGATAATATCACCTATCTTTTAGAACCGTGCTCAAGACCAACAAATTTCACATAAGTAATTACAAGAAGCTCGGCCTAGTGTTGTATGCGACTTTTCACCTTACTATGATCCATTTTTAAGTCTATTTTTTGTTCATATTTACACAATTTACATTAAATATTAATTACAGATATGTTTAATTACAGATAAAAAATACACACCTTTAGCATCTGTACACCGTATAATGAGTAGAATGGAACCAACTTCACCGCTGGCGTGAATACACATCACCAATGAGAAAATAACTATGAACAGATATAATTGGTTGCAATTCCCAAGGCAATATCCACTACTAGCATATCCCCAATTTCTGTCAAACTCTTCATCAGTCAGCATACTGAGTGTGGTGCTGAAAATGGTACACACATGAAATGTGATGAAACAGATAAATTTACTATTATTTTTGTCAAAGAAAGCTTAATTTCTGGATTAGCCGCCTTGAAGAACTCAATTTGGTAATATTTATAAATACATTATTGAAATGAAACGCTGAAACACAATCTGTTATAAAAGTTTGCAGAAAGAACTATTTAAAATCGGATTAAATGTATTACCCTGAAAGAAAAAAGCAATTTTTACATTGAAATATAGACATGGACATATGTGTCTTGTACCTATGTGAAAGAAAATAGTAAAGTCATTGAATGAAAAGACATTACATTACGAATGAATTTGAGCTCTTTGAATAACTTAAACACTGTATTGTTTGTGTGTATTATTAAAATGTTCTTGTATACACACTACACCATATATAAGCATTACAAACAATTTTGATCGACTACAATATATATGAGACTTCACAGAAAAAAATTATATTACTGTAATCGCATTCAGCAAGCAGCGCTTATGACGTTTTGCGCGGTCCCTGTTGTAGCTTGTAGATGATAAAACAATTGGAACATCAATCATACCTATTAAGTGTTTCATATTGCTCTACGGTCCTATTATTGTCAATACACTCGCAGTTATAATAAATAACTTGGTCACCCATCTTCTTAACATTATGGCACCCAGCATGGCATGCAGAGAAATATGTATGTCCATCCTGAAAATGGCAAGAACAATGAGTTATTTTCACGTATTAGGAAAATATAGTGTTATTTTATTTTATCAAGATGAAAATGTTATTATTCTTTGGCTTTTGTTTTTACAATAAATTTATAATAGATAAAAATGACTAAAACAATATATACTAATAAATCCTTCAGGACTTCAAAATCACAATTAAATGAAACTACGTGATGTAGGATTGTTTCTACTTTCTTTAAGTTCTTTACCACAACCTAGGTTTCGTTGTATTACATCTTCAGGTGGGCTATTTGCAAAGAATATACAGATGGATATATGTGATTCTTTGCTAATCGTCGTGGTAAAGAACTTAAAGAAAGTAAAAATAATACTACATCACGAATAATGAATTTCTACAAAATTATTCGCCAAATATATTCAATACTCAAAAATCCTTTCCTTATTTCAATTTCAGGAAACAAGTTGATTATATATATTGTGCCTTTCATAAAAATATATTAATTAAGTTAAATGAAAAATAGACAATAGAAGTAGAATGAAAAAATAAATAGAATGAAAAATAGACAATTTAAACTTAATATCAAAAAAAGTTTACCTGTCCACATATAGCATTGAACTTAGAATTCTCACACTTGCAGCTAGATTGACATGGAGGGGGCAGAGATAACAAATTGTGGGATGGCAGGTTGCTCAAATAGCCGGTCTCAGTAGAGGTCTTTATACCCCCAATTTCATCAGTAGGGCAGCTTACAAACATAAGAACTACCATGCCTGCAAAAATACAAAAATTGTTTTATTGTTTTCGGATTGAAGTTACTAACATGACTCCAATGAACAGCTATTGCTACTTGTTATGGTACATTCGCATATAATGTAATACAACGGCGGATACAGAATTTTGGGGGGGGGGGGGCACAACCAAGTTGGCAACGTGTCAGTTTAAGTAAATTAGCAGGAAAAACCTCATGCCGATCGCTTGCTCGCAGACACGCATGCAACTCAAAACTGTAGACTACATACGTAGTAGCTATGAGTACTAGTACCGGTATTATTTATTCTATAATTTCGTTCACGCAAACGCGCTTTTCATCGGTAAAAAAAATATTTGTGTGGAATTTTTACGTATATTGTCTTGTAACTTGCGAGAACTAAACAAAATAGATTATTCTGGGAATTCTGGGGGGCGGCAAGTGCCCCCGTGCCCCCGCCCCTCCCCCCTAAATCCGCCTATGATGTAATATCTATGTCGATAATTTATTTATTAAAACAGTTGTAGTTTTAAGTAAATATCATTTCTATTCATTCTAAATAAAACAAAACACATCCTGTAATGAAAAAGAAAATACTGCCGTTTGAACTCTAGATCAGTGGCCGTTTTTGCATTACTGTAATCAATAGATATTTTAGGTTTTATAAGTTCTTTTCTCTTTTTACGGGTCCTTAAAAATCCAACTGAATGTTGTGTTAAAAGTAAAACGGCATCTCCCTATCCTTTTCCTTGTATGACACCCTTCAGCAAATTCTTTCTATTCTTACACGAGGCACCCAGTAAATGAATTTCACCTTTAAGCAATTTTCTTTCCAATCAATCTAGATTTGTAAACCAGTTGTTGGACAAAGTGTGTAAGCTTTATTTAAAATTCCGACTGATAAAATTAATTGGAGTTACTTAGATTAATTAAATCGATGAGATGAAATTGATTTATGGGTGTTACTTTGGCCAGAAAACTTTGAGCCACATTTCGATCTTTACTGAAATAGTCTAACTTCAAGAGAAGCCTGACACATTTTTTTGTTTAAATAAAAAATATAATAAAAGTGTGTTTCTCAAAATATCTTAACGATCTAATGCATAAACTTTAAAAAATATCGAAATATTTACAAGATAATTTTTCACCAGTCAACATGTGAATATTTTGCCTTTGTTAATACATATATGTTATTGTAAATACTTTATAATTGAACATATATTTTAAACTCATTTTAACTTATCAGTAGTAAGTCACCATATTATTACTTTGCTTATTCATGTTGTAATTAAATTTTTTGAAAAATGTTTTAAAATGAAACAAGCTTATTTTCTCAGTAATTTAGTGTAATTTTGACGAAAAAAGGTGAAATTAGTTTCATTATAACAGCCTATAATAGACTGAAATAATCATAAACAAATTATGCAGTTGTAAAATCAATAGCTACATGTGTGAATTAAACGCTATTAAAAAGGTGAAACAGTATATATTGATATTAAACATTTCGTCAATTATTTAAACAGTTAAAATTTACAAGAACTTTTATGAAAGCAACATCACAACGAATTAATTAAAATTTATTTAAATTTACAATTTAACTTAATTTATTAAAATTTACAATTTAACTTCATTTATTAAAATTTACAATTTACAAGAACTTTTATGAAAGCAACATCACAACGAAAACAAGAAATAAATTTCAATCATACTATGGATCGTTGTTGGAAGCTCTAATGTTTTCAGATCAAAAGTTTCTTTCAAACCTTAGCATGGCAACAAATCGTATTGTAGCTCGGCTACTAATTTTTTTCTCTAACCTGCAGGAATTATATACTTCCTTATGATGTTTTATAACAAAAATATATCTAATAAGATACCTAGAAAAGATAAACTATCCACCTGCAGCATAAAGAAAGGCAGTGGCAGCCGTCCATGCAGCCACTTGCTTCGCGGTTGGCACAAACTTCAATATCACAATTCCAGATACGATGATGGCCAAACCAGTTATGAATATGCCACCAATGCCTGAAATAGTATTATATCATATCAGTTTAATGTTTGAGAAGTATTTAAAGCAAAACAGACGAATGGATGTACTAAACATTTATTAATTATGAGATTTTATTCACCTTTTATTACCTGTCAATATTTATCAATCATATTTTGCTAAAGATTTCTGAACTTCTGAATTTTTCCGGATTCTGAACCGGCAAAGTGGTATTTCTTTTAAGGAAAATTTTTCAGTTTGACGTTCTGTAGTTTGTTTTTTTTTTTTTCTATTTTATATGTGGATCATAGGGCCGTCCTTATTTGTTTGAAAATTTTGCCATAGAGCTGTTGTTAAGAATATAATTGTATCAGAGTGTTATAGATATGAGTATAAAAATTACTAGTCTCTTTCCATTGTAATAAATACAATTGTTTGTGATTATAAATATTAAATACATTAAAAATAAAAAAAGATCACATGGTCAAGGGAAAAAATTGTGATGGTAAAAATGAATAGCTTATAATAAAATCATAATATTCGGTTGATGAAATATGCAATGACCCTTCGTTACTTGACTGACATTCATCCACAAAATCACTTCGTCATAAAACACTTGTGTTTTTTTTTATTTTGTCATGTTTTTGTTCTAATATTACTATCACTTTGCCAGCCATTTGCTCTCTACCTATTGTTATAGCTTTCATTATCCACCCTTAATTATCCAGCTGAATTTTTTAATATTACAGAAACATTTTTAGCTCTGTTCCCACAAGCAATAGTCACTCATCATCGTAAACCAATAGTCAACACATCACCTACATATCGTTTGAAGTATATTAATTCATCAAATACTCCAGTGAACTTCATCTTCATCGTTTGCTGATCTGCTAAATCTTTCTTCATTCTTCAGCAATCATCATATAGTCAAACCAAAGTATACGAACCTAACATCTGTTTTCACCTGTTACTGCCATATTATTCGATTATATCCCAAAAAAGCCTTTAATAGTCTATAAAATAACATTTTGCAGTTTTTTGGCAATAGAAGGATTGTGCTTTCATATTGTAAAATTCTTTTCTTTTAAATCAACACTCTTTTTACTACTCTTTGAACTTCTTTGAATTCATCACTTTTTCAGAGTAAAAATCTTTTGCAATGCACAAAAAAGATGATAATACACACATGCCAGTTCAGGAGAACATATAGGAGAGGTAGGGCCTCCCATCCAACTTTCAGCAACTTTTTTAAGTAAAGAAGACTATAGCATTATCATGATGATGTATAAAAAATTTATGATCGCTAAAGCCGGGTGCTCAATTTCCAACTTTTTCTTTAGTTTTTTTACCTGTGAGCAGTACACATCCGCATTAATTGTTTGAGTATGGGACAGAAGCTCTCAATAATTTACACTTGATATTCCACCATACAATCAATAATTTTTTTTATGTTAAAACATTTAGCATTTAATACTTTGCATTTAATATTCTTATAAATAACTTAAGCACCAGTCACTTTCTTTTTGAAATGATTCATTTATCCGATATATAAGAACAGAAATAGACAAATTCATACTGTTCATCCAATTACATTCTGATAACTCTGTGACATCTGTCTCTCCAATTTTTAAAAAAACTTCTAACTTCTAATCCTTTGTTAAGAAAGTACTGCATTCTAACAATATGAACTTAAACTTTTACCTAAGAAGATTTCAAGGTATTTTTTAAACATAATCCTATTTCGTAGTCACATATCATAAAGTTATGCAATATTGCAAATATATAATAGAGGTCAACAAATACCTCACCCGTGACTAGATTAGCCTCGTACGAAGCCAGCTTGAATTGTGTTTCGAGGTACTTTGGCAGGAAAATGTAGAGTCCACTAATTGGCATCAAGTGTAACACGGAGCTGGCTGTGCGGCACATCAGGATGTCATTTGTCAACTGACGCTTTATAGTGGCGAAGAAGTCTGCAAGATTCAAATTTAATCATTTCAAATTATGTAAATTACTTTGCAAATAACATCTATCAAGATTTATATTATCAAAACTGCTCAAAAATTAATAATGACATCAATATTATCAAAAGACAATTTTTGGTAATACACTATTTCATCTTTATTTAGGTAAAAGTTTATAATTAACCTAGTTTTTTTGTTGATAAGAACCCAAATAAAACGTAATAAGAATGTTAATATAACTGGATTTGAGTAAAGAAATTCACAATTCAATTCCATGTGTTTCTTTAGAATTCCTTACCAGAAGTAATAAAAAAGAATTCTTAAGGTTCATATCAGGTATCTGCCTGTCCGTAACACCTAGATTTTTTTGAATTAGCTTAAGCAATCTGCAAGGAACTCAGAATAAATAAAGAGGTAATATGTCCCTAATTATCCATGTGGTCGATTTTAAAATCGAATCAGCAACTGAATTTTGAGGGAGCCAAACATTGGGACACAAAATAGATTTTTTCATAACTTTCAAGAATACTGAAACCACGGATTGTATAATCTGTACGTGTGTATATTTTTATATTTTACCTCATTCTGAATGAAGTTATTTACAAAAATTTTTTGAGAAATAAACTGTGAATATCAATATGAAATTGAAAAGATCAAACGTGTATTCTAGATTTTCTGTAAACATTTCTAAACACTTTAAGTTAGGAACGCACGACACGACTCACCACCACCCTCGCCCGCCACGGTTACGGGTGTGCGATTTCATTTCAAAATTCACGAGACGGAAAAGTGATGCGACTCCACGCCCACAAAGGTTGCAAGAGTTGGTTGCAGGTTTTGCGGTTTGGAATCGAAAATATTCGCAATCGATTTTTATGTCTTTTGGTGATAAACACCGTCACGGATACAAACCAAAATCGGACTATTGCTTTAAACTTACTAAAAATGAAGCAAATTCCACAACGATATTCTATAATTCTAAGTTTAGAAAGGAATTATTGTGGAATATCCACTAAACTTATTAAGGAGTTAAAAAAATCATAAAGAAAAATGCTTTAATTACTTTCCAATGTCCGTATCCAAAGACAACAGAATATTTCAATAAGATTAGCCTGAATTTAGATAACAACCTACTAATTCGCGAACATTAAGATTAATCAATTTATTTTTAATATACTCCATAAATTGTTTCCGTTTAGTGAAACTAGTGATGATTATGAAATTTTATTTTATTCAAAATGAACATCTCCTGACATCAGTTAATGGGAAAAGAAATGTTAATTAAGGATTTGAGGGTTATAGCGTGCAGAAAACAACTAGTAATTTAGGAGAATGACAACCACGACAATTAGGTTGTTTGCTGTTAAGGTTGACTTTGGTAGAATAGAGACGGCGAAAGATTCTTTTCAAGATTGTTAATAACTTGCTTAAATGTTCTTTCTTAGGCTCGTCGAAAGTTTGCAGCAAAATAAATTCCTCGAAAAAATGATGAATGTCGATCTTTAAAAATAAATTAGCTAAAAATTTGAGCAATGCGCGAATAGTGTGGCACCATAAATGGGAAGAATATAAGAATAATTAAATCATAACAGTGCTTGAATTTACTGCAATTATAAAGGTTTTACTTCATAACAATCTCCCATCACTGCCATCAAGGCAGTAGTTGACGCCGATTATTGTTCTGTTTTCATGAAAATAGAAGCCCGGGATGGTAACGCTGATTGTACCATTTTCCCAAAAGAGATACTCTTTGGAATTCGCTTGACAGTAATTTTTTAACATTGCTAATAAATACCAAAATTACTCAAATCTAATATACCGGTTGTGCCATATGTTTTCGTAGCCGATGATGCATTTGAGTTGAACGAAAATATGATGAAAATTTATACTGGTCAATTTTTCAATATAGAAAAAAGAACATACAATTAACGTCTATATGTTGATTGTGCATTTGGCATTTGACAATTACTTAATCAATATTCAGAGAACATGTTGTATACTAAACAATTTTGTAAAAAAAACGAGAAGACAACAGTATCAGAGAAGATGTTTTAAGTCATGATCTCGACAGTAAACAAAACAACTCAATCACCACATAATGGAAGACATGCAAAAAACAGAATTATTTTTCAACAATATTTTATTAGGGATATTGGGGCCTGAAGTTGGCAGATACCAAAAATATAATTTTCTTTTTATAAAATAACTATGCTAGCCCTGTCTGTAATATAAAATATTCTTAACAGGTCATAGATTATAAATAATTTAAGCTTACTATGAACATTTTTATCTCCCTGCTCTAAATTTTCAGTTATTTTTTAAAATACCACAGACCTTTTCCCACAATTTTAGGCATAATTTAACTTATATTATTTTAGGCTTTTATTCCAAAGCATGGTCTTTTTCTCACTAAAGAAATGAGTTGATCGATTTCAATACCCATTGTGATAAATTACGTCAATACAAAAAGCAAGTCTGACCATGAAAACAATTGCCGCCGGAATGCGCTCACTTGGCGTCAGCGTCTTTAGAGATGTTCGTTAGCACACTAGTGCGACGGGAGCCGCGAACAGTATTAGCCGTAACCGATTAAATTTTTTCATCGATTGATTAACCAATCGATTGATTTGAAAGTTTTAGTCGACTAAATTAGTCACAATTAAAAAAAATATACTTAGCCATGACTAAATTTTTCAATCATTTAGTCATAATTTAGACTCATTTTTTTCAGTTATAAAATTATAATGAATTTTTAGTCATATAGTCTGTGGCCCCAGTATTCGATGGGGGAATTGGACAGAGACTCTCCGACGGATAGGGAAATCTTGTTAAGTCAATTTGTGAAGTGTTTAACAAAATATTTACTACGAAGGGTATTTAAACTTAAGGAAAAAATTAAAAATAAAGAGATGGTTGTGACTTTTCATAAATATTTTCTTAATATGCTAGTGTTGCCTATGTTTATATGTTATCACCGATAAATAAGCAGTCTATTAATAATATTTTTGTTTTTTTCTTTTTATTATGTCGCAATATACGACCAATCATGGTTTTTATAATATTTTTAAGTCCAATAAGATTTTCCTAAATCACCTAAAAATAAATGTAATCGTAGTTATAACTACTGATAACGAATAAAATTAAATAAGTCATTAATCATGATTAATAACTCTAATTTCAAATCATTAATATTACAGTCATTACTAATTTTTAATTATTAGTCAATTTTTAATTATTAGTCATAATTAACAACACTGGCCATGAACAACCAAGGCCAATGCCCAGGAACAACCATACCTGCCGCGGCCAGAAAACACGTCATGAAATCTAAAAACATACTTTACCAATCTTTTTATAATCTACTGGTCATGGTTTTTATAATCTACTGGTCATGGTAAATCGCGTCGTGAGTTTTCAGCCTTATAGAATGAAATAAAAATTAACTATTTTATAACGTGTGTCAACAACTGTCAACACCAATACGTGGGTCTAACTCATTTGGCCAACCTTCATGTTTGTTTAAGCGTAATTTATGACCATTCTATTTAGTATGCTGCTATTTTTATCCTGTTTTATAAGCGAAAATATAAAAAAAGATACATGAACTAAGAACAAAAATGAAATGAGCCTCTTTATAACTAATGTCTGCGATCACAGTTCTCGTATTTACTAACTTTATATTAAAATACAAAAAAGGAAATATTTCATTTTTTGTTGATAAATCAAACTTTAAATGAATAAATGGAATAAGCGTTTGAATTTGCAGGGAGGAGAAGGAAAGTCTATTTGGTTTTTTAAGCTCATTTTTTTTCTTTAACTAACTAACGCAAGAAAATAGTTTCTACAGTCATCGTTCCGCTTAGAAACAATTAGTCAGACGCCCTTCTTACTAAACGCTGTCAATTTTCTTAATTGACAAAAAACTAAAGCTTACACATAAAATCGCGAATAAGGCCTATTTGTTTTCCAATGATCAAATATTCCGGAAGTATGCCCATTATTGCATCACTATCATTAAATGTATCGTTTAGCTTTATCGATTTTATAAATCCAATACAAAAAGTCACAACCACTTACCTGCAAAAAATGGCTGCTGAGTTTTCACTTTTTCCCTTTCATACTTGAGTTTCATTTGTGCGGCGTTTGGATCCTTTTTGATTTGCTTGGGGAAACACAGCATGAACATAGCTAATGACATGATCACCGTCGATATTATGACCATCCCTGAAAAGACAGAAAAAAAGTAGTTACAAACGGGAAGGGAAAGGAACCTAAAATAGAGTATCTTAAAACCTCGGTGGCATCGAATCAAGACATATTAAAATATCCAAACTAAATAGCAAAAAATATGTTACAGAGTAAAAAACATAATGTATTTCGCATTGTGTTTACATTATAAACATTGAAATGAACTATTTTTATTACATGACTAAATATTTAACATATTAATTATCCACAGGAAGTGGACCATTTTACGACTTCATTGTTTCACGCTAAGCGGTTACGGAATTGGATAAAGTTACAAGTCGTCTAAAATCGTCAACTTTGTTACCCTCTCACGCTGTTATTTTAAAAAAAAATCAAATAAAAAATTATATCGCCTATTCAATGAAGTCGAACAAATAATACCTAGTTAAAAATATGTTTCGGTCTACTTTATATGTTAAGACAATACTAAGGCGATAATTTCATAAAAATTTAAACATGATTTTTCTTACAGATAAATTAAAAGAATTTATATATTTTAAATCAGCAAATTGTTTGTGACACAAAAACTGATAGAGCTAAACGTGGATCCTTTAAATATTTACGTATATATAATGTATAGAGACTAACAAATAATGTATAGAGACGTTAAACAAAAGACAATGTGGCAAAAAACTCTACACAATGCTAGAGTATTCCTCAATCGGTTTTTAAATGCATACTAGGGCAAGGTGTTAATAATAACTGACATTTAGGCATGTTCTATCTCTATACTTTAATATGTACAGAGATAGAACATTCATAGATGCAATACCGTATTTGGAATTAAATATGGAAACGAGATTTTTTCCAAAACACACACCCCTAGGTGTATATAAAGCTACCAATATCTTAAAAATAAACTTTAAAACGCACTCCAGGTGCGAAGGTTCTTAAGACCAGAACGATTATTGGGCCTTATATAATTATTGGGTTTACCACAAATAAATAAAATCACGTAAAACCAATCAAGTTAGACTCGCACACAAAGGATATATTTATCCATCTCGGAGCATCTACTTTTCATAATAAAAATATTACATAATTACCATTCTAGACTTTAGGACTGAGACATTAAAAGCAATAATTCTTTATTTAACATCGATAACTTTTAACATATTTTAGTTTTCGGTAATATTTTATATCTAAAATCCAAGACCATTTTCATTATTTTGTACCACATAATTTCTAAAAACACAGATATTTACATAATTGTAATAACTTTTTTCTAAAAAAATTACTAAAAGTATTTATGTATGTGTAAACAATGTTTAAAGTATTCCAAAAAAGGACTATTGTAACCAATATTAATACATACATATTGGTCATGCGAATGAATAGCTTTTTATACTTCAAAAACAAAGGTATCGCGTTCACCTTTAGAAGACATATTCAGCATTGTATGCAACAAAGTCGCATGCAACGCCAACAAATTCCACAGCCAAAATTATGCAGCCCACACTGCACCGGCAACGCCAGACAGGCTTCCGCCACCAAAAAACTGCGCGCGGACAAAAGGACACGGATATGCAAATCGCAACGGGCAAATTCCCTTGAACCTACGAGGGGAATTATTCAACAGACGAGCGATGCCGAACCGCCCAAGGTCAGTGCCGCCACGATATGGCCGCGCCGCGAACAAATTCAACGCACCGCAGCTAGACAAATGATGATAAGTGATCGCCGGTGACCTTCGGCCAGATCCACATAATATCACCATAATGAACGGGGCGACCTTGCCGCGGAACAAAAACAAACTTATAGCTTTTTTATTAAACCGATGTGTGGTCAGTAATAATTTGACCAATATCAACACGACATAACGCTTCCAAATTATTCAACTTACTAATTAACAATCTCATTAATATTTTCGACGTTTGCATATAAGTGAAAATAAAAATGTCAAATAACATTACAGATATTGTTCGATTGATCATACAAAGAATAATAAAAACGTCCGTATCTATTAATAGCGACAAGTGGATTTTTAAATGTCCGCAAACTACGTCGATTGCACGGCTCGTATAATCGTTAATACAACATATCATGTCTCGTGTCACGTCCTTGACTGAATGTCTGGGAACGCTAGTTAGAAACACTTAGCAACTATTAATTTCCGGAAAAAACTTCACGCATCGAATGATATTATAAACCAAGCTTAACTTCACTGAAGTGAATGTCAACTCTGGCTTCGATAAAAAGGCCTAAGAATCCGACAGCTCTTATTAAGAAATAATGTTTCAGACTGAGAGTATTCAACCCTGATTTAGAATCATCATGTCGATAATTTTTAAGTACCGTTATCACACGAGGCTCAATCGGATCTGAAGATGAGCCCTGATTGGCTATAACAAATAGATGGCAACACGCAAATACTTAATCGTCAACAAAAAACAGCTCAACTGTAATTCTCTGTCGCGATCACTTGTCGAGGTATCCTACGGACAATCTTTAAAGAACTGTGTAGGTACTATTGTATAATGACAGATTTGAAAGATCTAAAATTATATTACTACTATTTAATTAAAACTCATATATAATAAAAAAGATCTTATTTTATAATAAAACATCAAGCCCACAGTTTCGTTCAAGTTAGCTTAAGAATATTAGAAAATTATTGTTTCAGAGAACTATTTTCTTAAACACCGCGCTTAAAAGTTATTTAAGAATTTGTTAAAAATCAGTTTCAGTGTTTTATATTGCTAGTGCATTTTATGACATCTATTTTAATTCTGGTAGCATATTTAAGTACTATTCTAAGTTAGGTTGTTCGCCAATAAAATAATTGAGATTAAAGAGGATACAAAGTTCTATTCTAATATTAATTTAAATTTTAAGTACATGGCAGCTTTTAAATTTTTATTCGGTCAGTATTACGTAGACGCTTGGTTCATAGCGAACATGCCTTATGAGTTACATATCGCACATAGCAGGTCCCGATTCCTTTTAGTTAAAAAAATCAATTTATTAGCCCATATTTCATTTTGCATAGTAAGCTTTCAGTTTTTGTTAATGTGACGGAGAAAAACGTACAACGTGGAAAATATAGCTTCTATAAAGATTTTTGAACATATATATATATATATATATATATATATATATTTACCTTAACGAACTTGGTTGGAACATTGCCGTATGCCCAAGTATGCAATTCGTTCAAACGTTTGTTATAACCGAACAAACCAAATTCCATAACAATGACATACCAATCAAGTTATTATCAATATTTTTATATAACACGAAACAGATCACAGATACAAACAAAAAGACGTAAAGATAAACAGAAAGACACAAAAAACTAAAAACTGTTGTTTTGGTAACATGAAAGAACGCGAAGAATAAACAGCTTAACAACAGTGTGATCAGATTTATAAATATAATAGAGATGAAGCTAGTATCGCAACTCTATTAAATTTTACTATATGATTTTTATGACTGTTCTTAAATCCTTCAGTCTCATGTGAATATACCTTAAACAGTATTTCCAGAAAAGTCACGACTTTTCAATGTGGCAGTCATTATCAGGAGTGTCACAAAGTAGTTGTGCATTTACCTATATAAACTAGAATAATATGTTTTACGGGACAAGTCGTAGTTGAGTCATCAGCATATTTTTGTGAGGTGAATAAGGAGGAGAGGTGCGGGAATCGTGGGTCTAAAATATTTGTAAAACGCTATCTTAACTGTTCAATTCTGTATCATTTCTAGTGAGTTACCCCTGGATGATTCCATAACGATCAAATACAACGGCTACAAACTGCTCTTGTCACTTTTATCTAATCACAAAGTGTAGAAAAGAACCTTTCTTTCGTTAAAATTCTTGTCTCGCCTCGATCTAGGGGGCAGTGGAAGAATGCCCGCTTTTATTCAAATCGTTTTTAAACATGTGTGTGAAGTTGTAGATAATATACAACCCATCTAAACTCGAAGGTGTTAATCGTCACTTACCAAAAACAGGATAGGCGATCATAACGGAGTATCCCAGTATATTATCCCAAAATATTATTCTCATTTACCCATTGTCACTTTACTCTATAAACGCAACGCGCCTAACACTAGTTTTCATGAATCTGAAACGAATTTTTAGATTTAGAACACAACCATTCTGTCTAATATCTGACTACCTGTCTATCATCTATAGAGCACATAACCCCAACATATTAAAACTACAATCATAACATTTAATAACATTATGTATAATCCGTTTAAATCGAAATAAATAATTAAAATTTAAAATTCTCATTTTAATTTTAGGGAACCTTCATACAACTCGTATTTTATAATTTCTTACATTTAACCGCAACACAGAAAAATAATTAGATAATTTTTTGTCCTTACTAAGGTTTTTTTCTCTCCTTATTCTACATTAATTCGACTGGTCTAACAGAAAATAGAAGTCGACCCGCTGATAGTGACACTTCCCATTGACTAACATTAACCTTAGTACATCAATGAGTTATCGTGACTAGAGATGCACAATATTCTTCTTTGTATCGCTATCTTTAGTCGATCCGGGTCATAGCTCTGGGATACGATATTACGATCGTGTCGAATAGTCACAATCTGATCTTCCAAATATCGCTCTATCGATTATAAATTAGAATATTTTTTCATTATATGCAACAGTACATTTATAATTAAGTTATAATAGAATAACGTACATACCCAATACCTATAAAAATATTTAAATGTAGTAATGAAAAATAGAAAAATATTTGGACCAACCACATTTAACTGTTTTCTCTGTTGTAGATAAACTATTTATTTCTTCTGAAAAAAAGTTTAGGAAAATGTTTTTTGTAATCAATAAAAAATGTTTACAAATTCCAATCTTCAAATTTTAAACTTTTTAAAAATAATAGACTTAAAGGACGGTCCGGATCTAATCCTATAATCGGATATAACAAAAAATATTTAAATCTATCCGCCGCCAAACTACCAAACATAATTATCCATCATCTACAATGACTGTGTGACTTGACTATACGAGTATTATTTATGCGATCGATTCGAATCGCTCCCGGTATCAGTACGTTTATATCGATCCAAGTCTGTATCGCGTTTGTCTATATCAATCGACAAAGTCGACGTATCCGTATGATTTTGTATCGATACTTGAAAGTATCGGATCGGATCGTGAAACCCTATTCGTGACGTCTATTCGCATGTTCATAGTTGTACATTTGTGGTAGTAGTTTACTATGGGCTAACATTATTTAAAAAATCTGATGACTAATTACTAGGGCATTCGTCACTTATTTATATCGATTACTATATCGATGTGCCAAACCCATATATCGTATTAGTACAATTTTATAACTATCTTATTTTGAATTCAGTCCCAAGCACTCTGTAACTGAAAAAGAAATTTCACTTCTACTCCTTGGAAACAACTCTACATTTTCAGAACTATTTTCACACAAATATTTTGTATTATAACTTTTCACTCTATCCCTTATTCTCCATAAATATATCAAAATTATTTGCATAAAACATATTGAAATATCAAAATTGAACATTCTCGATGTATAATTAAATGGTTACAACACATTAATACAATCAAAATTATATTTTCCCCGTCTCACGCTTACGACCTGTATATGTATACCTATGTTATATACATATACAATGTATTCTTCGCAGACATCAAATGGCTGATTCATTCAACCGTCTACAAATTTGATAAGGTGACAAGCCAAAATCGTCGACATTACAAATCTAACACTTATATTACTGCGATTCGGTTCGCGAAGAGCGAGAGGCAACACGCCGCCGGCGGTTGCGCTCTTTTCGCGAACGCGGAACACGCGTTTCCTGTTATAACGGGCACGCGGAACCACCGTGCGAAACGACCACTAACCAACGCTTAAGGACCTAAACCTCTGAGATGCGTCTAAAGCCGGTATTGCGTAACCCAACAATTAGACGCACATTACTTCACGCATATATTACCGACACGGTTATGTATTAAATACCGGACCGGCAATGGTTTAGCCTAGTATACGACCTGCTCATTTCTTGCTGGTTTACGAGCAATAACTGAGTAATACCTCTTCGATTCGAGTTTCCGGCATTTCGAGACTCATATTCGACTATGAAATATGCTATTAAAATATACAGTCAATCTTCTTAGACATGGTTCCAAAGAATATACTTCATTACTGATATTGAAATCTTTCTATATACCATCTTTAACTTAATGTTAGATTAAATGTGCAACGATGGAAATTGTGAATTGCCGGTTATGCAAAATATTTCAGCCATTTGTAATTACATATACGTAGCCAACGCTTTAGCTCACTGAACTCGCGTTACGGTTTATCGTTTTTAATTTTGCTTATTGATTCATTCACAAGAAGAATACTGAAATACCAGTGTCTGTAAGGTTCTAAGAAGTAGATGCCCTTGCCTAGATTTTTTATATGAATAAATAAATAGAAAGTAATATAGAGTATGATGCGGGATTAATACTAATAAAAAACGTCGAAATGGTATTACAATAGGACAGTATACACTTTATTATACAGAACATTGAATATATTTGGCGTTAATTTTTTAGAATTCACAATTAAATGAAACTACATGATGTAGTATTATTTCTACTTTCTTTAAGTTCTTTACCACGACCTAGGTTTCGTTGTATTACAATCTTAGCTAATAGCCCACCTGAAGATGTTGTAATACAACGAAACCTAGGTCGCGGTAAAGAACTTAAAGAAAGTAGAAATAATACTACATCACAGCAGAACATATTATTTGTACATTTTATATTATTTAATCAATTCACGATTGATGTTTACATAAGTAATTGCATAAACAAACAATTTATCTAAATCTTATCTCGAAATTAGATGTCGGTCGATATTGTTCGTAACTACTAAAGCAAATAGTTCATTATAATTTGAAAGCACCTAAATATTTAAAGGATTTTTTATAAAGTGCCGTAAATTATGAAACAATTTCCGGCCTGTCTGCTCCTTTCGTATCATGAGAACAGTTTTTCGTCTTTTGATCCACCAGAGCTGTTTCTAGGTCTTGTGGTATTGACGTTATGGGAATTATTTTTTTGTCAAATTCAGCCACTACCAACAATACCTATTTCTGTTTTATGAAAAAATTGTTATCGGAGTAGCCAATACCGTTTTTGAAAAAAAATATTTGCGTTAGTCTGTAGGATTGGACTACTGAAGTTCACATTCTGAAATTTATATTTCACGCCATCTGAAACATTCACATTGTTTCTCTTAATATTTTCCCACTAATACTATAGAAGTAAAAGTTAACATGTTCGTATCTAACTCTCACCTAAACGGCTGGGCAGATTGTTATGTAATCAATACTCAGTTCATGATACGAATTCACATAAAGACTAATTTTATATATATATATATATATGTATATATATATATATATATATATATATATATATATATATATTAAATTGGCAAAACGTTGAACATTCATTACAGATAGATTCTGCAAGAGGTAGAGTAAAATACAGAATAATTCCCGCCATCTTTTTCGAAAAGCCACGCGGGTCAAAGCTAGTTATTACATAAATATCAATATTCAAATTACTCAATTAACATCTCAACATATTAATTTATACTACAGCGGCAAAACAAATTTCAATCCAAAAATTATCTCTTTATCAAGTGAGTGGTAACACGACTTTACGTAATTGGAAAAATTTCGTCGAACGTAACTAATAAAAAAGACCAATATTTCCAAGACTTTTACCAGACACCTAACCTACAATATCATGTTATCGTTTTTAATTTTACTTAGTGATTCATTCACAAATATGAAATACTCGATATAGTACTATGCCTGTAAGATTCTAAAAATCAACAAAAAAAATATTATTTTCCTGCATTATATTTGTAGAGTCTCAATTTAATAATCACACTCTCAATTTAATACATCGTCAAAAGACATTTAATTTTTCGTTGACGATACATAATCCCTAAACAGTACACTTAACTACATCTAAGTTCTCAACTACCGTATTCACTACTCACAATCACTTGACCGCAGGTGCGTCTAAATGCAATTTGTTTACGAAAGGTGAATATAAATTTGTTGACATTTATCGATGTAATCCGTTATAAATGTCATAAAACGAACTAGCAAACATTCGCAATTTCGTGCGCGTAAAATTTGAAATATGGCCGAAGACACTCAACTAAAATTTAGCCTCTACAAACTTCATTCCAGAAACGTTTCTTAAACGAGATTATCTTTCTTCTTACAGAATAATAAGGCTGCTGGAAAAGCTCGCTTTCGAGCATGTCACGTAGATTTTACCGGATGAGAAGTAGGACAAATTATTAAAACTGATTAAAAGTACAAATAACTTTTCACCGCTTCCACGGTGGAAATTTGATACACTCATTCCTAATGTACGCCCTACATTGTAAATGGAACTGAGTTTTACAATTCTCCACTAGATGGCGGTATTTAATATATTTTTAAGAAATGTTTTTAATTTATAATGCACTGTAATACATTGCAATTACATATAAATTAAAATGGTATCATTAATATCAATCAGACTATAGGGGGTACATAGGACACTTCAGAAGGATTAAAGTTGAAAATCTAGAAATGTGTAATACAGCGTAACATTTCCCCCGTGAAGGGTGGACAAAATTGCTAGATTTAAATAATGATATATTTCTTTAAAATAATTATATATATATATATATATATATATATATATATATATATACTTCTTTTTTTATATTAGTAATACACATTGCGAAAGGCTACCAAGAGTTATCGGCAAAGTAAATAAAATTCACTTCACTTTATACATCATAGATGCATTGACCTCACAAGCGTGCATATCGGTCACCGCACGCAAACGCTGCTCATAAAACCCGATAGCGCTATTTGAACGTCCTATCTTAATTAGATTGTTACGCTGCACCTCTGATAAACCAATATTGGATAAAGCCAGATCCTAGGATAAATCAATACTAACGTGTCGACTCCATTATAGAAATGCGAACCATTTTTTTACACATGAATGTATCTATTGTTAATAAATCACAATGGATGAATTTAAAACAATGACAAATATATAACATAATCGACTGTTAACGACGCTGCAACTGAATAATTTCGATGCTATTAAAATCGTCTTAAATCCCAATAGAACTTCAATAGAAGTTCCCAATAGAAGTTTCAATCATTTGTCTCTAAGAGTAAAACCTGTTGTTGAATTGGTTATCCATCTATCATAGCTTCTTTAGAACTGCTTAATATAAAGAGAAGAAATATCAGTCGGAAATAAGTCTTGGTGAGCCACAAATAAAAAAAAATTAATAACGTAAATTAACTAGCGTGCTGACCTCAGGACGTTAATTTTTTACATAGAAATAAATATTGTAATAGAAGTTCAACGTAATCAATTTTTGAGTAAAGAGCGAAGGATATAGAAAAATACATTTGTTGGAAACGTCGTTATTTTTACTGGACGTTATTCAAAGCCCTTGGAAATGGCCACTTTGTTCTAAAATGCTAAAAGACACGTATATTCTAATTTTTGAAATGGAATCTTCTCAACATATATTTTTTAAATTTTGAGACTGTTATTCGTCTCAAAAATTTTACAGACATTTAAAAATAGTGCATTTGTGATAAACCAAATTGAATACGAGAAAACGTGCGTGCAATTATTTTAATGACTGCAGCCAGAGATCGCAAAACGTACATGAAGACTACACCAAAGTAATCGCCGATGTATACAACATCAGCACCAAAGTAAAAAGTCCGGCAGGAATAAGTGACATATTAAAGTAGGAATAGATTTAGACCAACGATCAGTTCTAAGTTCAGTACTTTTTAATCTCATCATGGACCGTCTCACTTTAGGAGCACAAAATGAACCATCTTGCGATCTACTTTCACACGAATGATATTGTCCCTATCAGAGATAATTTCGAAGACGTGGAACTATCTCTTAAAGTTTGGAAACTCGCATTAAAGACCACTGAATTGAAAATCAATAAACAAAAGACGGAGTGCATGCGGCTCTGTTACTCGGTTTCCAACCAACAGAGTACGGTTAAGCTGCAAAACCAACAACTGAGGGGACTCAACAACTTCAAGTATAGTTATGTTGTCGCCAACAATAGCAGGGTCGATGGTAATATAAAATATCGCATCAACACAAACTGGAAGTGGCGAGAGCTTTAGGGAGAAAAGAAAATGCCGATACAAGTGAAATCAAAGGTGTATCAATCGCGCTTCGCCTCACGCTCTGATATGGATGGAATACTAGCCCCTAAAAAAATCACACCCCACAAGAATACACAAAACGGAGATGAGAATGCTGAGATAGACCTGTCCATCTCACACTATATCTGCTTGACTAGATAAAGAACAACTATTTCTTTGGCAGTTTAAATATTCGCCTAATCGAAGACAAACCTTCAGAAACATGACTGAGCTTATATGGCCACTATATGAGAAGGCAAAAAGATCACATGACCCAAATGGTTCTAAATACAAACACCGGCCCGAAGAACGTTACCTCTAACTTGGATACCCATTATCAACAACGACATGAAGGCTTGACGACCCAGAACAGATGTGTCCGGTGACTAGGAGAGCCGATCCTAAATGAAATGGGAAAAGGCTAGGTAAATGACAGAAAGATTTTAATGACTTCCGCTGTAATCTAAGTTTCCAAAAAAAATATTACAGACATCAAGTGGTATATAATATTAAAGCCCCATTTTGTTGTTACGACTGGTGAAGATAACGTTTTCTTTAGGACTGGTTTAACGAATTTAAATGTTCTTACATCAACAACGATATTAGTAGAGTATATCCTGTAACGAAAAGGACAACTTATGAACAGATTCGGACTACTAAGCTAAATCCAAATATATTATCTGTAATTGCCGTGAATTCTGAAAAGAATTGTGAAATGCTTCATTAAATTGAAATAAAAAGTAACTCTTGCGAACAGAGGAAAAGAGGGCGAAATGCAATAGCATCTTTCTTTTAGAAAATCGGGTTTTATATCATTAGAAAATAATGAAAAAATTACTGACGGATATATAAAAACTTTCAACTTCCCTTTTGGAAATAAATCCAAAAAAAAACGTTCATTAAGCAAAACCATTCTTCACTTCTACAATGCTCATTCCCCATTCCATTATTGTATTTAACGTGTCTTCTACCGTACAGTCCTGCCCATAACTCCATCTATGCACTTCTTTATTGATTTCAAAAATTTAAGGAAATCTAGAGGCATTCGTTTCATAAGTGGAAATGAAGCTTACGATGATGAAAGTGACACCTAAAGATGAATTAATTAAATGCTTTACTTAATGGTCCCCGTGGATATAAAAAGGTATCGATTAGAGCGGATACTACTTCGAATAATAAATAGAATATTTACAAACTTTATGGCTGTTGTCATTTTTGAGAATTTAAATATTTAGTATATTACTATGATAATGTAATTAATAACATAATACTTATCTAAAAATATAGATTTTTCCAAAATAACTTCTGTTTTCTTCTGGTTAAGTATAAGTGCATTTTAATATTTCTTAATTAATAAACAACCAAAATAAAACATGCAGATACAACGTCTTCAGGTGGGCTATTAGCAAAGATCTTTGCTAATAGCCTACCTGAAGATGTTGTAATACAACGAAACCTAGGTCGTGGTAAAGAACTTAAAGAAAGTAGAAATAATACTACATCACGTAGTTTCATTTAACTGTGAACGATATTAGGCTAATGTAGATATATTCATCACACATTATTTGATATACAGTATTCTCATATATAAACATCTTAAAAAATCAGTGTTTGATTTAAAAGTTAACGTCATTGTTATTACGCACTGAACAAATTCTCTTCGATTTGCCTCAAAGCGATGACATTTAACTAGCTTTTGCGTAGATTTTAGATTAGGGCGTTGAGATTTAAATGCAGGTTTTGGGGTCTCAAAACACGTGAGCAATAGATTTAATATACACCTTCTATTACACTGCTTCTTTAAAATGTGTCCTGCGAATGGAATCAATAAAAAGTCGAATATTTTTTATTAGAAATACTATCTGTAATTTTATTCCGCTTCCATATTTAAAACAACCAACATTTAAAATAATATTCAATTAATACTTTTCAAACATTATTCTGATTAATGACAAACATAGGCATATATTAATGAAACAATTTATCTCACAATGTGATTTATGGAATCGAACATAAATCTTATAAATTACTAAATTATAACGTAATTAACACGTTGTTCTATTGATGTAATATAATTGCATAAGGGGCAGAAAACGCAGGCATTAAGTAAATCTCAATCATTAATAACAATTAACAAACGCGACAACAGACATCTGGGCGAGACTGCAGAGCAATTTACCTGCCCACACCTGTTTGAATGGTTGCGCTAGCCGCTATGTGGCCAGCTAGACGAGCGATTTCGTCTCGCGAGCTACGGTTAGGGTTGGCCATTACTGGCCATCGACAGGGGAGGTCCATCAACTCTTTTACAATTTGCAAATGATAATAAACATAATTTCTTAATTTTTTTTAAATTTCTTTTTAGACATATCTGTAGTGATACAGAGTAGTATCTACAAATAAAAGTAGCGTCAAACAAATTTCTGTATTTAATCACGTTCATTATGGGTAGCAATAATACACGCTCCTTTCGTAATAAACAACGTATAATGATAACAGTTAGTATTGTTTCCAGTTTTCCAACTGAAGTAAAAATGAACAAATGCTAAAAAAACTTATTCGAACATCACTCTCTACTAGTTGCGAAAATTCTGAACTGTCTTTAAATTTAAAAAAATATATATACAGACACTAAATAAACGGCAATTAAAATAACTTTCATAACATGGACACCATTTTTGAGATACAACAAAAATATAACATATTTAATTCGGTGAAAACTTCCCTTTCAATTCCATTCAAACAATTTTTTTAACTTGCAAACTGACTTTAAACACTGTATCCACTGAAATTAACTTCATTCAATTTTTATAGCTGTTAAGAAAATCAACTAAACCAAAATGTCATAGCAATAAAACAAAAAAAGTGCCTCCAATCTACATTCAATAACCTCATAAAAAATGTTGTTGCCAAAATTATCGATAGACTGAAAAAATCATACACGACTTCATTCGTACACAGATACATAGAATTACATAATAATATGTTGGCCACCATGTTTTTATCATAAACTCTTAATGAGTAATTAACGTCCACAATTTAATTTCGTATTCTCGTAAATGTATCAGTTAATTCATAGTAGGTGGGTGCGGCACTTCATGCATAATTCCATTGACATCCGCCTTATACGTTTATTTTAATTTAACTTATCCATGATTTTAATACTCGTTTATTCCCCCTTAAAGTCGATAACACCTGACCGCTATTAGAGAAGGTACAAAGCATTAATATTTCAAATGACTTATTTCCTTATGTCGTTAGGGTTATCAATCGTTATGAGATCCATAATTTTTGTCAATGAAAAATTTAAAAAATCAAACTCGTGTGCTGCCTATAACAAAACTTTAAACTACTTCATAAGCTAATGAGAAATTAACTTATAGATCACACTACTGCGCAATTAATATTAACTGTTTTATTTCAAATTTACGTCTTTAATAAAAAACTAAAAAGAATAGAAAATTGAAAAAAAATAAGATGTGCTGCCTTTAACAAAACTTTAAACTACTTCATAAGCTAATGAGAAATTAACTTATAGATCACACTACTGCGCAATTAATATTAACTGTTTTATTTCAAAATTATGTCTTTAATAAAAAAACTAAAAAGAAAGAAAACTGAAAAAAACAAGATGTGCTGCCTTTAACAAAACTTTAAACTACTTCATAAGCCAATGAGAAATTAACTTATAGATCACACTACTGCGCAATTAATATTAACTGTTTTATTTAAAAATTATGTCTTTAATAGAAAACTAAAAAGAAAAGAAAACTGAAAAAAAAAACAAGATAATAGCTTAGAATTGAATTTGAAAAGGGACTGATACAGTCAGTCCCATTCAAATTAAATCCAAAGTTATTATCTTGCACTTTACATGAAAATGTTTGATATAGAAATAAATTATTTGGAAACTTTAAATATACATTTTTCTCTACAGGGGACTTCATCTCATTTTCCTTATTTTCTTTTTCTTTCGAAGGTATTTATATCTTCATGTTTTTTTCCAACTAAGTGGTGCTTGTTGGAAGATTGTTAAGACGCCAACGGTGATGATGTACTTCGTGTATACTGTCCGATGCGCCACAGAGGGACTGGTCATATCCATGCCTGTTGATAAGACATAGATATGATCAGCCGCCCCCTTAATTTTCACTTACATTAAATGTCTTTTTATGGCAGTCATTGCAATCCCGTCGTGAAATGCAGAAACTGGGAAAACATTTCTATTATGAACGATATTCGAAACGGCACTGAAAGCTATTTTAAAATAATAAATATAACTTAAACACCAGTCTTCTGGTGACAGAATATTGGGGTTTAAGAATTTTCATTGGCTGTACCCTAAATTATGTCTGTATCCAAACTTTGAAGTATCTGAGACTACTAGAAGTAGCTTACACATTTTTCCCTAATATAACTTTTATCGATGCAGTTGAAGAGACATTTTCACACCAAATGAAAAGAGCGAAAGAGTCGAAGAACGAACGTTTCTCTTCTTGTCTATAGTTTGATTTGGCGCATTCGGCCAGCAGGTCGAGAGGGCAACCCTATACCAGTGGTATAAGTCAGCGCGGCCGCGCCGGCTCGCTCGAGATTGTTACCGGCCTTGACCGTAAATGCGAGACTCGAAAATAATGTATCTAGCCGCGACGAGCGCGCACTTATGTCAGGCGCACCGCACGATTCCGCGACGCTTCTAACGCGCCTGCGCAACCTTGACGCAGAGCAAGACAATGCTACCTAATCATTACACTAAATATAATAATTACTCAAACCACATTTGAACTAGAATAAAATGATCCCATTGTTCTTAATCAGCGCGCTTCGTAACGAACGGACCGCGGTCGATACCACATACCTACTGCCAATTATAAAAATTGATGGGGCAGCACCCGTGAGTACTGGCTGGAAATTGGTATGGTGCACGCTATGGCGCGAGTGATGGTCTAGCTTAAATACTTATATAACTATAAACTGCATTCCTTTTCACAAAACAATCCTAATTATTTTTTAGTATTCCTTGCAAATCTGTGGCCAAACATAAAGTGGCCAGCGTTCGAGGCCGTAAAATAATTTGTGAAACAGTCACACATACTAAAACTACAAATTGTAATAGATACACCCTATTAACCGAATTAATAGGGTAATAGATAATCTTAGATTAGTACAGTTGCGATATAGCCATTTCAACCCATCGAAAATTTTCGAGGGATAATATTGATACAATTTACACTTCCGATATATCTTGCTGTAGGCAAAAATACAAGACGCGATATAAATAATATCCGAATACGATAGAAAACAGGAAAGCAAACCTTTGTATATGTGTCGTTTCCTTTTAGATAATCATGTATATTCCGAATTAAAGCCCACGCGGTAAACTTCGAATATCAAAAAACTATTCAGTTATTTTACTATTTCAAAAACTTTAATTGCAATTTTTTTATGATTCTTTAGATATCAGTTTTCTTTTAGAGAAAACATTTCGGCTTTATATTATTAGTTAATTTACTTGTCTGTTCGTCTTTCACAGCCTTTTTTCTCTAAAGACTGCATGATGCATATATTTCAATAGTAAACACTCTAGAATATTTATATGGAAATATTAGAGGGATAAAATAACGTACTTATTTTTTTTTATTGTACGGAATATCATTTAACAGAACAAATTATGAAATAACAGAAAAATATTAAAAATGTCCATAAAAAAGATACCCTCGCCCATCACTGAAAAATTTAAATTCAAAATTATGAAAAAAGCAACTTCTAAGTTCACCCTAAATTTCGCTGGAAATTAGGCGGTACCTCTGAATGTCATAAATCTTTGAGATACTCACAATCTTTTTATGCCTGTGAAAGATAAACTAGGTAATAAATTTATGCGGTGGAACATAGTATTAATATTTTTTTATTAATTAACCTAGTTCCATAAAAATACTATGTAAAAATACTATATAATAAAAATACTATGTATATTTACACGTGCCTAAGTGTGTACGGAACCATCGTACGGCGAATTTTACACCTCCTTAACTTTATTTTTGTACATTTATTATGACTGTCAAATGTGGCCGTACTGCCAAAATAAAAAAAGCAATTTAAAAAGCTATTACGCTCTGGTTTCAAAATGTTGCGTGAACAATATACCATTATTTATTTACGCAAATTAACTTGTCCTGGCGAGAAAATTAAATAATTTATAAGTCACAACAAAGTAAACTCGACTATCATAGTTAGCCTTACTAGTTGCTCACAATTTATGATAATTCGATGAAACCATCACACACTAATAAATAACACAATAAAAACTTCATGGAAAGATAATGAATACATGAATGTACGCGATTGTTTGAACACATAAAACATATGAGCATGTAGGGACTGGTGCGAAGTATGTACAAGCAATACAAACACAATAACTGCAAGCAGGAAGAATATGTAAAAGACCATGAAAGATATGGTTGGAACAGATCCAAGAATTCATAGTTTTTAAACCAAGCTGCGTGTAGGAAGCAAATGAAGCACGCCAGAGCGACGCGATGTTATGCTCCATCAACGCTGTTTACTCTGACTTTTATGTTTTAATTTTAAAATCTTACCATTGAAAATAATTTTAAAATACAATGTATTCGACCCTCGTCATAAATAACCAAATTTGATGATGCAAACTTAATTATTCACTCTTTTATTTTAATTTCGACTGGTTTTGAGTGCTTAAAGTGTCTAAAAAAACATACACTTAAATGTCGACATTGTTTATTTAAGTATCCACATCTAAAAAAATTAGGTTAAGTAACCCCAGAGTGCTGGTCGCGCATTCGAAACTCATAAATACCTAATGACTGAGTAAACACTTGAATAAATTGCGACCCAGCGCGGCGTGACGTAATCGTCACCATTTGCAGGACTCCATAATCAGTTAGGAGTGCGAAAACATGCTGTGTCACGGTGTAATTCAGATCCCCTTAATTAAATGCGCACACTACCTATACTTAAAAATTACGTTAGATGCACATTTGAGGATTTGAGTATTAATGGTTATCTTTTTCTCAAACTAACTACACAGTCCATTATAAGCGTAGGTTGATAATACGCTTCTCAGTTGTTCTAATCACCTGTTATTAACGTGAAGTAACAAAGAGGCTAAATGAAATAACTTTGGATAAAATTTCATACAATTTAATTATATTTATAGATACTTTAAATGTTTACAGGGTTGTGTATCATTCCACTACACTTTCGCTGGCCCCTTCACGCTTTCATTAGCACAGGCGTACTTGTCCGGCACTACGTTTCTGGTTACGCAGCTCATAACCTAAGATGAACATAATAGTTATTTCATTTTATATTTCTGTGCATAAGAGATCTTATATAACGTTTTGTTCGTCCACAAAATATAACCCTTGACATGTGTTTTTTTTATTGGGTTACAGACTGTGTTTATAATTGACCAGGTTCCTGAACCACAGAATTTGGATAATCTCTACAAATATTGGTCAACAATTTCTCAATTTCATACAGATTGTATAAAGAGAAAGTCTTGTTTAATTCTAGAGTTTGGTACAAAAACAGATTATCTGAGGGGATTCGCCATCATATACTTGATAGTGTCCAGATAGACATGGGCAGACATACATCGTCGTCCGATCATAGAATTGGATACATCGTGATATGCGTGGGTATCCCATAAAAAAGGCGCCATTTCATGACTGTCGTGCCCAATTAAATGTCAGGCGGATCTATGAGAACCAAACATTTATCGATATTCCTAGCGAAACGATCTGTCACATCATAATATGGCTAAATAATACAGGCCATATCATACGAGATATGCCTTTCAAGCCACTAGTGGTACTGTCAGCGGTCTGCTGTTTGTTCCAGTATCCATCTTGTACGCATGTAAATGGTTATGGTTGTGGTTATGGGGGTGTTAATGGTTGAATATTTTGATAGAGAAAGGAATATAAACAGAATAATTTATGAGAAAAATGCATTTCAACTAATTATGAGCAGAAGCTACAAAAGTTGTATGGTAGCCAAACAAAATCCAAGCATAATGTTAAAAAAACCATGGAATCTGTATGCTCTACAGAGGTTAATTTTTAGTAGTTATAATTATTGACAATTTCTCCTAACAATAATTGTAATTAATAAATATCACTTGAATTGTAATATCGATCAGGGACAATAAAATCAAGAACGCTCCCTGACTTTCCTCAGAACGAGTTAATTTTACTGTTAATAACGGATGCCGGAAACTAATTACTTGTTATTTTTATAGGTTATAGAGCATGACAAGAAAAATAGTCATGCAACTAAAATCTACAGTATATTATTTGGTCTCGATGAATGACATAATGGAAATTTTAGACAAGGATTTTTTAGAATTCAAGTAGATCCGTAGATCATCCCATGGTTCGAATAGTCTCGATCGAGAACTATTTTAACATCTTAACAGAAACCTCTTGGACAACCATGGTCGAGAGAAAATTATGTATAATATAAAAAACAAACTGCACATTGCAAAAAAGCTATCGAAATATACATTAAATTATGTTTAATGCGTGAAAGAAATGTTCATTGCCTAAAAAGGTATTGTGACAAAACCTATTATCAAAAGATTTTAATTCACGGGGACATGTAGATTTGACTAATTCATAATCAGCGCAAGACTGATTTTGTCATGGATCAACAAATGATACTACAACGATATCTATAATTATAGCATATTCATAACACTTTAAAAGGTAATTGTTACACGATTTTTTGCCATTTTTTTTTGAAGTGAAAACTTCTTTAGGCGCGTTAAACGATTTTTGGTAGGGGAAAATCTTATGGATTCGCGTCACCGATATACTAATGTTAACAGTATATCTGTTACTGGACTGCCGCACGCACAGCGGCCTGTGTACACGTATACACATATACACCAATACATTGTAATACCCGACTGCATAATGTGCGCGTTGGATACTTTTTGGATGGGTAAAATCTTGTGGATTCGCGTCACCGATATGCTCTAATAGCAGTATATCTGTAGCCGTATGGGTGACGCGTTATGCAACATTAGTGCTGTATATATCTAAACATGTAAAGTTAAATTGACTACGTGGAGAATTCAATTGACTGCATCAATGTATAATGTGCATTGTTTAAAGTGTGTTTTAATTTGATTATTATTTGAATTATCTAATTGTAGGATCACTTTGCAGTACAACAGAGAGTAAGAAATATGTTAATATTTTTATATAAAAAACACGAATCAATATTTGTATTTAAAAACTTGATATTATCTATTTTTTAAATATTTGACCTCTGCAATACATCATTCAATGAGTATTTCATAGTGGCTTAGGGGTTATCTTACTAGCGTGTAATCAAAAAACACTTATCCTAATAAAAAATTATGTTATCGTTTTTATTACATTTTTAGTGAGTCATCTCAGTTTTGACCGCATCTTGTAAGAAGCAGAAATCTTAGCAGCAAAAATAACTGTACACCATAGACGATTGTATCACCATTCAATTTGTTATTTCGTTATCTTTCTTATGATATATATATATATAATTATCTAAATTGTTATCACATTTTAAGCGACATAGATACGTTCGGTTAAGGGGTTAAAAGTAACAAAAAAAATAATTAAACAAGCAAAGAAATGTTGATGACAAACTAAACGAAAAATCAACCAACTTCTTAAAGTAATCAATGGATTCCTTTAGTAACACGCAAATGGAGGATACAGAAAAATTCTTTTGATAAACGGAAAAGGGTTCACAGGGAAAAATGCCACTGGCAAAAAAAAACTTGTAACCCTCGCGAAGCTACAATAAAAATTGTGAATATGGAAAGAGATCGACATCCGGCTTCAATAATATTATTATTACTATTTACTTAGTATCTCATCAGTTTCATGTCTTTTAATCAAAATATATTTTGGCGAGAGTGCATATTTTCAGTTTGTTCATATTAAAAACTGTTTACACAATCGATCTACTGGTTATTTAACATGCTTTATTCAAATAGAAAGTAGATTTTCTAAATTACTTTTTTTTTAAATACTTAAGCTATTGTTTTAGGTGTTCCAAATTAAACACTAAATGCTTAGAAAATTAGTCTAATCTAAGTTTTTTGCTTATTAATTGCCTTTAGAAAAATTAAAAAAGTACTCTGCAATCGTAGCGTTAAATTCTACTTCGAATTCGTATTCTTCAGTCTACGTCTGACCAATACTTCTATATGGATGCGAGGCCTGGCCTATTAAGGATGACCTCAAGAAACGTATAAAAATCTTCGAAACGTGGGCCTACCGATGCACATTTGAACTTAGAACATTACTAATGAGGAGGTTCTACGACGGTTTGACCAGAAAGGCAAGTTTTGCAAATCACCAAACAACGTAAAGTTGTATCTGGGCATGTGCTGAAGTATGACAGATACAAGTTCTTGCAACTAATAAATTGCTGAGAGAAGGAAAGCCGGTCGTAGAAGAAAGTCATGGTGTCGCAATAGTCAAGAATGAGCAGCGATTAAATCATTAGTGCCGTCGAACTGTTTCACCTTACCAAGGACAAAAGCAAGCACACAGAGGTGACGGCCTTCACTAGTGGAAGGGGCACCCTGGGAAGAAGAAGAATCTCTTCTTTGCAGACTGTGTAAAGTAGAGAGCTGAATTTTGACCTACGAGTGGTATAATTAGTACTGACCCAAACATATACGAAAATTGATATATAAACCCATTAGTTTTGCCGGTTAAATGTGTCAACAATTGTTTTATTTCTTTGCAACCCTATTGTGCGAGACGTCGTGTATTAGAAAATTGAATATAACCATGATGTCTATATTAAAAACTTAGTTCTAAATTTACCCCACTTTTACGTCTAAAATTAATAATAAGGAAAACCAGAATAAAAAACCACAGCCATACGCCATATACGACTTTAACGATTATAATTATTGGCAGTAAATATATAGAGTTAATTTCAGTTGTTGTACGAAATACTTATAACGCAATTTCGATTTCCGCTACATTGTTTTTGTTTTCTGTACCTCAAGAGAAAAAACGGAACTCTTATAAGATCACCCATGCGTCTACCTGCCCATTTGTCCTAGCTGTTTTTCCAGAAACTGCCTGACGTAAAAACTTGGAATTTGGCAAAAATAGTAATAAAACAAATTACTTCACATATATCTCAGTAGCTGATACTCGAAATTATTTTTACTTGTTCGATAATTATTTTAAAATTAAAAATTCTATAAAACTTTATCAAGTCACTGTTATTTCTTTCTTTATTAATCTTTGATTAGCTTAGTATTTTAATTACCGCTTCATGTTAACTTCGTTTTTTCTTAATTTTCTGCTTTGCTAAGTACTGACTTTTAAGATTTTATAACCATAAACGATTTCATGACTCATTTATATTTGATCTTTTATTACAGCTTTGGACAAACCAGAGCAAGTATATTGAAGGGTATGACGTTTATCAGTTGGGCATATCATGAAATGGCGCCATTTCATGAAATGTCAAAACACATATCATAATATACACAATTATACGATCGGACGATAACTAATACATTATAATATTAAACTTATAAACCAACTATTAAACTTATAAACCAACCAACAAAAATATGTTGTTAATTACATAGACTCTTTGTATGTCGTTAATTACATAGATTGTTTGTATGTTGTCAATTACATTGATTATTTCTATGGATTAATTACTTGGGTTGTTTGTATGCTATTAATTACATGGATTGTTTGTATGTTGTCAATTACATTGATTGTTTATATGTGTTAATTACATAGATTGTTTGTTTGTTATAAATTACATTGATTGTTTAGATACGTATATGTCGCTATGAGCTTTTTTAGGTTACAAGATTGGGCTGTATAGTTATGCTCGATTAAATCATAAATAAATAACTAAACCGTTAAGAATACCGTTAATAAATAACTGTAAATATTCATTAAATAAAAAAAACAGAAACTCCAGTTTTCTTTTCTGTCAAGCAAAGCCAGGACACCGAAAATTGTTATACAGCTTTTTTGCATTACAATTTATAGATATGTAAAACTGGCTTTGACCCGTAGTTTATTTCGCGTGAAAAAGGAACAAAGATGATTGTAAAATAAAAAAAAATGTTCTTGTGAAAAATGGGGGCTTAGCATTGAAGATGGCCAAATATTTTGTGATATACAGAATAGAAGAAATTGTGTGAAAAATGAAAAGCCTACGGCTTTTATGTTGCAGTGATGTGTTATTACATACTTACATTCATGTTCATTGTTACATGCTTATTCATGTTCGCGCTCTTGTGATATGTTACATTATTCTTCTATATCGTATATTATATTTATCTTATCCTATGTTACATTCATATTCACGTTCACGCTCTTACCACATGTTACTGTATTCTTATATATCATATGTTATATTTATCTTATCCTATGTTACATTCTTATTCATGTTCAGACCCACAACAATCAATTTTTGGAACCTTTTACCCTTTATTAATCTCCATGACACAGATATTCTAAATTCCATGGAGCATAGTTGAGTAGTTTAAACGTGACAAAAGAACAAACAAACAAGCGCACTTACATTTGCGATATCAGTTAGGAATTTATTTGAAAATCCTATCAAATTAAATGTTCCCAAATTCAAATAATGTGATTCAGAGAAGTTATTGGAGTATTCACCCGAAGCCTTTATTTATAGAAATTTATGTTAAAAATGTTTCTTTTCCGAAATTTTTCAATATTTTATAACTAATTGAAAATATTTATATCTTGGCTTAACTCTTTTCTATCATCACTACAAATTTAGCATCCTTAATTTTTTCATCCATACAAATATCAAATAATAGTATGGCCTAATGTAACAATTCTTCAAATACCACTCTTCTGCGCGAATGAACGTTTTAAGTACCACAAAATGTGACTTATCTTTTTATTTTAATTATTTCAATAAAACAATACTCATTTATAAAAAAACATTAACAAAATAGCTATGCATATTATCTTATTTGATGTCAATTATGTATGCATATTATATTATTTATGTCAATTATGTATGCATATTATATTATTTATGTCAATTATGTATGCATATTATCTTATTTCATGTCACTTAGTGTAAATCCAAAGAACAAATATAAATGGAACGTCAACTCAGATTAAATTAATAAAATATTTAACGTTGATGTTATAATATACAAAACAGAGAAAAAACTTCTAACCCTAAATGCGAAAGCCGCCCTAAATAAATAACTAGGCCACAGATATAACCAAAACCTACATTACGCTGCGCTACACGACGCAGTTTGCACCAGCGAACCCCAAGCAATGTGAAGGTTATGAAGTGCATACAAAGGTTACGCGGTCACAGCGATAATGTGTAACCATAAAACACACTTGCTATTATTTATCTGTGGAAATTCCCAATCACGTAATCAATATAATATATGTATATACAGTTTGCATACCGGTTCGTTCCGAGGTCGACTATAGACAATTGCTAACAACTGAATTAATGTGAACAGTCCAATAATCTGACGAGGTTCAAGGATGACTCAAACCTGAAAGCTCTCCGCTTTGTTCTTTTTTCACGTTATTTATCAACATTAGGCAAGTTCAACCGGTTCTCGTGAAATATACTGGATAGTCAAAATAGGTCGTGACGTTTCGTTACGCGCACATTTTTAGCGAAACGAGACACGCTTTCAATTTGAGTCGACAGAATCCAAACGGATTTCCGTAAACGACGTGATCTGCATTGAGCAATATGAACAGGTATTTGATGCAGTAAAAATTGACATAAAATATTCTGTGTAGCACAATATACGTATTGCACACATAATAAATCATACTTTAAAGATACAACTTTAAACTGACACAAACGGAACCTTTTATGTTGAAACTTAAGGTTTCCTCTCCTCAGCACATTTCAAATTTCGCACTTCATATTGCATTTGCGCCTATTTTCGAAGTTCTGTATCTCTGCAACTTTACTACTAAATATACAAAAAAAATAAAATCTTAATTATATTAATAAAACAATTTTGTCGAGAGTAATACGTAAGCAAAAACTACCGCCTGAAAACAAATTTATAAAATGACTCTAAAACTAAATGACTAGATCAATCCCCATTATTACTGTAAAGCCAAAAGTTGGCATCTCTTATAGAGCTACGAACCCACCTCTAATTAAAAAACTACAGCGATTTTCACGATGAGCAGCAAAAGTGACACTTTTTATCACTTGAACAAATTACAAATAATTCGAAATTCAAATAATTCTTATGTCACTTTTTGTCTAAGTCACATGTTCAAATAGATAAACTGAGAGCGAAACAGGCGATTAACTTTTCCGCTCCCTACTAAATACGTCTGCCTTCATAATACAGAATTTTATTATCGATGTTGTCTCTAGTAAGCCCGCCGTTCGCCAGCGAGACAGTCATACCTTATGGTGTAGATATAGTTCAGAATCGATTTAATAGATAGTCTATATTATAATCCAAAAAATAACAATGTTTATAGGACGAAACTCGATCGTTTTTAATCAACAATAATAAAACAAAACTTGTCAGTACATGACGCAACAGTATATTAAATACATTGGTCGCGTGTTTCGGGAACCTAAAATTAGCATATTTTGCTAAACACAGAAATTCTTTACCGTTATTTATAGAATGGTGTTAGCCATCTTAAACGGTAAACCAAGCGGACGAAGCTGCAATTAAAAGCTAGTTAAAATAAGAAAATCGTATTATAAATATCATTTACGGAAAAAATAACTGAACACAATTTACTTAGAAACAAAACTGTTGTATTTATTAGACAAGGAAAGAAATAATATACTAGATATCTCGCAGTCCCTAACAACTAGTGAAACGATATAGTCCACGCGACGCAATAACGGGCAAAAATTAATTGTTAAAAAACCTTAACACGACGCTTCTTAAATGCGAGTTACAACCTTAATATAATAACTAACGTCTTATTTAAATAAATATTTTTAACGAAGACTGTTTGACATATTAAATAATCGAAATGTTTAGAATAGCTCATATAGAAGACGTCTATGCAACGTTTGTTACAAGTAAGCAACTTAAATAATATTTCTCGCGTTATTTATATATTTAACGTCACATTTACCCACAGAGTTCGATTGAATATCAGTCGTATCCTTATCTCGATACTAGATGATAATCACGCCATCACTTATGAAGAAACCCAATTTTGTGAGAGATATCAACTAGATATGTCTCTTAATGTATCTCATGATTTCGAAAGGAAAAAAAACACAAATTGTGTCAACAATGTTATGTGAAAGTCTCATACGTCACACATTCCATAAAATAGCTATTACAGTTTAAACATAAAACCAATGGATTATATTGAACAGACATGTCATTAGAAATTTGAAAATGGCACTCAAAAGACGAGATAATTGTTTCAATTCAACAATTTCAGATATCAATTAAACTATTTAGATTAAAGAGTTGACATATTTTCAGTTAAGTTGAATTGTTTTCAATTTAACTATATTTTTATACACGTGCTTTCTTTGACTCCATCTGTTTCATCATGTTTAGCATATGGCTATACTTGCAGACATTTTTGTTCATTGTATATAACTATGAAGTATCTATCAATAATATAATTGCTTAAAAGCTTACTAACATTTTTCTTTTGAAAAGAAGGAAAAAAATTTACACTTAATTGTTGCTATCTGAGTGATTGATAATTATAAAAAACGAAACAAATCTTTAGCAAAGTAATTGTTTACTTTCCCCGTAAAGTTTATTTATTTTGATATACGTAGATTTCGCGTAATAACGACAATAGCGAAAAAAAACTGACTCGGGTAATCTTCCGTAGGAAGTTGACCCGGGTAGGATCCTTCAACCTTCATCGTCGCCGCATTTTAAAACGCTATATAATAACAATTCTCTCACAATACTTAAGGGCTTATAAGAACTACTGGTATCTAGCGTTGTACTACTTCGTGTCGTGTATTGTGTGTTGTATCACTTTCACTATGCATTGGCGGACAGGAGTACGTATAATCGTCTTGGCGAACGCCACAGTTCTTGGCGATGCGGTTGCGCAAATTGTCACCACCGGACGCCGCCTAATAATATAGAGCGACAGCTTGTAGACGCCACAAATCGATGGCGACACGCGACTGATATATCATTTTACAGCCAATTAAACGGCCCGTAGAGTTCCTTGGCTCGACCGCGTCACACCATACACTGCGAACCGCAATTATTGACCAACTCACTTACCGGTCAATGCTTTTGTCACGCCTCTATGACGCATTGCGCTATGGCTAGCAGACATTCGGACTACTGTACCGCACAAGGCTAATTCGACATTAAGGATATATATATATATATATATATATATATATATATATATATATATATATATATAAACTTGTGAATGTAATCCATTTCGGTAGATACAAATTTATATTTATTCAACTTCAGTACTATAGTGACTTGATTTGAAATAGACTAAATGAATAGTTTATTTTTGGCAAGTGGAATATATTGTCAACAACGAAATCAATCCTAAATGAAAATATAATTAAATACAATTTATTATTAACTATATGTTTGCTCGCTACATCGTCCATATGAAATTCATAATATATTAATAGTATTTTTAACAAATACCACTATGCACATCCCCTTTCTATATAGACAAACTTCTTGTCAACCACATCGATTCTTTCCTCACGTGCTAGGATAACCATGCAGCTGGGTGCATGGAGCGGGCCACATAAAATTGGCCAAGTGTTAGTTATACAATTCTTAATCAGTCAGAATCTACAATATATAAGTAGGCATACGGAGGGACTGAAAAATTTGCAACACCACTAAGACTCGGTTCATTCGAACTCTGGTGTCCCCCATATTTCTCTACGTCGCGGAGACGTGGACATTTAGAATACTCGAGAAGAACAAAATAGACACTCTGGAGTGGTGGAGAAAAATGCTTGGCATATCGTGAACTGTGTTCCGCACGAATATCTCTATATTTCAAGAACTCGGCATCAAGTAAAGTCTATCGACACTAGTTCAGATTCTGATTATTCAAACTATCGATTCACTCTATAAAGCGTCTTGTTGTGCAGAGAAAGGTAGAAGGCATTAGACTATGGGGATGTCCTCGATACGGTGGGCAAACCAGATCGAGTCTGCTGTAGGCGATCTACTGTATAAGTGCGGAAGGGCGACGACAAATAGGGAGAGATGGAGAGGCATCGTGAGGCGAGTTACAACAGCCGCGCATAAAAATATTGAACGTTAACCACGACCACTCTGTCAAGAGCGAAACGACGGAGAAGAAGAAGGCATATAGCAATTCTACAACGAGTCAACCGTTGACGATTTGGAACTAATCGAAATCGAAAACACCAATATGAAAGATTTAACATAGGTATTTTGTGTGGATAATCTAGTATTTGAAGAAAGAACAGGTCTCCTCATCAATTTATGACAACTGGTGGCTTGACGATCCTAAAGTTAAAATATATAATTTTTTTATAATTTGCTTTAAATATTTATAAATATATAAGTTTTGAAAAATAATTTTTAATACTTTTTAATATTTTCTTATGATCCTACTCATGATAAGTTTCTTGTCAAATCTTTAAAACATCATCTTTACATCTCATAAATCAAAGATCGTATATTTCTTCGAATTACAATAAACATAAAAAACCACCGATCATGCGGTTCATCAATCTATACTAATATTACAATCGGCCAGCCAGTGACTGAATAGAAGTGAGGGGAAAAATCGCTTCAAACAAGCAAGTCCGCAACAGTACGCAATTATCTAAGATATAAAGGTAAATGTCTGTCACAAATAAATCACAACTTTATTTTAATTAAGTTTTACTTTCCACTCAACTTCTTGTTCACGTTTGTCTTTTTTCTCGACAACTTCACAAATATCACATAGATGACACAGTAGATAGTAGATTATCTGGCGATGGAAGAAGTGAACGCGGGAATAGGTGGCTCTATGCCACTAATGCCCATGTGCAGTGCGCCTTCAACCACTGACTGCCAGCATGTTATACTCCTTCGTAATGAGCGAGCGTTTAATATGTCGCACATGTCTCGGAATGTCAAGGACTGCAGCTGGTACGTACATCATAAATACGTAAATAAATTAGACATATAAATTAGCGAAATCTATTGTTTACTTTCAATGTTTCATAGCGAAAGATATATTTTATATACCGTACATTCGCTTTAGAAAGGAACTTTTGCCATTAGAGTTATATATGAAACAATTTCTTAGCAGTTACAAAACTAACCTTGAAAACCAGTTGCTCGGTAATCGTGTGTGTTTAGAGCTAAAAGGCGACGTTCAGATCTTTATCGAACGGGGATAAACTAGTTCTACTGAGTGACCTAGATCTCTTTTGCCTGAACTACAGCCGTTTCATTGAGTCTAAATTATAATAAGGTAATATATATTTGAGGATCTTGTCAGGCAGAGTATCTTACGCCAATGAAATACATATTTTTTGTGACGCATCCCAGTACCATTTATGTGCCTTATTAAGTCGAGTAGTCGTCATCGAAGTAGTGTGATATTTTACATTTACTACTTAAACTCATGGGAATCAATGGTATTGCATTCTCTGGACCACAGAATCTATTTATTTATTTATGTGTTTACATGGGTATTAGATCCGTAAATTATTTCAAATAATGCGATTCTAGACGAATTTTGAAAACAGACATTAATGGTACTCTTTGTGTGTGTGTATGTATATATATATATATATATATATATATATATGTATATATATATATATATATATATATATATATGTATATATATATATATATATATATATACACTATGTACTGAACTGCTGATATATGATAAAGCGATGCACTTTTCCTCAGTCACTACTTAACCCTTAACCCTAAGAGACAGTCTGATGGCACAAATAGATATGCACGACTTCTCATTATAATTCCCCTTACGAAATTTATGGCTTGCACTTATGGTACTACAGACAAAATGCAACACAATAAAGCAATAAAATAACAAAATTAATTTAATTTACATGCCTCGCTGCATCTTACTAGTAGAGGCACTGTGATATCACATTAAAAAAGATAGCAACTATTTGATTCCTAAGAAATAAAAAAAAAAGATTTTGTGTACTGTTTAAATTTGTAAAATACTGCATTTCAAGACCTGTCGTGACTGATATGATTTATTTGATGCTATATATCAAACAGTATTTTTGTTTTTATACAGCCGCTGTTGAGCTATAAAGTTATAGCCACTTAATACTTATTAGTAGAATTAATTATGTCCCATAAAATATTTTCACTTATTAAAACGTGTACCAATAGTTGCCTATATGTCTTGAAATGATTTATTCAAGTTAAACGAAACAATCTAATCAATCTAATCTAAGTTCTGATAAAATTCTAGCATCTAGAATGTTTACATTTCTTTCAAATAAATAGTTGAAAAATCGGAGAGCGTGACGTACTTCACGTCAAAATGAAGCTTAATCCCACAATTAAATGAAACTACGTGATGTAGTATTATTTCTACTTTCTTTAAGTTCTTTACCATATTAGCAAAGATTGTAATACAACGAAACCTAGATCGTGGTAAAGAATTTAAAGAAAGTAGAAATAATAATACATCACGTAGTTTCATTTAATTGTGAATAATGAATTTCTACAAAATTAACGCCAAATATATTCAATATATAAAGCTTAATATTTGGCATATGGGGCTTAAATACGAAAAATAGTAAATGAAAATCTCAATGGAGTCTTAAAAACCTATCCAATGATTGTGGAAAGTTTTTTCGTACTAGTTTAAAAATAATTGTAATAACGTATTATTACATCTTTCTTTTAAATATTTTACTGAATATCAGTGGCTATTTTTACGTGAGCCATCTATTTGCAAATGCACTTGTAGAAGCTGTCAGATTTTGACAAACAACGAATGGACATGACGAGATTCTAAATATATCTTTTTCGCTACATCGTAAAAATTGCAGTATCTTTCTGTTACGTACCTTTCGTTTAACAATTTTGAGACACCGAGTAATAGCTTGTACAACAGAGAACCATATTTATCAAAATTGATCATCCTGTTTATCTATTTCTGTGATATCATTTTTGTAACAGAACTAATTGAAAGTTTCACAGGAGAGAGTGAAGACTAGCACTTTACCATTATCATAAGAATGAGTAGTGAGTGATTAACGGCAATCAGTACAATATATCTTTTACTAAATATTTGTATACATATTGCATTAATAATTAAAACAAAGGATTCAAAAAAGACTTGCAACTTGTTTCATTTCAATCCGTCACAACGAACCGAAAAATACGTAAAACTTTGGATCGCCTTCTCTGTTCAGTCGACTCTGTGCGAGATAAAGATAGCACGAACGCCGTACCTACGTACGTGTATAAACATTTCATTAGTTCGTAATTACACCATTAATGAGATCTTCCGTTATACAATATGTGATAGACTTACCGAGCCACCAGGCGCCGACCCATCGCGGATCGGAGGGCGGGTAAGACGGTGGGTTAGACGGCTGCACGTAGACACGAGCGCACAGCGAACCCAGCACGAAGCCCATAGCCGGACCGATCAGACGTACACCGATCGTTATCGCTGCAATCGTAAAATATCCAGTCTTACTATACAGATTTTAAAATAAATTGAATATAAAATATGATTTATTTATTGAATATCAGCGTCTCTTGGGTAATAAAATGCTTTTATAAAGGAACAACTAATTATAGATTTACTACTTATATGATGTTGCTATGTTTGGCGTTCAGTCAGTCGCCTCTCCTATAGATCTCCTATAGTCTCTACTATAGATCATAAATTTTTTAAATAATTTGAGAGTTATTCGTTACATTTGGAAAAAGGTTTATAAAACTTGGAAAAATTACAACTAAAATATACGATAAATTTTTGTATGAATGATATCGCAATTCATAGTGATAAGTGTAAATACTATTTCTATGCATTTCATATTTAAATACAAATAGATATTAGTTTTACCGAACTCTGGTTTGAAAACGCCATTTATTGAAAATTATGTTAAATCAAACTGTATTTATTTTTCTATTTTCACAAATAAATTATTCTTGTTAACAATTAATCTACATTTTGAAAAGTGATACGTTTTTTTCATATACTCATTTCAGAGTCACAGTTTAACAGAACATCAGTTAAACATATAGATGAGATTATCTTAATTTCTGACCAGGATCTAGCAAATTATTAGACTAAGCGAAGCGAAGAACATTTGAGAAGATAGTCACAATAAACTATAAGTATGTGTATTTTGAACATAACAAATTCCGTAAAACTTAAAAGAATTTAATGAAATTTTGCCGAGTTATTCCTGACGCCACTTCTCGATCAAGATTTTGACAAAAATCTGTCTTCTTAAACACTGATGTGAGGAACTGCGACCGAAGTTTTCCAAAGGTGAAGCATTAGTTTTAGAACACTTTTAGAGCTATCAATGTTATCAGTAATGCTATCAATACAATCATGTTGGATAGGATATCATTTTTTATACTTTAACATGAATGTTTTATACGTTTTGTACGTTTACTCAGAAATAATATCTTAAAGTCCTTGAAATACATTCTCGAATATAAAAATTAAAAAAACGAAACCGATTTTGAATTGCAATATTCAACGACTTAAATGTTTTTAAACTCTTAACTGTGAGTCTTTTAAACATTCGCAAATATTTTTGCTATAAATGACATCGTGATTCATAGAAATTGTGATTCGGTTAAATTATGGTTTGTTTTTTTATAAATGTATGATAGTATTTTAATGTATTGGGTCATATTTAGATAATCTATATATTTAGATATAGTTAATAGTTAGTGGCAACTACCTTTCTCTGGTTTGATGCCGCCATCCATTGAAAAGTAGATTAAATCAAACTCGTATAGGTACTTATAGGTACTTAGTCCCACATTTTGAAAAGTGATACGATTTTTCAATAGATACAATTTTATCTCAATTTGGTTAACATACACTCACTTTGAAATATTGGTGGGATTTCATTATGTTCTATGTGCGCGATCAAGAAAATATTTTAGGACAGTTTTAGATCTCTCAATGTATTTTGAATGTGATCACATTTTTTTTATTTTTACGTAAAAATATACCTAGGAAGAATCCCTTAAAATCCTTGAAATAATTAAATGAAATTATGTGATGTAGTATTATTTCTACTTTCTTTAAGTTCTTTATCACGACCTAGGTTTCGTTGTATTACAATATCGTCAGGTGGGCTATTAGCAAAGATTGTAATACAACGAAACCTAGGTCGTGGTAAAGAACTTAAAAGAAGTAGAAATAATACTATATCACGTAGTTTCATTTAATTGTGAATAATGAATTTCTACAAAATTAACGCCAAACATATTCAATCCTTGAAATACATTCCCGAATACAAGAATAAAACCATTCTTGAATTGCAAAAATCAATAGATCAACTATTTGAGAAATTAAATAAGATACGTATTTAGTAACATCAACTGAGAAGACATTTTGTCATATTAGAGGCGATATAGCATCACACATATAACTACGAATGAATAAACAACATTATCAACAAACAAAACATTATATGTATACAAAATTTACCAAACGATGTTCGTTAATAAATTCAGAAAAACAAATAGAACAAAAGTCTGTTTAATGCCTGTATTAAAAATGGACATTCTCCCGGAGAATAAATAATGCTTTCCAAATAATTTATACTCGTCACAATGAAGTTAACGTGATTTGGGTTGAATTTGCGACTCAACCCAAATCACGTTAACTCGAGCTAAATGACGAATCACGCCGGAGCCATCAGCCACCCGGCCCGTTCGCTTCAACACATCGACATAATGCACGTACTTATTCTTGACATCGTCGCGAAATTGAGCCGCGTAGATAACCGCTCCAGCGAGCAAGTTCAAGGCCGGGGAGATAATGTGGATAAGAAATAAATCGATCGACAAGAGTGACGCCACCTTTTTTTTTGTGTACACAGATGCCGCGTACACATATGTATGTATATACGTCATCGCGAGCGACCATCGTAAGGCCGATAAATCGGCCTATCTATGGCATCTCATTATTCCCAGCGATATTTGTTTTACCAAAAACGTGAGGCAATAAATTAAGGTACACACACAGTTACGCAATTGGATATAAAAATAGAATAAGGCTACTTTCCTTTAAACAAAAAACGAATGTAAGAGCAAGCGGACAGTAAGCGATTTCCAACTCCTTGCTCTTTGTCAGAAAAAAGAAACAAATATATTTGATAGAATACGATTTGCAGAAAGCAGTCAAGTTTTAATCCATAGAGTTCACTAATTTCTCTTTTACGTCTGTATGTAAGTAAATTTACACTATCATATTTTTAGACTGATAATTGCTCATTGCATTGTACTTTAGGCTGTTCGATAAAGCCCAAAACCTTATTTTCAGCTAAGGCACTATGTTTTGAAGCGTGCGATATATTTATAACACGATCGAGAATTTGACTTTTATCTATCATCGAAGCCCTGTTCAAGAATAACAATACAATCTTTGTTCAGTTTTAAAAGATACGGATAATTTATGATTGTTTTGTAGTACTAATTTTAGTTATCTTCAAAATATTGAGGTCATTGTGGCAAATTTTTGGCGATAACCTTTATCGTAATTATACCATTTGACATGTTATTCGCTGTCCGTGACTTTCTCTAATTAAGTTCCAAATCCTTAACAACTAAAAATCGTTTATAATTATTATGAATGCTTACTTACTAAAGTAAAGTTGTTTATCGTTGTTTGTTCGGACGAACATGATTTATGTAAAATACAATTTCATGTTAGCACTACAATACATAGCCCCACATTAATTTACATATAAATCAATGTGGGCCCCAAGAATTAGAGCATTTATAAGGAAACACAGCATAGTTTTTTGTTGTCATTTTTTATAAATGTGGGAAAACTATATTTTGACAGAACTTGTTGTGGATTAAAATAAAATAATCCTCTTACTCCAGAAACCTCTTACTCCAGAAATCTCTTATTCCAGAAATCTCTTACTACAGAAATCTTACTCCAAAAATCTCTTACTCCAGAATCTTGTTACTCCAGAAATCTCTTACTCCAAAATCTTCTTACTTCAGAAATCTTACTCCAGAATCCTCTTACTTCAGAAATCTTATTCCAGAAGCCTCTTACCCCAAAAATACTATCCACCTTTTTTCATCTAGATTTATACAACAGTCGCTTGGGAGTAATAGCATCCACTTTTGGAAACTAGAAACTGGGGCTTCATATCGCCTCCGGGATAAACCATAATAACATATAACGCTCTTGCAGCAGATACACCTCCCTCACTTGCATCCGCCTGTATACAATTCATTTATATTTTATTATCATTAACCAAAAATTTAAACACCATCAATGAAATAAAATAACCAAACTATTTAACTCCTTATCAGTATAATATAAACCACAGCTTAACTCGTAAGCATTTATCGCCATAAGAGAATAAAACCGGTCATTGCTTTACCACAAATAAAACAATAAAAAATATTGTAAAATAATACTATAATTCCATTCACCGAAAATATATGAAATAGAATAAGATAGTTAATAATTAAGTAAATAAAACTACTTCCACCAGAGCTTTCAAGCTTCTTATTGCCGGAATAATTGAAGTATATATATGTAACAAATAAAACTGTCTAGTCTAAATGAAACCCGACATGAATACATGACGAATAACTCACAATAAGTTCTAATAACGAACAAAGCTTTATTTAGCCGCAGACCAAATAAAAGAAGTTAATGATTTTCCGAAAGCTTCATTACTCTTCATAACTACCCCGTTATAAATAAAACTACGAGTATGAAAGCTATCTAGCCAGCAACTCTTGTAGTGTAAGCCGCAGTAACAAATAAAGCTATCTCACCGCCCGGCCCGACCGAATAAAGCCAACTAGCGACGTACCGAATAAAGTCCGCCGGCCGCGTCCTTGGCCGTGACTGAGGCGCGCCGGGGCACGCCGCCGGCGCTCCGTCACGGCGGCCGCCGCGCCGTTTACGACGTGTTTACCGCGCAGCCAACCCAGCCCGCGATTGCGGCCTTTCGATGTTTCAATTAATAAATTGTATGCGCGCTGTTCGTTATGACTTTATGGCATAGAATACGGTAACGTTCTCTCGAATTTCGCGCCGATTTGTCTATGACTGATTTTACCCAATCACACGAGTAACTAATTGTCTTTGTTGCGACTTATGTTTTAGCGATGTTTTACCTAGAGCGATTTCCAAGATACTTTGATCCAAATAAACGTTAAAGTAGTAAAAGAATCATAAGGTATCTATTTAAAATATTTGGTAGAAATATACTAAAATAAATATAAACAAAAAAATATCATACTTTGTTTTTAATGGTCTATTTACTGAAGATCTTCCTACGCGTAAATATGATTATTTCTACTATTCATTAGATATCAATATATTTGAGATGACCACAGCGATTAAAATCTTTGTAAGTATTACAACAGAAATAATAGATTAGAATATTTGATCACTATTATCAACAGTGGCACATTTATAACTTATAAACAGGAAGTAACAGAAAAGTAAGATAGCACGAAAATAGCTTCCACCAATACTATGAATACATACGTTTCGATTCCCGTAAAACAGTGAAATATATTCACAGTATTCATAAGGCTAACTGAGACTGAGCGGACCACTTATCAACAACGTAACATATGAATCGTCGCTATATTCCAGTGACAGCATAAAACTGTTCTAGATCGCGATTGTTAGAACTTAACATAAGTTAACAAGAAGATATTTTAATTATCGCTTTAATATATTCGAAACATATGCCGGTCCCATTGTATGTTAATAATAATTTACACATAAAACATCTAATTTTCAAGTCTAATTAAATATTACTTTCACTTAACATTAATTAACGTCATATATACAAAGTAAGAGTTTAAATGAGGGAACCAATATCGTATACTTATTTATTAAGTTTCTCATTAGTATTTTATTCAGATTTTATGCGTTAATTTGTATTCAAACAGTATTAAAAAACAGAACTTATTTTCTTTTAATTAAATTGTTTTCACTTTCAGAAGATTCACAACGCAGTATGTCATTCGTTCAACGGTTGAGCTGTCATTCGATGATTGTCATTGAATGGGCCGTTTCACACTAGACGGCAACGGTACGGTACCGCCACGACGTTAATAGAAGCAAAGATATATGAAAATATATGAATGTATCGCATGCTTTTATCTCTCGCATCTTACTGAGAATAATATAACGATTATTATACTAGTCGAAATCGAGTTAATAAAAGTAGATTTTTTTATTACATAACTAGTAAAAGTAGAAGGTTTATTTATTTTTTTGTTTCAGGTCCTTTAATTAGTAATTAAACGGGCTTATATTCGAGCATGTAAAATCAAACGTTTCCAGGTAGCCGTAGTAATTTTTCAGACTGTATAATTTAAGCCTTCTAAATAATTTACTTTTGAAATCGGATGAGTCCAATATTCGAGCCTAAATACAATAGAAAAATAGATGTACTTCTTCACGGAATAAAGTCACATCTGATAGGTTTCACACAATTGTTTTAAAAATATTCAAATTTTGTATTAGCCTCTCTAGTTTCATCAAAAGTGGACAGTACGGCGACGGCAAACCGGCGGTGTATCATCCTGTGTAAAGTCTTAGTTTCTCACGGCGTGAGTTTTACGTAACTTGCTCGCGAATGAGAAACTAGAAAGGTCTTCTACAAAAGACATACAGACGTACAAGAACGTAGAAAGAAAAACAAATATTAAGATTCTAGAGATGAAATTTTGATTAATTCGCTTTTCGGCCTTCGAATCCAACACCTAGGAAATTAATAACTAGGACACTATAACACTTTTTATATTAAATGGAAATGGATGGAGAGATGAAGTTAAACGAATTCAATTGTTCAAATAAGAACATTATTTTTCGCATACAGAAACAAATTTAACAGTCAATTTTTTATGGTCTACAAACAAACGTGAGAACAGCATGTGCGTACGAAGATATTTGAAACACATGTTTTTTACAATAGGATACTCTTGGGAATATCGTCCAGTATTTAAAAAACATTCCAATTAGCCATTTAAAACTCGAGCACAAAAAGAATGCATAAGAATAAAATTGCTAACTTGTTTTAATCTGTTTTAAAAACCGATTCACCTTTAGAGTTTTGTAGTTAAATAACAAGAACCCTTATTAATTACCTCAGTCTGCTTGCCTGTCTGTGTGCACGTCCGTAGATCACAGCATCATAGCTGTATCATTTTAGAATCGACTGTAAAGAAATTTCACTGGAAGGCGTAGTTAAATCATGTAAATACATGGAAATTAAAAAAAAAAAAATTCTTATTTTTTTATTTTAGTACCTCGAACTTGTTTATTTAAATATATATATTCTCAAGGACAATGAGTTCAAAATACAATCGAAAACGTTTAGTAATATTTTGGATACGACCTTTCCTTTGCAAGGTATGAGTTTTCCTCCCCTCTAACAGGCATGACAAAGTTGTGAAAAAATCAGACTTCAGAAGAAAATTGAGAGAAAAAATACGTAAATGAAAAATTATTGCGGTCGACTTGCTTAATAGATTAAAGAAAAATAGGCATCTTGCTTTACACCTACAGAATATATTATAAACAAACTAATAAAAATACTAGTATTTCCAATTAAATGAAACTACGTGATGTAGTATTATTTCTACTTTCTTTAAGTTCTTTACCACGACTTAGGTTTCGTTGTATTACAACACCTTCAGGTGGGATATAATCAAAGATTAATAATAAATAAAATAATCTTAATCTTTGCTAAAATCTTAATCTTTGATAAAATAATATTTGCTAATATCCCACCTGAAGATGTTGTAATACAACGAAACCTAGGTCGTGGTAAAGAAATTAAAGAAAGTAGAAATAATACTACATCACGTAGTTTCATTTAATTGTGAATAATAAATTTCTACAAAATTAACGCCAAATATATTCAATACTAGTATTTCCATTATCCTTAAATGTTTAAACTTTTATATAATTTAACTTTGTATGGACTCTCGTAGTATGCAAGCTACTCGTCCTTAACAGGTTATAGTTTTATTGCTATTACCGACCGGTATTTTATAAAACGCTGGATTAATATTAAAACATATATTCACACAAAATTTGAAATATATTTTAGCCTATCAATTATAAAAAAACCAAGTTGTTACCGATATCCTGTCTATAAATTAAAAAAGAAATCTTCGAAAATATGGTTCCAAGTACCGATATAATAATTACGTATTCCACCTTAACATTAATGAAAGTCATCTATCTTCATTTTTCTTTATCTAAACCATGATAATTTAAGTGACGTAAGAAATTATTACACTTGTCTTCTAAAAAGGCTACAAGTATTTGGCCCCATACGCTTAATTATGTTTACTCATTCTGCAGCACACTAGCACATAAAGCCAGCTAATGCACAGTAGCACAAATGTGCCTCATTTGCTATGTACAATAACAGGTCTAGCCGGTTTATTAGTCACATTCCTTTTGTATGTCATTCTAGTTTTAAGTTTTATTTCTGTGTTAACACACTTTTAGATTTTTAGCAATGTAAAATTTTATTAATAACTTACATTGTAAAATTTTTTTAAAAAGTAAACAAATTAAATGATGTAAATTCAAACCACAATTACAATTGATCCAAAGCGAAACGTAATGAAATATAAGATATGTTGTTAGCAATAACGAATTGACTGGCCAACCTCGACACTCTGTCTCAACAAGGAGTGCTTTCGCGAGTTGAAACTGTAAGTACTAGAGATGTAACGACTATGGATTTTTGCCGACTAGCTAATTTATCGACTCATGAACTACTATGTCTAGTCTACAACGTTACCGAAATGATTATCAATCACTTCGACAACGTTCGTAGGTAGTAGACTGTACTGTTAAATAATTAAAAAATACATAGTCAAGTAATATTTTTCACTCAAAGTAAAACAAATTAAATGATGAAAATCAAAACCTAATTTAATTTTTGTTATCTAAATTGTTTTACTTTATTACAGTACAAAATATTGTTGGACTAAACTACATAAGTTTAGTCGTAAAATATTAATTTTTCTTTTGCTTCCAACAAATTTAATGAGTCTTAAGCCGTATTAAAATGAAAAGAGACTGAGATTTTTAAATTGAAACTATTACATTTTTTTTAAAAATTAATACAAACCAGGAATTCAAATAGTATATTACAGGTAATAAACATTTATTCCTATCAATATTATAAAAAAACGAGTGTGCTTTAGACCACACGACTGAAGTAAAATTTCAAATTCACAAAATATGAACTTTAAAATGAATTTACAAATTTATTCACTTTAAACGTAGAATATTTAATGTATTGAACAAAATAATAATTTATAAAATTGTTCAAGAACGAAATGAAATTACAAAATAATAATAGTTCGCGTAACGCTAGCAAACTCGCATATATATATAATATATATATATATATATACATATATTTATATATATATACACACACACACACACACACATATATATATATATATATATATATATATATATATATATATATATATATTATTTCATGCACTGGCTATGAGAGAAAGAGAGAAAGAAAATGTGTGCTCGCACCTCTCTCTTGTCCCTACAGTAATATACGAAACGTAACTCTCTCTCTTTCTGTCTTCGCTAACTTATATCTCCCTCTCAACTTCCGTTCTTCTCTTCACGCATTCACCAGTTTACTCCCCAAGTCAAGCGTGCGTAAAGAAATTTTACTTCAAAAATAATCATCCATAGCTTCCCAAGCACTCATATAAAATGTGAGTGATAGTTTATTGTGATTATTGTATACATTTAGAATTATATTTAAATCATACACAACGAATAATAAATCAAAAGAATAATAGCCAACTTAATAATATATTATTGTTCATTAAATAATTGCCATATAATAATTTAGTTATAAACAAAAATACTCAATCTGTAAAAACAAATGATACAAAATGTTATTAGCCTATATACATCCTTACACATTTCTTGTTATTCTTTAATTACGTTGACCACTTATTCCTTAAAATTCTCTTAAATTGCTACTAAATTTATCCCTTATCCGTAAAGATCAAAATTAGTGGCATTATCACAAAAAGGTACGGTAGCTTCTGCGCCCGTCTGTACGCGGTTAACCGCAGGAAAGCCGAGTAGGAAGTCGATTAATGTACACGAGATCTTAAATGATGTATGAAGGACTTTGCCTCCGTAGCTCCTGGGGGCAATAACCCGACCGGGAGTAAATTAAAGCTTATTTGTGGATATATTTGACGAATCAACTGATGAGCAAAAAAGTTTCATACAGAAACAGCGATACAAAAATTATTAGAATCCTAGGTCAACTTAAAGTCACCGCACTAATTATCTCTTATTATCCCCTTTAAACGGCTGAGATGCTGAGATGTCACGTAATACGCGTATATTCTATTAGATTCTAACCGTTTACGAAAAAAATCTACAAGTGACTACTGGTAAACAAATGAGCCTTGAAGAATTATTCAAGAAGAGAAGTTCTCAGTACACAGAACTACAGTAGAAGTAAAAGACTGAAACGAATGGGTAGAATGTATATTTATATTTTTTGCATGCACGTCAGGAAAAATTAATATTTTTTGAAAAAAATAGTGACGTGTAGTAAAAAATGCATATAAAACAAAAAGGAACGAGAGGTGTCGTGGGACACCGGGTTAGAACGAATTTCCTTTCGCTATACATTATGTATTAAATAACAGTGAATGAGAAATAATAAATGAGAAATCTTTCCCAACCCTCCATATTGCCCCCATTTAGCAACTATGGAATACTTGGCAAACAATTTACCTGAGGATAACTTTTTAAAAATTCGAAATCCAAATGACAATACAAAATAGTTTTATAGTTAACAAGTGTCAACATGTTATTTATAATAATGGTGATTACATGGAGTAATAAAAGTTTGTTTACTCTATAATTTTCATTTCGTATGCACGGGTAACACTTTTATGCATTGCGGGTAACACTTAACGGGTAATACTTCTCGCAATTGCCCATTTTTGGACCACATATTTCTTCCCTCATATTCCGAATGCACAAACGTTATTTTCCCCAAAAGATACAGTGAATTCGACCTCATTTTTCTTTACACAACAGTCCCTTATCTGTCAAACACGTCACCATTATTCTTATCATCGGCCTTAATTAGCTCCAAAGCGACCATTTACCCAGTCGCATTATTTATTGCTGTGAGGCAGGCAAATGCGCTCGATAAGATATGCGCTATCTGTGTCAATGAATGCACCCGTCGCTATCGCTATTCACCTTGGATGCACCGTCACGCGGCGCAATCGAGCAGTCTGCATCGGAGGCGTCGCCGAAATTGCATTCACCTACACTCGTACGTTAAGCTCTGATAACTCTGAAAGGACATGTATGGAAATCGATATATCAGAATAAATCATATTGGTGACAACAGAGATAATATATGATCATGTCAAAGCAAATTTATAAATAAGGTTACTGTCATAACTTCATGATATAACATTTAAAGTAAATTTTTTTTTTTTATAAATTACATAACCGATATTGACAGTAGGTGAATGCAGTTACTATTGTATATTTATTAATGCATTCATTAAAAGCAAGTAATATTACTTGCTAGTACTGATCACTACTTTCATAACTTCGTTATCTGTTTTAAGTGTAATCTTTTATCAACCAGTTTCCTCAAAAATAAGATGCTTCCAATAAAACCAATATGTATTTTTGTTTGTTTTCACATAACTTATAAACAGGTACAACTTTTTTGTATTTATGAGTAGCAACTGATGTCCCCGTAGTATCCCGTTGCAGGGATATGTTTAGTGGAAAACAAAGCTATACTTATAAAGAGCAGTTCAAGTGCTAGTGAAATAATGACTAACTACTTGATGCAAGTAAAGATTTATTAGCATCACTAGTGACATTTTTTTATTTACTAATGTAAAAATGATTTGGTTTTAAGTGATCTTTTGAGAACTCTGACTTAAGATCCAAACAAATATCGTGTGCAAATAGCAACCTGTCTGATATATTTAAAATTATAATATTTTTTTAACAACTGCGAGCGACTGCCTATAACTCAAAATTCAAAGAAATATCTTGGCAATTTTTTTTAACTTGGCACGACATCGATATAAATATATAAAAAAACAAGTTGTATCAAATACTTAATTTGCAGTAGAAGACAAAACTATACTTATAAATAATAGTCCAAGTGCTGGTGAATAAATGACTTAGCTACTTGATGTAAGTAAAGACTTATTTGCATCACTAGATTATTTTAGATAATTTTTTTTTTGAAAGTCAGCTTTATAAAATATATTTATACACTAAACTCTTATTCACTTCTGCACAACAGAAATACTAAAAAGAAAATACTAGTAAAAGTCTAACATCAGCTCTTTCAAATACAATCGATTTAGATTTCTTGCTTTCACCTCTCCTACTTCTCTTTAGAAATATAAAGATCAAAACCAATATTCGTTATGCGGCTTATAAAAACGTAACTTACTCAAAATTACTACAACAATATTCCTGTATTTTAATAGCACCTAAAGACCATAAAACCATAGGATTCTGCAGATAAGCTCACGCAAAAATACAACGTCCTTCAAAAAGGCTATTCGCATACAAAACAAGAAATAAAACGCCCACTACCTTTATGCTCAAATGCATAAAATATGAATGTCAGCTATCGACTCGGAACGGGAAAAAATGGAACAGGTTTCTCAAGACCCGTTCTAGGTACGCGATAAATAGATTTTCAGTTTATTTATTGGACATTCAACCTAACCGACAACAAAAAAGTCAATACCTACGCTGTACATCGCCACCGACCTCTACCGCCGTTCTCGCGATAAGCACTTCGAGCAAATATTATCACATTAAACGAGATTCCGTCGTAATTAAATACGCCGCAAACAATTGTACTGGACTAGTGCACTCTACTAATGAACAATTATGGATGCCTTATTCCTTTTGTTACTCGTCAAGTAACAAGGAATGGTCCAAGCACGCAAGCAGGACAGAAGCTGCAGATTGCAAAGAATTTATCTAAAATTTCGCAGCACAGAAATCGTTTTCCAGCATAAACCTGACACAATAAAGCGTACAAAAAGTAGACATGAATGGTGCAAGTTATTTGTGACAGGCGAACATTTAACGTTCATTCTGCAGCGATAACAAAACAAATTTCCTATTTTTGCAACTATACGCTTTACAATCTACACATTTTCAAAATACCAACTTTTTAACGGTGACATAACATTTTAGTTATTACTACTATTATAACTATTTATAAATAGACAAAATCTTCATCATAGATCGAACTTACTTAGAGTAAGTTTACTGAATTACACCTGTCAAAATTTAATGAAACTGAATCGTCAATGTAATTCAAATTTCTGTAATATACCTGGATTTAATCTGTCTATCATCACGGCGTCTGCTTATTAGAATTAGCGTAATATTTGCATTATTTAACGTAATATTTGTAATATTTGCATTATTATTCTTTTTTTTCATCAATTTTATCTCGTTAATTAGAAGAATATTTGCAATTTTCTCCTAATTAACGAGATAAAACTGATCTTGGTACAACAACCTTTCATCATAATCTAACTAAATATGTTTCAAAATTTAAGTTAAGATCAGTGATGTAACGAGCACCTATCAATGTAAATTAACTGAGAACTTTTCTCAACTATCATCTAACAATTGAAATGGCGAATTATTAGCAATATATTTATTTATAACATGTATAAATATGTTATGTGTATATATATATATATATATATATATATATATATATATATATATATATATGTATATGTGTGTGTGTGTATATACGCTTCCCATATCACTTCATTTGACACTTTTCGCAACCGTTAACCAATGAATATGAAAAACAATATTTTACTCCAAATTGTGGATACTATTTTCGAGATGTTATTTTGACATACATATTTTTAATTCGAGTACGATCATTATGAAGATAACTATAAAGGCCTGTAGCATTTGATAAGTCAGTATTTTAAACAGTTTAGGTATTTAAAATAACGTGCAAAGTAATTAAAAACAATGACAAACTAATAATGTTGACACAGAAAGAAAATCTGTAGTCTGAGCACGTCTTCAAGAATGTGAACATTCTTATCGTAATTAATTTGACATTATTTAAATTGACTTAATTTGAGATATACATAGCCGTCATAATAATAACGAATACGATTGTAGCATATATCTATTGAACATTCGTAAGTTCAAGCACACAAATAACAGCTGTCTAAATTGACATGACATTAAATATATTTGTCAAAATGGAATAAAAAGTCGCATATTTCACCTACAAGTCACATCTCGACCGTCATCCTTTCTCTTCGACAGTTGTCAATAGGTTAAAGCACATTTTTTACTCCTACGTTATGATCAAATTGAGATCATCAATGATAAGGATTATATAACTACTATTATATACTCGACTATTTATATATATATATATATATATATATATATATATATATATTCTTCCACGTGAAATAAAAACAAGTTGAGATGTAAAAGCTTATCGTGTAAAATAACCACGAAAGCAAAACTACTTTTATTATCGCTCGCTGAATTAATGAAACACATACAAAAGTTTAAATTCAAAAGAAATTTAGAAAGTCGTAATATAGCCATCATACATAAAGGCCGCCATCATACATAAAGGCTGCCATCATACATAAAGACCGCCATCAAACAGAAAGGCCGCCATCATACATAAAGGCCGCGTAATAATCACTTTTTTAGTGTTTTGAAGCCGAGTGGCAAGAATGGAAGCTTCGTAAAGTTCACCTTTCAGGACGTACGTTATAACTATATTGGTTTAAGACATACTATGATACAATTTTACAGGAATATTAATATTCGTGTCAACTAATATTTTCTGATACCGCATTTCTTTGGCGAGTTAAAAGTCTACAAAGTTATGTGCGGTATAACAGAACGTTTTTTAACCGCATGTGAAAAAAGTCAGAAAATAATTTTATTATAAAAAATAATTATATTAGCTATAATAAATTAACAGCTTTTAATAAAAATTTTAATGTAATTATTTCGGTCGTTTTTCCTTAATAAATTATAGAAATAAAGGTGTTAAATCACTTGCTTTACGCCTATGAAGTATATACCTGATAATATGCTTGCATAGTGGAAGTATATACCAGATAATATGCTTGCAAAGTGTAAGTATATACCTGATAATATGCTTGCATAGTGGAAGTATATACCTGATAATACGCTTGCAAAGTGGAAGTATATACCTGATAATATGCTTGCATAATGGAATATATACCTGATAATATGCTTGCATAGTGGAAGTATATACCTGATAATATGCTTGCATAGTGGAATATATACCTGATAATATGATTACAAAATGGAAGTATATACCTGATAATATGCTTGCATAGTGGAATATATACCTGATAATATGCTTGCATAGTGGAAGTATATACCTGATAATATGCTTGCATAGTGGAAGTATATACCTGATAATATGCTTGCATAGTGGAAGATAATACCAATATTTGTATATTTATTTGTTTACTTTTTTAATGTGAAATTTGTACACACAGCGGGCTTTTTGCAATAAGAGCCGTATCTCTCAGTCAACCACAACAAAATAAATATAATAAATTAGTTTATAGGTAGATTGTAAAAGATTAAATGACTTAATTAATGTAGAAACACTATGTACCTTAAACAGCTTATGTCTTTATAAACATACAGCAAATGAACACCCTGTATGTTCTACATGTTCTTAACAAGTTTACATTTAATTCGTCAAATTAACATCACTCTAAATTACGATTAACGACGCACCCGCTTCTGCACACCAACATATCGTAATGATGCCGCGAACCCAAAACCATTTTCAATAACCGAGAGTCCAATTGACTCAATCAAAAACTGCGATCGGCTTTTGGCTCATGATCGTTGCATCAGAAGGCCAGAATGCAGCCGCCGATGCATCTCGAGCGAACGAGCGAACGGAGGGGCAAAGTGCAAGCGGCGAACGAGCGCGCGACACAGTGAACCCGCGGCCCGGCTCGTTAGCGACGCGCGCCGACTCATTATATCATCGACGGGCGGCGCGACACGCGGGCGCACCCTCCCTCCGCGCCCGCACTCTCACTCTCCGCCGCCCGCCCTCTCACTTTCCAATGTGACGGATCGCACGAGATACCGATCTCGTTGACTATATCGCGTTATCATTGCGCTCGAACATACGTAATAAGAATTGAATCTAGTTCGCCGGATGACAGCATTTACATTGAGGTTTTCGATTGCAGAGCAAAATATTTTCGATTACGCCCTGTTCTATATAACTCGAACATTATAGTTTGGCTTCAGTTATAATATACTTTAAGAAACCCTTCGCCCGTTGTATTCTTTCCTAAAAAGCCAACAGGACCAATTTAATTCAACATTTACCTATTTAATAGATCTGACATTAGACTTCGATTGCGAAGAATGGATAGAAAACGCGTGAAATCTTCCTTTTATGGATAATAATCAGGTAAAACCCATAAAACTAATTCTATAATTGTACTTTCTACATCATCATCATTATCCGCTCACTGAAGTCCAGTATTGGACTTAAGCTTTCCGTCTTAAATGACGGCATCTGCTAATTGTTTCGCAACGTTGCGGCCACTGTCTGAATATGGTCTATCCATCTACCTTAGGTATACCAGATCTTCAGCTTTCAGTTCGTTGTTTCCATTCCATCGAATCTGCGCACCTCGTCATTTATCGACTTGGCGACTCTGCCTCTGATGCCAGTAGTGACAGTTTATGCTGTGTTATGAACTCGTTTCTATTACGGTCTCAAAGAACCGTTAGAACCCAAAAAAGGAAGTACGTACATGAGCTATGCTATATAGCTTATATGCTACATAATTTATAAAAAATAATACTATATTTTCACCGATTATTGAAAGATACCTAATATCAATATCCTCAATAGAAGGTCAAGATTTCATAATCTTGAAAGCAGCGAAAGTCGCCTATGGGAGTACTTTGCTGGATGTAAAACTACATAATCTTACTTCGCCTAAATGAATACAGCACGACATATAATAAAACTATTTATAAGAGTGTGTCACGTTACCCTTGTATGCTTTTCAAACACTCTAAGGTTAAGGTGTTCACTGTACGTAGCCAGCCGCAATAAAGTTCGAAAAACTCAAAACAAACACTTTGCTTGTCTAGCATGTTTGTAAATATATTTCACGTAAAGTAGTTGATAATGTAATAGTTTTTGTGTACGATATATACAGACAGTATCAAACTGTCTTCACGACGGAAAAAGGAGCTTTTTAAAGCTCCTTTTTTAGAGACAGAAATAGTTATTCTACTGCAAAATAATATCATCGTGATGGTAGGGCAGTTAAAACTAAACGATGCTTTTTCTGATATTTTGAAGCGCACGAAGTAAAGACTGTAAATCGATATAATTGTTTTTCAACAATAATATTATTAACAATTAAACGCATGACTCATTCATGATTGCGATAATTTAACCACGCGTGTTCGTATCCCTTCCTACCCTTAATATTGGAAACAATATCTATATATTAATACATGAAGAGAAAACTTTGTACGCCCTTTTAAGCGTATTATGCGCACTGAGCAGTGTAAGATTTGGGCTAGTTAAAGTTTATATGGGGAACGAGTGGAGAAACCTAAAATTTATATATAATGTGTCTATATATTAATATATGAAGAGAAAACTTTGTACACCTTTTTCAGCGTATGGCGCGCACTAAGCAGTGTGGGATTTGGCATAGTTAAAGTTTATATGGAGAACAAGTACAGAAAGCTAAAATTTATATATAATATGTCTATATATTAATAAGTGGAGAGAAAACTTTGTACACCTTTTTAAGCATATTGTGCGCACGAAGCAGTGTGAGATTTGGGATAGTTAAAGTTTATATGGAGAACGAGTGCAGAAAGCTTAAATTTATATATAATATGTCTATATATCAATACGCGGAGAGAAAACTTTGTACACCTTTTTAAGCGTATTGCGCGCACGGAGTAGTGTGAGATTTGGCATAGTTAAAGTTTATATGGAGAACAAGTGCAGAAAGCTTAAATTTTATATATAATATGTCTATATATTAATACGTAAAAAGAAAACTTTGTACACCTTTTTCAGCATATTCCACGTACAGAGCAGTGTGAGATTTGACATAGTTAAAGTTTATACGGAGCACAAGTGCAGAAAACTAAAATGTATATATGATAAGTCTATTTATTAATACATGTAGAGAAAACTTTACACCCCTCTGTAAGCATATTGGCCGCACGGAGGAGAGCGAGATTAAACAATGTATCTTAAACTTGTATGGATATCAAGTCTAATTTTTATTAGCCTTAACTTGACTTAATAATAACATGAAAAAATATAAACTGACAATGAATTGTATCAAGAAATAAATACGAATACAGGCTGCAATTGTATTTTATTAACTGTTACTGGTAATAAATTTGCAAGGAATTGAGGCAAACAACAAACGCTAATGACGTATTTGCACACGCTCTCAGCTGACGTAAACAAGCAAAATTTGAAAAATATATTCAATGATTAAAGAGGTATATCTTTGATAAAAGAACCTCAATAACGTTCAAACTTAAAAATGTAATGAATTACGGTCGAATTTTGAGCGCTGGGCGACCACTATTTGTTTATAAAAAGCTCTTCTTTATCGCAGTTATGTCTGTTGGAGAAAAAGCTACTGAGCCTAATTCGAGAGACGCTTCAATAATTATGGTTCACGGTGATGTATGAAAACATATCAAAAGGCAATTTATGCTGTCTGTGACAATACATTGGTAGATTACTTCTACACGCCGATATGATCTTAAGCCAAATTAAAGGACCACCTGAAAATTGTTGATCATTATTAAACAGCTGTATCTTTGCTCTAAAAATCCATTAATATGAAATTAATATGAAAAGCTCCATTAATATGAAAAGAAAGTAATTTTAAATCTAAAATTTCCTATAGTGTATTTGAATATTTCTTATCTACCATTTAATCCCGACTTACAGGTTAAAAATACAATTTTAAAAATAACACTTTCAAAATTGTAAAGTGTTTCTATCATTATTTAAAAAAAAATATAAATGTAACATATTCGTATTATCCGAAGGGTCCGACAAAGTGGTTGAATGATCAGATTTTCACTTCATGTTTAGTTTCATTAATTTTACAATTAAAAATAAAATATAATCAATTTTTAAAAAAACGGCGATAATTTTTAGTTTTTTTTTAATTACCACATGTTTAACGTGAAAAAATTAAGCTAACAGTCATTTTATACTGTGATAAAACATTTAATTTTAAAAAAACCGTAACGATTCATCGATTAAACAATTTTTAAAACGTAACGACATATTTTATAGAAAAAACGAATTTCGACATAACTTTCAAATGGATATTGACACTAAGAAGAAAAGAAATTGAGTCATAACTTATAGACGGCACTTTAAATTTTTTTCGAAACCACCCTTACATTCCGTTTTACGATCATTTCTTCACGAGTTATAACTGTTTGACTAAAACAACCGTTTCTTCACGTTTGTTTTCTAAAACGAACATTTTTTCCCGAGTTAGAAGTGTTTGATTAAAATAAACTTGCCTAGTACATTGCAATTCTAAGAATCTACATCACGCGAGTACAGCCACGGGAGCTCTGGTTATTATTAATTGCAATTATGAGTTAATATCTTACATACGTCATAAAACTGTGCGGCACTCATTCATTGTCTCTCTTCAGACACTCTCGCAAATTAATATCAGTACCGCAATGAAACACGAGACACGACTAACTCTAACTTAATGTGAAGCAGTATAGATCTCTAACGAGCAAGCAGTGTCACATTAAAACAATTTTCATATATACTTGAAATATATTGTAATTTAATAATAAATTATAATCAAAGCTTCACCAAGACAGTAGGAACGCAACAGATTTAGATTTCAATGCTGAATATCACCAATATAACAAATTTTCGAAAAAAACATCTAAAATATGACTAACCAAAAAATATGTGCATGCATGTGTCCTTTGTGTCTTAACTCATACCTTTTATAAGAGCTTAGCTTCTGCATTTGGTTTTTTTTTCTTAAATTTCAGAATGTCACAACATTACTTTGAAACAATTTTTTAAAACCATTGAAAACTCTAATGACGTGTAGCAAATCAGTGACATAATGTTGTGCATGATGGTACACTTTTCTTTACTAATGCGACTCATTCAGGTACTTGCAGACCTCCGAAAACTTTATTTTTTTAAGTTAGTTCTTTGACACTACACTTTAGCCATGGGGCTACGCTACGTAATTCTGGAATGACCCCCATCAAAATCCGTTTAAACATTTTTTATGTGATGAGAACTTAAAGAAACAGACAAACATGTGGTCAAAAATTTTAAACCTATATACTTATAGAGGTGTTGTTAAATCGGTACGGTAAACTGGTTTCTACGGGTTCCTGAGTACAAAATAAGAAGATTACACTCAATATTTTTTTCGTGTCTCATCCCTTTACACGTCATGCAGTGCACACACATCTGACGCTCCGCGGCATCATCAAAGCGATAAGACGCGACGCAGGGAACACCTTATTTAGCTTTGAATATTGAGCGATTTATTCGCAAAAACAATTTATTTCGCAAAAACAAAAATCAATTATACTAGTCATTCAGTATTTTTCTTCACCTTTTTTTCATACAGGTTCTGTTGAAACTAATGAAACGTTTAAATTTAATTATAATTGAGAAAATAAAAAATATTTTGTTATTGAAAAAAAAACTATTTCTCCGTAATAATGATCCAAATCAAAACGGGTTATAGAAATTATTTTCGTCTTATGTTTAAAAAAAATGATGTTATACCAATTAACCAACATCCTGTATATATTCACTATAGATAAGACATCTCTTCATCTGAGTAATCGTCTGAAAAAAATATTCTCTGTACGAAAAAGCATCAATATAATTTATCTCTAGAATAGAGATGACTCATCGTGTGCGCACAGAATATCTTTAGTTACATACGGTTTCGCATTAACAATCGAATTGTAACGCCTTTATTATTTGCACTTTGATACGTCACAAAAAAACTCAATTCAACGCTGTTATTATCTTGCCAGTAAGTATTGGTTAAATCAAGTATCATACTCCTTACGAACGCGTACGCGGTGAACTTCCATATATGAAGAGGACATTGGGGCTACCCGGTGACACATTTATGGAAGGCTCAGTAAATGCACTCTTTTAACCAATAACAACGCAGCAACATTATCTCTCGCAAATGAACATTATCACCGATAAATCACGTCGCGAGCCAATAAATAAAATCGCCTTCTTTAGCGGCCGAAAGATGTATAAATCAGAAAGCAGTCCTTACGTGATCTTAAAACCTAGTTTACTGGCGCACGGCACGCAGGCGCGGTTCGCGCAATTACTACGGATTGCATTTTAATAAACGCGAAAGAAATAGTAGCGCAACAGACGACACAATAAATCGCAATTCGACACACGACCCTCACACGCCCTGGGTCGCACGACGCAACATCGAAACCGTCGCCATATTTCGATTTAGCATTTTATAATTATTAATTGGCGACGCGACGGGCCTTTATCACATAAATCTCGACCTGGGCTGGGCGTGTTCGAGAGGCACGCACGCCATCTACTGGCGAGTTATATCCCGAGAGGGAGTCATTGAAAACCTGGACGCCAACTAAAAAAGGATTTAGAAAACCAACTAAATTGCCAATCTATGCGATTTTATATAGCTGATGTAACATACAAAACTTAGTACGAAGGTATATTATAACTTTTCATTGATACATTCGCAATCAAAAGTTAAAATACTTAATTGTCACAAGACGTAAAATGTACTAGCGTTATACAATCACAGCTAGTACAAGTAACGGCGATAAGTAGCCATATATGTGGTTTTTGTTTGTCACATCATTGGAAAACATCACTTGCATGTCCCTTTTCATATTAAATGAACCTTGAAATTGATTTGTCTTGAATGAAATTTTTCCACGTAATTTACTTGTACACTTGACAATCAAAAATCAGACGGAGGGAACTATCTAAAAGTAAATACAAAGAAATAATATTCAAAGGGTCGAGCTCTATCCAGAGACTTACATAATTTCCGTCTACGACTTTTGAAACTTTGATCCGTCACGCATTTTGATCCGTTACAGTTTACACATTTTGATCCGTCACGCATTTTGATCCGTTACAGTTTACACATTTTGATCCGTCGCGCATTTTGATCCGTTACAGTTTACACATTTTGATCCGTCGCGCATTTTGATCCTTTGGGTCATTTCGATTTTATATAACTAATGTAACATACAAAACTTAGTACGAAGACGTATTACAATTTTTCATCGATACACTCGCAATCGAAAGTTAAAATACTTAATTGTAACACGACGTAAAACGTATTAGCGTTATACAACCACAGTTAGTACAAGTAACGGCGATTAGAAGTTTTAAATACGAAAGTATCGAGCGATAAATAACGATACACAAATACTATTACGTCGAGTAAAATAAAAAAAACGACTTACCAAATCGATTCGAATATTTTAAAATATAGCATGTTTACTTCGACAAATTATATTGCAAAAAAAACGTATGGACAATGGTGCGAAGCGAATAAATATTTACTAACATTAATTCTGTAATATTCGCACAACATAATCGACGAGTTGAACATCCTCGTTCACGGTCCCTATGCAAGTCTGATTCACGTCAACAAAAAACTTTTAACGAAATAAATAAAAACGTACCGGCATCGCCCCACTGCCAGCGCGCATACTTCATTATCTGATTACGTGGAATAATATAAAGCAATATCGAAAATTTCTTCGTATTCAATGACGTCTTCCCCTCGCAGGTCAACGCACCCCGGAATACCCATTCACATTCGGAGCGTCTTAAGTTACCGACCTCCAATTCGAATCACATCGCGCCCGCCAAACTGCGCGAAGATATGAAAAATTGCCAAAATCGGTGAATGGAAAGATGGGAACACCACAACTCATTAACGAACTTTCATCGTATACACAAAAGAAAATAAATCTCAAACGGGAAAAATATTTTCATGGGTATCTATCAACAAGGACTGGTAAATCGTGTCTCAAAGCAAGGCCAATGCGTAAGTTGCTGAATATACAAAATACGATTTAAAAAAATAACTATATGGCTAAAGCACAAGCACCCGAGAGTAATAGCAGTCTATTGGAATTTTAACTTGATAAAAAAGCTATCTATATAATAGATGATGAATAACAGACAAGTGAAATCGTTTTTTTTTTATTTAATATAAACTCCACAAAAAAAACACAATAAAAATCTAAATACAAAACAAGAAAGAAATTATTGGCCTAGTCCTTGAAATAGGTGCAGTGAACCGATAGTCGTGACTAATACTTACCTATATCATTCGACTCGTCGTTAATGTTTCCACTAACGCCGCTTGTAAGAGACGATAAAGATATTTTAAAATTTAATTCCCTATCAAACTTTTACCCACCAACATCATACATTATAGATATACAATTTAAAATTCATAGTCTTTTTTTTAATATGTACAGTTAACGATAACATTACATAACTTGAAAAAAAATATTTTGTCGTCGATTTGCGACTTCATTAATGAAATGGTAAATAATCGTTTATAAATAATAAACGAGATACTCGTAAGTTAAAATAAATTTTCAGCCATATATGTAGTTTTTGTTTGTCATATCATAGGTAAACATCACTTGCATATCCCTAGGATTATTAGGAGTAAATAAACCTTTTATACATTTTCCACGTAATTTACTTGTACACACGACAATCAAAAATCAGACGGAAGGAACTATCTGAAAGTAAATAAAAAGGAATAATATTGAAAGGGTCGAGCTCTATCCAGGAACTTACATAATTCCCGTCTATGGCATTTTTAAATTTTGATCCGTCACGCATTTTGATCCGTTGCGCATTCTGATCCGTAGCGCATTCTGATCCGTAGCGCATTTTGATCCGTGATCCATAGGGTTATTTCGCATGTAATAACCACCGAATTTGTAATGAATTCTAATGTTAATTAAAGCTAATGAATTAAAAGACCTTTCACCTTCATTGATAAAATCCATTAAAACAATGTGTGAGTGGTGTCCTTATTTTCATATACCAAAGTAAAACTCTAGGAAAATTTAAAAAGACTGCAAACCGTATGTATACACATAAATTTCTAAATATATTTCTCTCAATACAAAAAAAATATTGAGAGAAAACAATATATTTCTCCAAAAGTACTAATTCAATTTCGATATTATTTTTTCTAAGGTTTACACCTTAGAAAAGTTTACGCATTATCTATAATTATTCATTCAAATTGGGCTGCAAAGTTTTTAAAGTATAACTATCTTATAATATCGTCAAACCCTATAAAACCAAATGAAATTTTACAAATAGATGCTTCATATTAAGATTTCAGTTATTACACAGTATAAAATTACTAAAAAAATTATATAATTTACCGTATACCCATAAACATAAAATAGGCGAGATCATTATACTAAATGTTAGCATAATGATCACAGAGACCATTCCTTAATTTTGAAGACTCGTTTGCAAAATATAAAACTTTTAAGTTGTTTACAATGTTCTCTCCAACTGTAATTTTCAAACCGATATCTTTATATCATGTAGCTTTACTAAGTTTGTACTGTGGCGTAATAACGGAGTTATATATGTTCGTACCTTGACTGGTTTTATTCTTATATAATATTTTTTATGTATTTTGAACAAAATTAAAGAGTAAAACATAGATTAAATGCAACTGCAGTTCGAATAACCCACAACACCCAAAAACCAAAAAAGAGATCGAGTAGAGCCAATTTCAATATAAAACCATTGACTTATTTCACTATGAATGTTTACCATTGCTGACGTTTTTTATGCTAATCTTCTACATGAAAGCATTGATGATGGTTTGAGCTACGTTAAGAAAAGGTAGAGAGAAAAACAGGCTCAGTCTGATTTTCAAGAAAGATTCATTCATTCATTGATGTATAATTCGTGATTTAATCAAATTTACATAGCTCAAGCGCTCAGATATTAGATAAAAATTGCAAAGAAAAGTACGTTCACTACAAGAAACTATACGCCTCCATAAATATTGCCGTTTAAATATTGTTATTTCTCAACTAGCATAAATAACTTTTTTCCAATTACTTTTTTATTTCACAACGTGCCATCAACGATGGTTTTTAATAGAAATGGATGGAAAATAGCATAAAAACATCAGCAATGGCAAACCCTCACCATCGGCTGATGAAATTGATCACCTTCTTTTCATCAGTAGTAACGAGACCAGGAGACAAGACAACTGGAGGTTTCTTTTATTTTTTGAAATCGGTATCGTAAAACCACCGTTTACAATGTGATTTAAATAAATAAAAAAAATTGATGCTTCAAAAAAAATGGTTCTAAATTTTTTGTCGCTTCGATATCTTTCCCTAATATGCCAAATCAGCCTTACAGTTTTAGTAGTTTTGCCATTGCAAAATTGGTTCGCAAATAAGATCTTTACTACTGCATATTTTTATTTTGATAGTGAGGTCTCTGCGAAACATACAAACTGAGCACTCTACAATAGCTTTAGAGACATTAAAATCGAAGTTAAACAAGAGTTGCACTTTACGATAACAACGTTAATCGAATTTGAAATTAAGTACTTAATCCGATTTATTACGCACTTCGGGATTAATCACAAGCAAGTCGGATACGATGTACGATGTCAATTAAACTCAACGATCGCACATAACTTCTGGTTTTGATTATACTATAGATTATTGGTTGAAAACGCTGCTAGTATAAGTCGTAACCCAATTATCAAAATTCAATTTGAATCGAATTGTATAACACAAATGTTGTTATAATACATATAGATTAATAAATTGAATATACACAAATATTATTAATAATGCATGTAGATTAATAAATTGAATATACTTAATGTTTTAAATATACAAAAAACGATACGGCAAAAACAAAGGTTTACTCACAATTGAAAAAAATAATAGTGTGTGGTTCTAAAAAATAATTATTTTGTTAGGTCTCCTTTCTACACTCTCTCTACACTATCATAGCGATCCACGTCTAAGAACTAAGAGTTCATTTTTTTTCTCGAAAAATTCCATCCAAAAGCACATGGTTAGACAATCGTTTCTAAGTTTAGAGAAATAGCAATAAAAGCTGGGTTTCATTGACGATCCATGCCTGCGGTATAGGCGCATAATCATTATTTAATCCTATCAGATTTCTTGCTGAAGAATGTATGTGATAGTTTCGGAGAAAAAAATTCAATTTCTAATTATTGGTTGATAAACGATTGATTTAAGTTTTTTTTCAACAGACAAATATCCAAAAAAAGGCTGAACCAAATTAATGATGCTAACAAATTAATCAAATTAAGACGCTGGCAGAGCAAGAGATGTACAAATCGGCGAGGGAATTGAGAAGATTGATGATTTTATTTATCTGGGATCTATTATAAGTAAGGACCATATTTGTGATCCACAGATCAAGTGAAGAATAGTCATGGCTAAAGACACAATGATACGCCTTCAGAACGTATAAACGAGTCCAAAATAATTACTATAGGCACGGGTTTGAACCTTGACAGAATCAAAAATTTCCCGTCACATAGTTTCATATCAAAATTACGAATTTACCTACCGACATACGCAATTTGCTAATAAAGTGAGACATAGGATAAATTTACTGTAAACTATACCCTAGTATGCACTTAAACTTATTGTACCCGCAATAGTGGAGAAGCTGATAATCCTTAATGCTACTTCCCATTAAATCGAGATAAACAGGTGAGATTAGCAAGATTATATAATATAATATTTTGTCATTATATAATAATCATGTAGAATTATATATTATTATAATATCTGCCATAACTAAGAGATAAGAAGTAATTAAATAAAAGCCATATTTAATAGAACATAAACACTGTATACAAGACTATAAATATATAGACATAACGCACGACTGTAAATAAACGCGTGATACTTAGATCACGTAATCGCACAAATTAAAAGAATATAAAGCATCCTCCAGTACAGATATACATATAAATAGCAGTAAACTTACTAACGCCAGCATTAATGGTTACAACTGGAATAATTAAGACCCATAAAAGAACTTACCCATATAAAGAGGCGATTGCCGACTCCCAACATTATCGTCGATGTATGGTATCCCCAGAGTAGCTATTCCGGTCTGCCCCACACCCGTGATAAGCAAACAGACAAAGAACCACGGCATGACAACCGCAGTGATAGACGAATACTCCTCCTCTTTGGTTATAGCGTCAGCCTTGCAGGAATCCTTTGGCTCCTCCATCGAGCACAGCGCTTCTGCCGTGCTGTTGTGGTAACGCGCCTTTAGAAGCGCCGTCCCGTATATGATGTGCGGCACGACGCACCCGAGCACGCCCAAAGCCAGTACCAACATCATGAGCGCGATCCAACGCGGCCGGTGACCCCGACCCGCGAAATATGTCAAAAACAACGACGTACATATTTGTCCGATCTCTGTTGCTGCAAGCAGCACGCCCGTCGTCTTCGACTCTATCTGGAATAATTTCTCAATGGTTGTTATTTCGCTGACAAAGTATGTCATGTACATGCCCTGCATAATCCATCCCGACAAGAACACGACCATGAAGAAGCGCGTCGAGCGAAATATGCTCGTCTTCTCCGGCGGAATCTTACAGCTGAGGGAGCCATTGTTATTGGTAAGAGCGCCAGGATGTTCCTCAGGCGTGCCTTCCACACTCTTCATAGCTCAGTGGCTGCAAAGAAGGAAAAAAATACGTTAGGATAAACGGTTAATCATAAAGTGGCATAAACATTTTGGTTTACGAATGAAAAAAGTCGGATAAGAAATATTTACTGGGAACTAGAGCCGCTATGAAATATACATTACAATAATTTATCATTACTATATTGTTTTTCTTTGCATCAACGTTGCGTAACATCATGCAACACGCACCATTTAGACCTGATTATAAATCATCTTCTGTTTCTCTCGTACACTTCTGTTAATAATCTAAATTAACGCATTGAAAATCAATACATAATTTCCTCCGACCTCGAAGGGCTAAAACTTTAAACTGAATTTCTAACGATATTCGAAATGAAACCTAAAAATATATTTACCAATCTGGCTGAATTTTCAAGCTATGCTCTCTTGACGTCAATTCGAGCCAATAAGCTATAGCCTCCTTCCGTAAGCAATATGTATTACGTTTTACAAAGACCGCACACCATTTGAAGCACTGTTTCTGTGATATTTTCGAAAAAGTACATAGATCTGATTCAACGTTCAATATCTAAAACGATACTAAAAACACGCCGATAAGTGTCGGTGAAGATGCGCTCGAAGCCTAATTACTATACATATGCGGTGGCGGCTGATAGTTGCGAAGACACGAAAATGTTGACCTTGGACTGCGGCGGCGTGTCGTTCACCTCGGCGCCTTCGTTTTAGGAGCCCACGCGGCCTCCGCGGCGGCGCGCCCGGGGAAATTACGCGAACATATTGCATCAATATTTATTTTGTGTCCGAACCACGAGCGCACCGGTCGAACATTCCGATGCGGCGACCGACTGCTCGTCGCTATTTCGTCATCGATCTGAAGCTGCGCGATACGTAAAGCTTGTGCTTTGGTAAGTACGCTCGAACGTGAGTAGATTAATTACGTAAAATTGTGAAAAACAAAACAATAGGTCGCGTCCACGTCCACAGTAGACTTTTAACTGTAGGTGATGTATCAACATCACCCAAACTTAAAAGTCTAATCACTCGATTGCGTACAATATATATACTCCAACATATACCACCGCTGTGACAAATGTAGATCAGTGTAACTTAAGGCTGTATTTACCATCGCAGTAAAATATAATATATATTTAACTAAGGTGATATATAAATAACACAACAATCACGTATCCTAAATACGAGATCGCAAAAAGACAACCATTGAATCGATTTCACCGCCACTTTCGGAAATTGACAAGTGAATTAAATTGTGCTTAATAAAAAAAGCATTATGTTTAACCGAAGCAGCTGCCGGAAATACCGAAGTTAAATGTGGTGATACACCGACTATGAACTTTAATGTGATACGGCTGCAAAAGTGAGCATGGTGCTAACTAAGTTGCCATAGGGATGCAGTCGACGAACCCACGTTTACGAAGTTACTGAAACCGTTGAATGATCTATTTTATTTTATATTTAAGTGAACATCGTCTATTCAAAACTCAAGACATGTACCCTAACCCATCTCTATATTATTATAATAATATAGAGATAGGTTAGGGTACATGTCATAATAATACTCTGATCTGATTCTTGGAGTGAGCATACGAAAATTTTACGCTATATTTTCACCTAACCAGTGACAGAGATAATAAAACTAACTACTTGTATAAATAATATTGATTTGCCAATAAAGATCGTTGTTGTGAAACATGAGCTCTATTGAAACAAGGCAAAATAGATTATTAATTAAGATGGCGATTAATTAAGATGGAAAAACTGAGTGTAATATCAATAACCAAAACAATACTAGAACTCCCATCAAAGAGAAAGATGAACTTCTGCATAAGGCGTGAGAAAGATGAACTTCCGTGTCGATATTTTCCATATTTTATATAAATAGTCCCTATAATAATTCATTATAATATAAAATTTCTTATAATATATAACTAAACGCATTAAAAACTAAAGCTTTTAGATCATGGAAGTCAATCAATAAAAATATAACTAACTTTCAGAAATGAGAACTTCAAATAACCCGTCCAAGAAAATTTTCTACATTTCATATTCATACATTTACTGCAGAATTGTATAATATAGAATCATATCATACATTATGTCTATTCCTTTTCCTTGCTCACCTTTCTTATTATCTAGTCCTTTAGGGCTCCGTGAACGTGAAAATGGAAACCTTATAGTTTTGTCATGTACATCTCCTGTCTTCCTGTTTAATACCGATAGTTCATTAATTCTGCTAGAAGATATGGTTAAATTAAGTGAAGGCGCGGAAATAAAGAAAATTGTTTGTTAATTTTTTTTCAGTTTGTGTCCAGATTTTTTTCTTATGGGTCCCATCTAGAGGGATAAATTGTCTGATATAGCGTCACTTTCGCGATATACGAGTCTAAAAACGATTTATAGTACATCTCTGTGCCTCAAAGGTAAAAAAAACCTATCAAACCCCAGTAAAACTCGAACTTCGAGGGTTTCGTACGCATTTAGATATTTACAAAAATTTGACAGGGTGTAGTATTACTATTAGACCATTTACAATTATTAACTTTTCAGAACATAAATATATCGCCTGCTATACCTTTCACAGACGTGAAAATATGGTGCGTATTTAAAAAAATGATGACATAGAATCATAGCTGTAATTTTCCTACAAAACTTTTGGGGAGGCTTTTAAAAGCTTATATTTTTTCATAACTTTATATGGAGCAGTCGCGGAAATACGAGTGGAATGTAAATAAAATATATAAAATAATACAATGGAAATAAAATATATAAAATTATGAAATATTTTTTAGACCTTTATAACTAGCCCTTTCAAACTTTTCTTCTCTTTTTAATTTAGCCCCTTAAAATTTCAACATGGATATTTTTGAATGTAGCTTACTGAGTTACGTGCGGGTTAATACATTTTATTGCTATTTCAAGCTTGTACGTCAAGAGCTTTCTGAGAAAAACGGCTGGGGACGACAGGAAAACGCAAAAATCGAAAAAAAAGACATGATAACGGCACTGACATACAACTGTAGGCTTTGCTACCGACTAGTTAACCGCAACATTTTGATTCAAAGTAATCAACAATGTTTTCTTGTTAAACCTTTCTTATAGATATCACCTTAACATTCTTTATTGCAAAAGTATTTTAGTCGATTTGCATTAACAAACTAAAGAAACTTAGGTAAGCCAATGATTGCGCGTAATAAGGTCCACGAAAACTTCATAACAAACGACTATGAAGATACTATACTGCAAATAACGTAGCCAATTACGTGATCTGTCCCTCGCTTCATTGCGGAGCGCAAACCGCGTCATTATCTACGAACACATGGCTACAGAACCCTAAGATAATGCTTCTTACACACTTGGCCTTTTTTTCTTCTTAATTTACAATCAGAAACACCTCTTAATCGAATACGACTACACATTAACGTCTATCATATTCCTCCATATATAGGGACTTAATTCAAGTAATATTAGTGTATAGTATATATAATAATAATTACATAAAGTTCAGTACTGGAATAAATCGGCATACAAAAAACACATATAATGTATGTATGTATACATATTTATATACTTGCATAGCAAAATTACATTAATGCATATATTATGTATATTGATGCAATTTGCTTACGTTACAATATCCATATAAATAAGTAGATCGTTATATCTAAACAAGGAAAAGATACAAAAAAAACGTATGACGTGAATAGCGCTAATACGAACTAGCTGTGGGCGAAGGACATTAGCGACTTCGCGTGACTTTTTTTTATAAAACCGCAATAGGACCTAAGCTTGATATCTTAATTTCAAAATTAAAACACGTTGTTACCTCGACGACGAAATAAACACTGGCTTCGAATATTTAAGCTGCTCAACTCTATATTCACGCGAATTAATCATGACCTTCTCGTGACCGATAGTAGACGTTATATTAGAAACGAAATATGATAATATATTAATTGATAAAAATAATACTTGATACTACGTGCATAAGCAAACGCCCACCGATATAATCCCACATTCGATACCTAACCTAACCTAACATGTAATATTACAATAAATAATGTTACAATACGAAAGTTAGTCTATTTGTTTGTTCATTTGTCTCGCTTTCGCATCTCAACTACTTAACCGATACAGGGAAATATTGCGTACAATTTGCCTTTATCGTGGAGACAAACATAGGATAAACATTTTATCCCGGATATTAAAAATATTTTTCAGAAATGACACCAGATTTTTTGCCTTTTCCGTGAAACCGTGGGTCGGAACTAGTACAATGTATTTAGCACTTTAATGTAACTAGAAACAACTGGTTAGAAAAACGCACAACTTATACAACAAATTAACGAAACACTAATAAGATTGTACAGATACAAACGAGGAAACGAGTACGTTCTCTCTAAATACCAACAGCTACGTAAAATCCAATCAACTATGATTACAAAATTGAGCGTCCTGAACCAGCATATTGCAACAACAAAATTTTACTCTAATCCTATCTCTGGCGATTAACAATAGGTGAACGTAATTGGGTAGTTGACTAAATTTTTTTTATTTCATTAATCATAATTTCAAGGTACAAGCTGATGAAAAGTGAAAATTTTTTTTAATATTCTTAAAAATTGACAGAGTTATAAAAGTTTAAATTTAACCTTTAGAGAAGGAGGGCAATACTGTGCTGTGAGGTCATTTTTAACAGTGCACATTATATTCTACGAGAGGAAGAGAGAGGGGGATATACCCAACTCTATCCGTATCTTCAAATTTAGAAGCCTACAACTGGCTTATTTTTCAATCAATTTTTGAATTTTTTTTCAAGACTGGTTTTTAATTAACTTATATTTCATAATATTGTACGAAAAATATCAAAATTTAGAATGAGTCAACCGTATTCAATGTGCCGATTTCAAAACCGGCCGTATAAATTCGAGGCATCAGCTGTCTAGACAAGAAATGTCATTGACAACTACCGTTCTCTGAAAAAAAACTGAAGAAACATCTCAAGTCAACTTGGATGGCGTTAAAACTGTAATTCAATGACAAAATTTCAGCATCTCGTTTCAGTGTTGCATTTAACTGAAAAGTACACAGGAAATATTTATTAAGTGATTGTATAGAATGCATCAGCACGTAATAAACAAAAAATATTGCGAATTTCGCACAAAATAAAAAATTTCAACAGTGCTGCATAATTTCTGTGTTCCAAAAAACCTCACATTGTAATTGACAGCTTGTCCGCAACCAGACTACTACTATTGTATATAAGAAATAGTTTATGTGAATTATATATATTTCAGCAGAGACGCATTTATCCCGCAAAACGCAGAAAATCAAGAAATTAGGACGAGAGACGAAGCTATAAATGAAGGTAATAAATAACTAGTATGGTCATGAATACAATAGATAGAAAATATTTTTCTCGTTTTTTTTTAATGTTAATTTCGCTATTTTGATTAAATTATCAAGTGTTATATTATTACATTACGGCTTATGTATTACCTATAAATCACAATGTAAGAATTTACATAAAACCACAACACCGAAAAATTTACTGTCAACACTAAGTATGTCATATAGATGTTTAACTCTTGTATTTCGTAAATAGTATAATAATTTTTTGAGGATATCAAAAAAAGTCAACATAAAGGAATAAACATTATGCCATATTATTTTGTTTACAGCACAACATGCAAACTTATTGCTATAAAAGACATGTCAAATTTCGTCAATGCTTTAAACCTACAATAAATACATTCATGTGAATTCAAAATAATAGCCAAAACTAAAATCACATTCATAACTGGGAAAACCTTTGGCAAAAATACATTGACAGAGAGCAATAACACGAAATCAATTATTTTCTTTAGGTACTGTATAATAAGCTATTCGCTCTTAAACAGTATATATATATATATATATATATATATATATATATATATAAATAGGTGCCACTGGCCTTTGCATTCGATCGACAGATAAACTACAGTTGCAACTTTACATAAACAAAACACAACGATGATTGATGATCACAAGCAAACAATTTAAAACATCGTGATGAGAACCTGTTATGTAAAGTGTAAAATGGAGGTGGAAGCGTATTCACGAGTCCGTGTTGAGAAGAAAAGATCGATTTTGAAATCAGTATAGTGTGGAAAATAAAAATGTCAATAAACAAAATAACTAGTACGGTCTTGTCACTGCGCCGTACTTCAAATGTCAATTGTGTATTTTATTAAATTTTTTTATTTCATTAATCATAATTTCAAGGTACAAGCTGATGAAGAGTGAAAAATTTTTTAATAATCTTAAAAATTGACCGAGCTATAAAAGTTTAAATTTAACCTTTAGAGAAGGACGGCAATACTGTATTGTGAGGTCATTTTTAATATTGCACATTATATTCTACGAGCGAAAAAGAGACAGGGATATACCCAACTCTATTCGTATCTTCAATTTAGAAGCCGGCAACTGGCTTATTTTCCAATCAATTTTTGAATTTTTTTTCAAGACTGGTTTTTAATTAACTTATATTTCATAATATTGTACGAAAAATATCAAAATTTAGAATGAGTCAACTACCGTATTATTTACTAATATCATATGTACGGTAGCACATTTTCATACACATATTCACAATCTAATGACATCAATTTATTATAATTCCGGATATGAAAATAACATATACGCGCTGAAGCATAATGTGGTATTATCATTTCAGTTGCACAATACGCTAACGTTAAAATTAAACAGCGTAGATATATTGAGAAAGATCCCGATCTTTATGTCGACTGAGATGAACTTAACTCCATAAAAAGGTGCTCTTACTCTCCGGAAGGCGATCAGTCCTTATCAGGGCAGACTTCTCCGGCCCTACGCCATCTCCTTTTTTCACTTTCATCGCGACTCGGACGGTTCGAGATCGACTGCGTTATATCTGAGGCCATTTCCTTATTAAGATAACGTCATGTAATTGGACGTCGAGAGATGGATAATGCCGCGTAATGATGCTAGATCGAGCACGTACGCAACGCAGGGTTATTGCACGGCATAGAACCGAAGTCCAGGCAGCCGGCGTTATTTATACATCGAAGGCGACTAGTGGGAAGCAACAATGTAAGCGAGACCCGGTTACATTAGATCGCGACGCTCAACCTGCTGGTAGATCTTCATCTAGATCCGGCCAGGATATAACCTTAAACAGTACATCTATCAATAAGTACTTCTTAACGAACTTAAGTATTTCCTTACGAATATGAGCGCTTGCAATATCCCCGACCTGGATTTGGAATAATTAATATTATACAATTCCCAAATTATTGTGAACTAATCACATCGCCATTTTTAATAGTCGCTTTTAATAGATAACCGATAACTATGTAATTTTAAACAATAAGTAACTGTGTAAATGATTAATGAATTCAACAACACTTTATGAGATCGTTCAACAAGATGAGAAAGTTAGCGGTGATGGAGCGCTACTTGCGTACAAAGTGACAAAATATTAATCTCACTTTTATTGAACCGAACAAAGTGTCTGACCTTAACGACAGAGAAACAATTACAATCAACCAATCAAATGAAACTTTAAAAAAAAGCATAAACTAATAGGAAAAATACCTTAAATGCATTTAGCATTCCTGAAATCAAAACAATTTTGAAAAAAAATATAGACGTAATTATCTCATTCCAGTTTTAACTAACATTACAAAATGTTTTTACAGCGTCTTTAAAGCTCTAATTTTATCGGACCTCGTTATTTACAACACTACCGTGATCGATAGTGCACTGAAGGCACTCGGTGGAGGAGAGCGTGCGGAACTTTCGCTCACCGACTCGTAATCAGCTGCGGCCACAGCGCAACAGACGCGACGCGAGTCCGCCCACCGCGGCCGGCGGCCGATGAATGAAGCGTCGCATCACGTGACAGGTCACGGACGAAATGTGCCGCCCGACACTAGTACATTAATATTAATGGAACATCGATTAAACTAACGGGAGCGCGCCCGCCCATAGCTCTGCTCGGCTCTACTCGCCCCGTTTTCGTTCCTATCAACCGTCGGCGTCCAATTATAAGAATCATGCTGCAATTATAAAGTCGCGACTCCGATCGCATAGACTAGTCTAGACGGTGATGGTAGGCTCTGCGTGCAACTAATAAATCGATTCAATTATTTATTCCTCAATTTACTACTTGCCTAATGTGAATAATTGGTATATTCAACGTATAACATATTTCTTATGAATAACCCAACTTCTCATCCGGGGTAGATTTTTTATACATACTTACAACATAAAAACTTTGTTACAAAAAATATTTACTACAACATTCAAACGATTAATCTTATAGGACTCGTTAACATTATAGCATTTTAATCTTATAGGACATATGTACTACAAATGACATGTATCTGTGTCAATGGTGTCAGAGAGGCTACTCATATAAGCCTTGTACTACGGAAGCGAGTTTATTGGAGTACAACACGATATACACACAGGCGTATTAATGGAACGATATATTGCACGGTCACTTCTATGTACTGAAATCAGTGTAATAATTTTAAAGAAAATCCTAACATTTGCTTAAAATATTTTTAAGTAAGACATATGTCCTAACACGATCTCCCAATCTCATTTGCTGCACCGAAAGTTAATGAAACATCTTACTTTTACACTTCTTAAACTTCATCTGTACGATGACATGACAAAAATATTACCTTAAGCCTGTCAATGATGACAACATGACTGTCAAGAACAACACGCGTCCTATTGCGGTTTCAATAATATGAAGTCTCTTTTAAAAATCAGTTAATAACATAAATACAAAAACGTCAGCGGCCACAGCGAATCCAAAGTTGATGTAAATTATACGAAATGGTCGCCTCCGGTGATGAATTTTACGCCTCCACATGGTTCAACACAATAATCGGTTCGTATTCAAAAATCCGTTCGTGAATATAAAATTACGTTAAATTGGGAGATTATTTTTAAATTAATCAAACACAAACAGACAAATTAGATCCATTTGCAACCATAAATAATCACTTTGCTCTATAAATATTTTTTTTTTCATTATTGTATACATTTTAGAGATCAAAAATGTAATATTTGAATATTACTTTTTTAACCAACTGGTTCGTAGTTTTTCAAATTTTTGCTTTAAGCGCACATCTATAACAAACATTTTAATTTTATAATCAAACAAAACCACACTACCAACTATACTAAGAACAATAAATATATTGTATTTTTCGACTAAGACTTGCTATCAACGTTCTACATGTATCTAACTTGTGATTCTCATGGAATTTCCAAGTGGAACATGCGTCACCCACTTAGGTGATCTATCACGTAGTCAAATTGCCACTGCTGTTAAGTAAAAATGGCTTCCAATCTCCCAAGATCTGAGCAGTTCCAGCGATGCCTAAAAAATCACTCTCCTCGCTTTCTTCTACCGTTTTGGCACTTGTAGATTATTATATTATATGTAGCAACATTGCTTGTATTAAAGGGGGACAAACGTTTTATGTAATATCTCAAACGCTCGTCAGGAGAAAATGTTTACAGGTTTCAGTCGTTTACTAAAACGTAAAAAATAAAGAAATGAACTAAACCTACTTTTGGGCTTAAATGTGACACTTATAAAAATTTCAAAAACATTTCTAAGCACCGTGTTTAGTGAAATCAAAAATACAAATCAATGTTCTCAGTTTTTTGTTAAAACCGTAAAAATTACGACAAACCTATCAAACCCCCTTTTTCGACCTAAGAAAAGAACGCAAAACACTTCACTGTGGTGATTCACCCTGAAAATTATTTTGTAATTCAAAACCGTCAATCTTTGTACCAGTTCAGCAGCTAACCTTTGAAATAACTTTGCCAGTGCTCGCAAGCATACTAACAATGCAGTGTAAAATGATAATGACCGATTACGATTAGCCACATTAGTCACAGGCGTAGTAAGAATTTCTGCAATATACAATATATTTGAAATTACCTGTAAATGTTTTGCGACTAATTGAGTAATTATGTTAGTCGTTTGTTGCTAACGTACTTTTACGATCCTTTCTTGGCATTTCTTTGCGAAAATTTGTGGTTGCTAAAATAGAACTTCGTGCATGAAGAGGTTCTTCATTGTCTGCCACTGAGGTGCGTCTTTTAAATAATTCAATATAAACGCTTCAAAATTTCAGAGATTTTGTGATTTTGTGAAAACTCGTTAAAAATGAATTGAAAAAGGGACTTACGAGGATTCGTAAATAATTTATTATAGAATTATATGTAAAACCAGTTGGCCCGTACGAATATTTCGCAAGTCACCAAATGTTAATACAATGTGAAAATAAGTAAGTAAAAGGTATTTTATTTAGTTAAACGATTTTCAGTGCATCGAGGCGTGCCCTGTTTCAAGTAAAATTGTTTTATTTCCCAAAAATCCTAGCACTATGAACATTCTAGCGCAATAAATATTTATTCATTTCTAAAATAATTATGTAAGAGAAAAACTATATAACATTTAGTTAAACAGATTGTTAATAGATGGCGCTGTTTACAATATAAACACCACTGAGAAATAATATATAGAGAAACAAAAAAATTATTAAAAAATTAATTTTGAATTGTTTGTTTATTTTTCGTCATTATAGGTGAACGTAATCTTCAAAACGATAACTGAATCATTAGTTTTGATGAAGTATTAAGGAAGGAAACCCTCGAAATGTATCTTCTACTCATAGGTATTTTATATTCTACTAGTAGCTATTACCCAGCTATTAACCTAAGCTAAAATTTGAGATTTTAGTCTTATTTTTTTAAATCGAAATGTATATGCTATATAAGTGCATGGTTAAAAGCAACACTTTATTATGAAAATGCATAAATGTCAGTAGCGAAAACTTAAAACCTCCGTTCGATAAATATACTTATATGGTATTAATTTTTAACAGGACCTCCCAGAGGTTTAATATAAACCAGTATTTCCAGACTCCAATTTCTTCAATAAATAACTGTATTTATCGTCTTAATACGAATCTTCTTGTAAGCGATGCAAAATAATATTGTGAGGAAGTTAAACTTTGGTAATATATTACTAATTCCGTAATATATTATTACATTTTAAAAGCTGATCAGAACTTTATGAATAAAGAAGTTAATTTGTTTTCCATTATAATTTAAGATAACGCCAATAACAAATTCGAGTACATATATCAGTCAAATCCCAATTATAATTTACAGTATGTGCTTCTCTTATTTATCCTTCTCTCAATATATAAATTAATATAAAAAAATTGATTTTGTGGATACCTACAAAATATGTTAAAAAATTATCCACAAATTGTTAGAGAAAAAAATAATATTACTTCCTAATATTAATAAATACATATTACAGATGCAAACATGAGTTTTTTGTATCGCTTTCAAACTTCTATTACTGAATCAATATCCGTAAGATTTTGAATGCATGTAGCCTGAATTATGCAAAATAACATAGAATACTTGTTAACAAGAACATTATTTTTAAATGACCACCATTTATTCCTTTTACCCGCGAATAAAGCCCTGAGTCAAATCTAGTGTCATAGTACTTTCGAATAAAGATGCATGGGTTGTCAAACTTTTTCAGCCGATTCATGAAAACTCGGGAATTTCCTCTAATTTTAGGGTACGGAGAAAATTATCGGGTACCAAGATCCATTTTTTTAAACAGGAAGATATTGTTACGCTTATCTTAAAAAAGTTTTTAAAACTCAGCTCAGTGTGAAAAAATGGCAATTTTAATACTGATATTCAAGAACGGCGAAAGTGTGTTTATGAGAATATGCTTTATCAATAAAAGACAAATCAGTCACAAAGCACTCGTAATCGGTTGACCTTACGCAGATTCCAATTGTGTCATTATGTTTAAGCGTGTGGGCAAATTTATTCGTCGCGCAACAAAATATTTCGCATTTCTTAATAGTCCATTATTTTGCGCAAACATATTATTATGTCCAAATTACCACCTGCGCTTGCCGTAGACAATACTCATTCATCATACGCAAATTGAGCTTAAATTATGCGCCTACTACACGCATTTCTGCACAGCCTCCACATTTTTTTGCACATTATTTTTTTTTTGCAATAAATTAATCCTGGCCAGCACCATTTTGTAGACCTCCATCTCTGAGTTGCCTCCGACGGATTACAACATTTAACGTTTGCGAATTGTTAAATTGAATACAGATATGCATACTTGCTTGATGGCAGTTACGAAATTTAATAAATCTTTTGACGAAGATAAAAATATTTATTCATTTTATTTATTCATACTTTAACATACATATAATACATACATTTGGCGGGCTTATTGCTACATGAGCAATCTGTTCCAGTCAACCACGTTGACTAAATATAAACATTTTGTGATGTGGATGACTGCAAAAGACATTAATAAAAAAACGAAACTTGGAACATAACAAATAACAAAAAATGTCATAACAAAACTAAGCTACATATGAATAATACAAAACAAAAAAAGGTTAATCTTGACATGGTTGGGAACAAGGAAAGTGGGGAACAAAATGAAATTAGGAACGGTAGGACAGAGGGATTTTGAGAGGAAGGACTTTTTCAGACGATCTTTGAATATATTTAAGGAGGGGATTTGAATATATTTCCTGGTATACGGAACTAGCCGATTCCAAAGTCTTATAGCTTGGACAAAAAGGACTTTTCATAAAAGATAGTTTTATGTTTCGGAAAAACATAAAACCACCTTTTAATAAATATGATACGCAATAAAAAATGGTATATATTTTTTAAACTCTATGTCGGTTTAGTATATACGTCCATCTGCGTACTTACTAATTTAGACAGTTTATAGTTTCCAATTAGTTATTTTCAATTTGAAAAGTCTCCAGGCTAAAAATCAATATAAGCAAAAATACTAGAAGAACCTTTGCCTAAACATGTGTTATAGGAATAGGTGTTTCTAACATTTTCGCTTATATTGATTTTAAGCCTAGAGATTTTGTCAAATAAACAGTTCAGTCATTATAACCAACTATAAGAAAAACTACCCTTACAGGTAAATTCACAATAACTAAATATTTCAATATGTTTAAAATTAAGAAAGGAAAATGTACTGAGAATATACAATTAAATTCAATATTTAATTTCATCATTTAAAATTATTGCGTCCAAAAAGAACGTTACACATGTATTCAAAATAATAATAAAAAGTCTGCAAAAACCAGTGTCATCAGAACATTATATATTCTGATTATTCTAGATATATGAAAATAAGAATAAATTATGTAATAATTTTATTACCACCCTAACGGTAGCAATGTACTATAATGAACCAGTTTACTAAATTTTTTAATTAATTAAACTTTATATAGTAATAAAATAGAGGAAAAATACGCAAAAACAAATTTTTTTTTCAGCATTTACGTCTCAAAAACCAAACAATATTAGCTTAAAAAACATTTTTTAATTTTTTTAACATAAATAATTCCCTTTAATTCTTTGAAATATTGTTTTTGTCTTCCATAAAATATAAGAAATCATACCCAAATCTGTGCGAATCCTGACATTAAACAAGCGTTATTAAATTGCAAAATGCTTAACAAAATAAGAACATGTAGTTTTCGCGCAAAAATATAAAAAAGCGATGCAATAAAACAATATCAGGTTTAAAATTAGGTACATTTACCGTATATTTTTGCAAAAATAGCGATTGTTATAAAATTATATTATTAATTATATTTATTACAACACGCGAGCACAGTATCTCCGGTCCGGACTCCACTGGAGTTATTAAGCACAAGCGTAACTCCAGTGCTTACAGCTATTGACCAATATTAACGATAAAATAGCGCAGTATTTACTTTCTGATAATAAAACACTCATAATAAAATTTAATCAACACACGCCAACACATTTCATAATTCACACACTGGCCAGCATATTCACATGATAACACCACCGACCTCATTCAATACTAAAAAAGATAATTTTTTAATATTTTACCTTTCCATCATTATTTTGCAAAACATCGACAATTTAAACAACTTAACTTCGCAACAATTTGGAAATCATATTAACATAAGGGAGTAATATTCATTCATAAATGCATCTAAATACACTTATATAGAGGGCGACTGAAGTATAATTTATCGGTATTTTCAGTCGCTTCAAGGCAGCACTTAAGCCAAGAGACAAGCCAAGATCCCAGTTAAATCCCAAAAATATTTCAAATTGATAATGTCTTAAAAGACCTGCTGGATTGTTATAGACCAACCAATATTCACAATCTCAGATGATGAAGCTTTATAGATAGCTTTTTTATAAATTTATAAAGCCAGTAGCTTTATAAACTTATAAAAAAATCGTTAGCGTTATAACAAATATATAAATATAATGACCACTTTCATTCTTTTAACAGAGAAATTAAACATCACTGATATCCTATACGCACAACACATTATATTACACACATATAAACAAATATATACGTATCAACAATAATTAGGTACTAATGAAGTGGCAGATAATATTTAAAATGGCTTCCAATAATTACATATTCATAAGAGGCAGAATTTTTCTGTATATCTTTAATTTTAACTGGTAAGTTAAAGGCCTAAACTATTATGGCAGTGTTTAATCACATGGTCTATTTAATATATTTCTAATAATGACCAAAAAAGTAAATTGACTCTTGTATACTCAGCGGACATGCACATCCATTATATTGCACACATATAATCAAATATATACGTATCGACAATATTTAGGTACATATTAACCTAACTAATGAAACAAGTGTCAGATAATATTTAAAATGGCTTCCAGTAATTACATATTCGTAAGAGGCAGCATTTTTCTGTACATCTATAATATTTCTAATAATGACAAAGTAGATTCGATTCACTCTTGTATACTCAGTGTAACATAATATTTTCGTGGATTAACAGCGAGTGGACCCAACAGTTATTTTATCGTACATTCCTACCAGTGTAGATTCCTATACTGACTATATGACTATGGTTCCTATACTGATATTTCAAAGTGATTGGCGCAATGCAAAAGAGCATTTAAAAACTGGTACTATTCCATAATTTCAGGTGGACAATATAAATTTTTGCCTGATGACGGGGGAATTTCAATTTATGATATTTAACGTTATATTTTAATTAGAATTTTAAAACAGAATTTTTCTAGCTTGGTAAAATACCAACCTGCACACTCGAATGTAACCTTAATTTATACACCCTACAACTTTTATAAACTAAAATATATACCGACTCTTTGTAACTCACAGCTAAAAACAATTAAATATTGATAATAGTATCACTTTAAAAAGAAAATATTTCGAGAAAACAAGCCGCCATAACATGCCATATCGTGCTTCATCGCCTATTATTTATTTTTAAAATCCAAATAATGTTTTTGATAGAGTCAAGTAAGTGTTTATAACTCATTTTCCCAATAATGAGAAACGATAAAAAAGGAAGGAACTGTAACAAAATTAATTATATTTAATGATGATTTACACTTAGGTTCATCGTATGCACCGCACGACGAAATAAACCTAACTAACAAATCAAGTTGAATAAAACTCTAGTCTTTACATATACAACCATATATTATTTCGCAACTACAGGAATCGACTAGGTTGCCAACGAAAGAACACGTTAACAACAAAACAATTTAATAATAATTACGCTAACCTTAACCACAAACTACAACTTTTTACGTTGTTTGAGAATGTGTATTTCAACCATCATCACTATCATAAACGAATATGCAATTTAATTTCCTGCCATAGCTGCACAAGTGAACTCGGCGGAATAAGGGTGCAGGCTGGATAGATAATATACGATTATGTTTTTTTAATGTCCTAATAACTATTATTCTAAAAATAACCTGGTTATTTTTTAGATCCTTGCTTATTGAACACATTGGATATCGAGTAAATTAACCAAAACGTTATTAACGTGTGATCCAATGTCCCCGTTTAGACGGAAACAGTGATCACTGGTAAAATTGCTGTTGGCGTTTAGCTCGTTAAAATATTTTGTTATATTTTTTTATAACGTTACGAGAATTTGCCAAAAGTAGGTTATCCCGTTTATATCGAGGCGCGCACCGCTTATTGTAGCATTCAGATCAACGTACTCGGAGCAGAAGCGCTGACGATAATCTCTAAAACGGAAACTGGGACATCCGATGTACCAGAAGCTGTTTCGCACCGTCTATTAATATCCTATTGACGCACTATATTTATTACTTAAAAATATCATTCGATGGACTTAGGATATTGTATTGATCTATAAATTATTTGAATTTATTTGCTACGAGCTAATAGCACGTCTGTATAGTGTCGTTTCGATTTAAAAAAAAATTAAACTAACCGTAGTGACCCTTTGGGGGAATATTAACCGTTTTCAAACATACGATTTTCAAACTGGTACAGGGAATATAACCAACAAGATATTCTCCTATATCATCCTATTCTCCGGATAAACTATTCTGCCGTTAACTAAATGGTTAAATGTCGTGTAATACACACACAGTACCGCGCGGCATCGTTAAAGCAATACGATGCGACGCGGAGATTTCCAAATATATACCTTATTGAGATTGGAATATTAAGCGATACAAATATTATCCCACAGAAAAAAAATATCGATTATACTGGTGATCTAGTGTTTTCTAAACTTTCTTTTTTCGTAGAATTTCTGTTCATGATTCTGAAACTTTTAAATATAATTTTGATTGAAATATAAAAGCAATATAAATACAAAAAAAAAGAATTTCTATTACTTTATGTATATGTCCATAATTATTAAAATAATTTAGTCCTACCTACTCATTAATAGCACGTGTATGTAAAAGAAGATGCTAAAAGGATTAGAAAAATGTTTGCGTTTACTACATTTTTTAAACCAATTTTCGTTATTTTAAATCGAATATTTGCCAATATAAAGCCAAGGATTTAGTAAATTTTAAATAAAAGAATTCAAAAAGAAAAAAATGTTATTGAAATTTTCCGCATAATAATTTCCAAAGTGTTAAAAAATATTGTGGTTAACCTAAGATGGAGTAAAACTATTTTTTTAATAAAAAGAAAAGGTTACAAAAAATTGCCGAAAATTCCGAATAAGAAAGTCTCAAAAAAATTGTATAGGTTTTTCCGAAAAAAATTCTTGATTTACAAACTAAAATAGTGTTTTGATTTAACCTAGTAAGTTTTTTGTAAATAAAGTCTACAAATTTTCATTATAATTATTTAAAAAATATATATTTAGCAACCATCATAAAATCTCAGCATATATTACTTTATTATATCTTTTACTGTTTATTTAATAATATATGTCTTCTCATTTAACATGGCTTCTAATGCCCCACCGTGATATTACTATACACCTGTAACGCATAGTCTATACCACTCCTAGAAATCAATTAATTAGCAATCCTGTTCTTCGAATCCGACCAGTAGATTTTAAGATTAATCCACAAATAAAATCAAACAAATAAATTTACGCCTTTGTATATTAGTAACGACATATCCAGTAAAGTTCGTTATTTACTAGATAATTTTTTGAGAGATTAATTCAAAATATTTAATTGTAAATTATCCATTTCAGACGACAGGATATAAAATGTTAAAAAGCTCATCATCGATACGCAACCTTTTACAAATTTGTTTCGTATTAAAACATGAGACAGTTCATAATCTTAATTTTACACAAATAAAAAAATCAACTCAAGACGTTCATCAGTGGTGACACAAAAAATCAAAAAATAATGTTACTGCCAATTACCAAAATACTAAATGTGTATCTTCTAACTCTTGAGTCACTTTTCTAAATATAGATGTCTTTTTCATTCCTACCAACAATGAAAAAAACTCAATCCTTTTCAGGAACAAAAAAATAACTTTTTCACATAGAATTTCTTTGCATCATTTGGCAGAAAATAATTCCTTTACTATCTGAATGAACAATGAAGAAATAGACATTATTTTATTAAAACCAAATATGCAAGTTTTCTTAATGGCACTGTTATCTTATTAATTACTATTACCGCAATTTTCTCAAAGTATTTATTTGTGGTCCTTCTATTACGTAAATATTCAAGCTCTGTCACCTTCGATCATGTTAGTAACAGTCTTTTATTGCCTGTACTGGCACCAATATATAAGTGTATGAATATTAGAAGGTAAAACAGAGAAGATATATCACTGACTATTTATTATTTACTGGACGTGACTCTTTGCTAAGTGGTAGAGAAGAAAGGAATATGGAAATGCGAGTGTAGCTTTACATAATTGTACACTTGTGCCAACAATTATTTGGAATGAGTCTGAAATGACTAAGTAAAAGGCGAAAAAATGAGATCATCAAAGAAAATTTGGGACTAATGTATGTAGTATGTTAAAAATGAGAGCATTCAACGACCATGTGAAAAGATCAAAAGAGAGGTGTGGGCGGGCCACACGGGTGGAAAAAACTGATTCGAGGATTATCTAAAAGATGTAAAGATTAAAAGTCCCAAAAATAAACGATTCTATATAAGTATTAGTAACGAAACTATGTTAGGGGGAAACCCATAACATAAATGCTACTTACTACGTCTGAGAAAGCGTGAAGATGTAGGTATTCATACGAGTACACGTCAACGCTAGTGATCCTCGCACAAACTGTAAGAACAAAGGTTCCTGACCATCACATATTTATTCAGGACCTCTTGTACTCAACGCATACCGAAGACTAAAACTAGTTCTGTTAATAGATGGTCCCTTTGTTTGCTTCATTCACAGTCGTACAGCATTGGCATTCTCATCGGCTAACGCCGTCTCGGGACGTGTTAACTGAACGTCATCACTTGGCAGATTATGCACACATTTGAATTCGTTAAGTTTATTACAAACAATGTTCGCAAAACTAATTAAACTTCAAATAAACGAGCCTCGTCTAGAAAGATTTCAATGGCAACCGTTATCATATTTCAAAATTCTATTTTTATTTAAAAAAAAAAAGAAAAGTTCTACTGATATTAATTTCGCCAATCTTCCATATATTTTAACATTTTTTTTGTACATAACATCCTTATAAATTACATAGGTCACCTGTACATTACGACATATTTAAACTTTTAACGACATATTTGAAAGGTCTGCTCCGGTAATAACCGGACATACTGCTGCAACTTACTCAAAAAAGAAATTCGATGATACACGTTTAGATGGCCATACTAAACTTTTATTTACTGAAACATTTACAATGTCAATAAAAATATAATTTACAGTTTTTCAAGCACAACAAGACTACGACGCACTGCAAAAATATTGCACCGTCCGAAATGAGTTGCGCTTTGGGACATCGTAAAAATAAAACGCGGCATTAGGTTTTTGTCGCGGATGCACACGCTCATTCGCCAATTATAGTCGCGTGCGGACAAAGCGTTCGCGGATAATATGCGAGACATTAAATCTGAACATAAAATGTGCGTCTGCTACATCGCGCGGCAACTAACCGCATACATGATATTTTGCCGCTTTAATACTTGTATACTGCCAAATGTCGTGGCAATTACGCCTCAGCGCTACGCGAATCTCGACGTGTTTTTTTATGCAGAATGACACTCCGGTGTGATGAATGAGTCTACACATGAAGAGACATGCAACGAATCAATTTAATACCCAAGATGCATACATATTCTGCAGTGCACCTTGTATATTTACCATTCGATACAAACGCTCAACGAGTGTAACAGAGATGGTTAATAATCACATTCAGTAACAATGTATGGTTGTACATTAAATTGATCTCTGACTGCCGCATACATATAATCCATAATAACTTACTAGAATGTAAATATGAATGAGTCTACACATACAATGAATCAATTTAATATCCAAGATGCATACATATTCTGCAGGGCATCTCGATATGTATGTTTATCATTTGATATAAATACTCAACGAGTATAACAAAGTTAGTTAATAATTATATTCAGTAACAATGTATGGTGTTAAGTTGTACATTAAATTGATCTCTGACTGCCGCATACGTATAATCCATAATAACTTACTAGAATTTAAATATGAATGAGACTACACATGGAACGAATCAATTTAATATTCAAAATACATACATAATCTGCAATGCACCTTGATATGTATGTTTACCATGTGATATAAATACTCAACGAGTGTAACAAAGTTAGTTAATAATTACATTCAGTAACAATGTATAGTGTTAAGTTGTACATTAAATTGATCTCTGACTGCCGCATATATATATTCCATAATAACTTACTAGAATTTAAATATGAATGAGTCTATACATGCAACGAATCAATTTAATATTAAAGATACACAATTAAATGAAACCACATGATGTAGTATTATTTCTACTTTCTTTAAGTTCTTTACGACCTAGGTTTCGTTGTATTACAAAATCTTCAGGTGGGTTATTAGCAAAGATCAAGAGAAGGTTATTAGAAAGAAGAATATTTGCTAATAACCCACCTGAAGATGTTGTAATACAACCAAAGCTAGGTCGTGGTAAAGAACTTAAAGAAAGTAGAAATAATACTACATCACGTAGTTTCATTTAATTGTGAATAATGAATTTCTACAAAATTAACGCCAAATATATTCAATATTAAAGATACATACATATTCTGCAGTGTATCTTGATATGTATGTTTACCATTTGATATAAACGTTTAACGAGTGTAACAAAGTTAGTTAATAATTACATTTAGTAACAATGTATGGTGTTCAATTAGTATGTTGGTGATCAATTTAATATACAACATATTAAATTGATCTCTGACTGCCGCATACATATATTCCATAATACTTTACTATGTTTCTCGAGCTCGTATAAATATGCTAGAAGTCCTACTAAAATGAATGTGTTATACATCAAGAAGATAAAAGGTCTTTTAAGGAGAATAATGTAAATCTTAATAAGAAAACAAATCAAAAACAAGGAAACTAAGAAGGTTTGGTCGGAATTGCCTATGTCAGATCGGTGGAAAATTGTGTATACATATTGTTAGGTTACGTCTACCATTCAAAACGTAACATTATATTTAACCCAACTCGAATAACGTGAACAAAATCATAACAAGTTTTCAATGTGATTTTTTGTATTTTACAGTGCGATCTTCTTTCCTTGCTCAGTGTACCTCGTGATTTTAAAACGAATGAATAAACTTTGCTTCAGTTTTTGGGAATTCTAGATAATTCTTTAAGAAAGAATTTAACAAATTTTAATCACCTGTCACTTAATTCGACGTAGCTATATACTCATCAAACATTTTATGCACCATATTTTCTTGGAAAGAAATTTATAATTTTGTTAAATTGTGTTATAAAAAAGAACACATTAATTTTTAACATCAAACATTTTTCAAATTCAGTACCAAGAAATGTTAATAGTTACACGTCATTAATGTAATTCTAACGTAAATTCTGCTAAATTAGATATATCAGTTTTAATATTAATTAACAATATGTAAACCCATTTTCTAGATTTTATTACTTTCCTCACTATCGCTTGCACGCTCATACGATATCAACTTTTATATTTATTGTTACTTGTTGACTTTCACGAGGATATCTTAGAAAATAAAATAATATTCAAAAGCTGACATAGGTTACACACACTTAAATCAAAAATGTGGTCCCCTAAGTCCAGAGGTTTCCTAAAGTTGAACGCTGTTTGCATCAGTGAAGAAAGCGCAGGAATTAGTGACTGAGCAAGGGAGGCGAGGGTCATGCAGCAATAACACCCCGTCATCAAATCAAAGCACTCGAAAATTGGAGATCTCGCAAAATTGTTATCGGATTAATTTTTAGAAGTCTCTGAAACGGAATAAACAGCGTCCAACATATTCGATGTTATTAATACTTACTAAATAATTCTTTATTATATTTTTGCATCATAATCCATTTTTTGATCAATAACATCTCATTCAGAAGTCTAGCAGCTCTTCAGTTCAAACATATCAATGTCGGACAGTTTTCTTATTTATTACATATCGTTGCTATATTGCTTTATATTTATACAGATCGTTTTAACATAATGGTTAACCGGCACCAAAACTATTGAAAAAAAACCCAAGATAGCACTAAATTATAAAAAATAATAAAAAAAAAGCCGAAAAACTTTTTCGCCGAATGGTAAAGCGATACGAAATATATATAAAAATACAACTAATGGTTTTTAATTACGTTTATTTAATTTTAAGTAATATCACTGTTTTTTTACTAATAAACTAATAATAACTGTTTATAATTTCTATCATTATGTTTTGATTACATCGATAATACTTTAAAAACACTTTTAAATAACAAATGTTGATTGAGAGCAAATAAGTTTTTAATCTACATTTGTTTATTAAAATATAATAATAATAATTTTATTTAATCTACGATAAACCTAATGCGATAATTCGGTACCAGATAATTTATTTATTTTAATTAACAATTATTTTGGATCTCAAATAAGTTGACCATGTTACCTAAGCATCGGTCGCAGCTTGATTTACTAGAGATTTGCATTCGGAGTAATTTACATATTTTATCTTTTCTATATAATACCCTTCAAAATCCTTTCACTCTTTCGTTTCTCTCATTTTTATGCGAATTGTGTTCAATAGATAAAAAGGCCCTTCTAATGCCTCGGAATAGAATTGTATTCTATAAAAAAAATTGACCGCATATGCAACTTGATTATTCGATTAACTATATACAAAAAAAAAATAAAACAAGCGATATGTCAGAGATAGAGGAGGCAAAAGAAGACAATACAATTATTACGTTAAGAATTCACCTTACTTAACATAATAACTGTATTGTCTCTCTTTTTCTCCCCTATCTCTGATATATCACTTGTATTTTTTTTTATTTAACTTTATTGTATATAGTATCAGTATCTCCAATCTATACATAAATGCGTACAAGTATTTTTTATTTATTTGCGTTAATTATGCTATTTGAATCACTTACAATATACCGCGTCATTAATATTTTAAGCTTGTCCCATTGTGTTTACAAATCCTGTACACTTAGCTTCCAAAGTTAGCAGTGAAGTTCCATAAGTAAATTAATAACTACATGAGATTCATATATGTATTTACTTACGTTTACCTACCCAGGTATTTGGATGCTAGCCTTAAGGAACGAAACACGTAAAAATAAATTTCAAAATTAAAACTCAATAAACTTGTAACATTTCCATAAATATCTAATAATTTTGAAAACTTCGTCGATCATAACAAATTATTCACAAATGAAAGGTATTTTTATTTAAATATAATAAGATTTTTTTACGACTTTAGAACTGATATTGAACAGTAAAAAACATCATAAAAATTCATTTCAAACATAAAACTCAATAAACTTGTAGCACTTCCATAAATATCCAATAATTTTGAAACCTTAGTCGATCATAGCGAATTATTCACAAATGAAAGGTACTTTTATTTAAATATAATAAAATTTCTTTGCAACTTTAGAACTGATGTTGAACAGTAAAAAAACATCATAAAAATTCATTTCAAACATAAAATTCAATAAACTTGAAACACTTCCATAAATATCTAATAATTTTGAAACCTTCGTCGATCATAGCGAATTATTCACAAATGAAAGGTATTTTCACATAAATATAATAAAATTTCCTTACGACTTTAGAACTGAAAAAATTCTATTTTTTTGCTATCTACCCAGCCATTTAAAGCCCCAACCACTGCAATCAGGTGAGTATTTTCTAAATATAAAAAGAATTCAAACAAGCGTTGCGGTTTATACACAAAAAGATGGGACAAATAAAAACGTGTATATAATTATATAAGCATGTGTGTGTGTGCATTATAATGATTTAAGTAATTGCGCACACTGGCAATGACATTGGCACACCTCTGCTATATATACTGATAGCATGATTATTAAAAAACCGCGCTGCTCATTCATCCACCCGTTAATAATTACTTATGGTCTCTAGATAGAAATTCGTTGACAAAACTAAAATTAAACATACACCTCCAGAATAAAATGTCCATGATTTATATAAAATCATAAGATATTCTATATCGTGTAAATCGATTAGGAAAGATACTCTAGACTGATTAAATGATATGTCCTGCAAGGTAAGTTAAATAATTTGAAATATTTATCATTTACGCATATTTTATATTTTTACGAAGGATATTCCACTTTGGATAAATTAAATAGTATTATTTATAGTTTACAAGCTAATTTACGCATTGTAGAACAAACCTTAACATTTTTCATACCAAAAAATAAGATAGACTGAATAAGTGTTACGTCCTGCAAAGTAAGTTAAATCATTTTGAATATCTATGATTTACGCAAAATGTATTTTTACGAAGGATATTCTACTTTGGATAAATTAAATAGTATCATTTATATTTTACAAGCTAATTTTCACAATGGGGAAAAAAGCTTAATATTTTTCATACCAAAAAATAAGATGAATACAAAGTAAATATTAGCAAAACACAAATTAAATTAAATATAATTATTCTTATCTTGATAAATACTAAATTTCGTAAAACACCGTTTGATAAAACGTAATATTAACTAAAACAAATATTTTTGACTAATTTGTAATTTATTTTAATCCTTGCATAGCAAAATAATTTTATTTTTTTATTTATTTTATTTAAGGTCATAAATTAGTTTTCTATTGACAGATATGAGAGTAAATGTGTCCAAGATCATGACGGTTAAATAACAATATATACTATTACTACTTCATGGATATTAACCTTACATATCAACAACCAAGAAGTTCGTGCAGAAATTCTTACATGCATCTCAACACAACTTCGTTTCAATCTGAAAATAGCTGTTATTATAAAACAGAAACCCTGCTTTACAATAACATACATGTTCGGTACAACTCTATCAGGATATCAACAGTAAGTCTTACTTTACGAAGAAACTTCACGTAATTCAACGCACATTAATATACGTATAAAATTAATAAAAGTTGTGTTATCTTAGATCGTGCGACCCTGCATGTTCAAAGATAACCCAACCCGACCAACTAGCGTGCAAAATGATGTGCCATCCTTTGAAACCTAATTCCTGAAATTGAATAAAAACCAGCGCCCCATCGCAACATTATTCAATTATGTCAACTGGCATCACTTTAAATATAAACGAGATGATTACGTTTTGTGCAACGTCTACCTAGCTGTCGAGACACTTCGTAGTGATGTATTGAGTTTCCGTTCCCGAAGGAGTCAAACAGAACCTATTATCCTCGCTAAATGGTTTGCCTATACATCTAAATATGGCACATAAAATATTTCGTAAATTATTAAAAATGCTAATGTCAACTCTTCATCAGATATCTCAACTAATAAATCTACATGCATATAAAATGAGCAAGAAGCTGGAAGAGTTCTGTTCTGTAGTAAATTATAAAAAAAGAGAAAAAGTATAATAACAAAGTGCCCTCCGTGCGTAAGAGTAAGTTACATATTTAAAAAAAATGTTTTCAGATTATTATAAATAAGTTAGAGAACAAAATGCAATGGTTTTAAAAAAATTGTCTTTCTGCGTGTATCTATTCTACTTAAAAATCACAAAACGGGTTTTTAATATAATTCTCTTTTATACTCCTTATAGTTTAAGGAAAAATGTAAAGCGTTAAGCATTTTTGGAATTATTGTCTGTTGGTATATTTGCTGGCATAATTGTTCGTATGCATCTCGTTTATTTGTATCTCGCGTCACTTAAAACTACTAAGATAGTATTAACATGGAATCTTCAAGCTTGATTTATTAGACTCCAGGAAATAAACTATCCTATACTATATATCTATATATGTAAAAAACACTTCATGACTAATCATATCCTCTGTCGCTAACAACTAAATAAACAAATATTCCACGCAGCCGAAGCCTTGAGCTAAAAGTCAGTGGAAACCTAAATGTACCAAATTTAACTTTTTATTACCGTTTAAAGTTAATTCGACAACATTTATTTTATAGGAGTAGATGTTGAAGTCTGGTTACTGTATACTACAAATTACCGTAAATTAGGGATTCGCCGTAGGAACAACAATTGGAAATGACGTAAAAAATAACAAAATGACATTAAAAGTAGCTTCGCAGCCACACTTTGGATCGTCGTCTGCACCTCGCTTCAACAAAGGGCGCGCAACAAAGCGACGGGTCCACTTGCCTCGCGGCCCGGAGAGGAAAGCCGCCTCAGGTAGGTGCGCGCCCACGCGCGGGCGACACCTGTAATAAATCTGAATAAACTTTATTGCCACGACCGCGGTGTATTCGCACAAGTATTCTCCGACTAAAGATATGATGGCCGGCTCTTCGCACCGGGAGTGTGTCCTTATACAGCCAAGAGGCCTTCATCTCGAAAATGTAGATAAAACGACCTCATAACGTATATTTCAGTTAATGGACCCAAAGTAATCATATATTGTTGTGTAAATATCGGAAAACAACCAGCCATTACTCTCTCTTAATATGTACCGATATCAAGGTAGGACTCCATGAAATATTATAGTTAGCATTGGATGATCTAAAAACACAAATATTTCGTTGTATACAAACACTGAAAGACCAATATCGTCAGGTAACAGCATCTGGATACCAATAAACATACCTTTTGCTCCGTCGATGGTACAGTGTAAAAAAAACTTTTCACTAGAACGGACTTTTACGCTAACTTCAAGATTTATTTGTATTTTATATTTTAAAAAACCAACCGAGAGCGAGTCGAACACGATCAAATTACAGTCCCGTAGCCATGTTATTATAATTTACATCAGAATCACTGAAATCCCCTTCAAGCTTATTTCACACTGAGTAATAGTGTTATACCTGTTTTGCTTCGTAAGAAATGAGTATATTGTTCTATTAAGTTTCTATGCATGTACAGAATTCATCAGATTTAGTTATTATGTATTGAGTGTTCAGTTTACTTTTTAAATCTTAAACTTAACTGAAACTTTACGTAACACATCACTTTTTTTTAATTATTCTGAAACTATATGTTATGTTAGAATTAAATTGTGGAATTGAGTTCCTATATATGTACAGAATTAATCAGACTTAATTATTATGTATAATGTTGTCCATTTACTTTTTAAATCTTAAACTTAATTTAAACTTAACATAACACATCATAAGAATCACTTCCTTTTGACAAAAATTTGTTCGTTTATGAAGACTTTTTTTAAATTATTCTGAAACTATATGTCCTGTTAGAATTAAATTATGGAATTGAGTTCCTATGCATGTACAGAATTTATCAGACTTAATTATTATGTATAATGTTGTCCATTTACTTATTTTAAACTTTACGTAACACGTCATAAGAATTACTTCCTTTTGACAAAAATTGTATCGTCTGTGAAAACTTTTTTCTTAATTATTCTGAAACTGTATGTTCTGTTAGAATTAAATTGTGGACAAGAGAATTATTAGATTAATATGATCCGAACTTATCCCACTCCAAGAAAACAAAAATAGTACAACCCTAAAATATATATATGAACCTTTTTTACGGACTCTGAAATTATCTCAATTGTGGAATTTAAAATATTTAAGATTACAGTAACTGGCAACTATAATTTCATATTTACACTAGTTGAATGCTATCAAAGAAAAGGGTCGACAAAAAAAAAGAAGAAAAGCTTCGAGGAATGAATTTTGGGAGAAAAGATATTTAATACGGGCGATGAGTTGAAGTCGACTATTGGAGCGCATTTTGAGACAAAACTACAGATTATGTTTGAATGTAATACACATGTCAATATTTTTTTTGTGAAAGTATACTACATGAAGACTATGTTGAAAAATAACAATATAGCATCTGTTAGAATTTTCATGAAATTACTTTCTAATATTTATTTTTTTTACCTCTATACTTTGAAGGGGATATGCCTCATTAACGATTTTGGACGCAAATATCTGGATAGAGAAACATTAAAATGATTTAATTCCGAGAATAAAACATTCTGTTTTAAAAGCTCTATCCAAAGATACTCCTCCCCGAAGTGTAGATAAAAGTTTTTTTTTCCTCCTTTTTATAGTATGATACACCTACAGCACCAAATTATTTTATCCACCTCATTTCTGTTTATTGGTTATCGATATTTTTCTCCATACTAAATTTCGTCTCAATTAGCTTTAAAAATGAGAAAGTAAATGAGCTATGGCATACATATGGACGGAGAAACACAATAAAAATAGAAGGACTACCTGTTTGGTTGCGGAATCGTAAAAAACTTCATGTAGGGAATAAAAGTTGGTAATCGTACACTGGCCTGGATAGTGAGTGTCCAGTTTATTATGTTTGTGAATAAAGGTCCTTTAAATGATAAAACTAAAGAAATAAATTTAATTTTGAAGATGTTTACCCATTTATCTGTATATTTTCTAACCTATATATTTACATATTTATAGAGACTTACTATATCGATTTCGATTAAACTATAAGAACTAGTTTAGAGCCTGACTTTGTACGCAATATATTTTATAAAATACTTACAGATATTTTATAACCAAAGTGAAAATTTCTTAGACAAACATTCCATACCTTGTCCCAAACTTTTAGAGCTAGCTGTCTGTGTTAACTTTTCTCATACTGTACTGTACATATTTGTGTTAACTTTCAACAGCTTACGACGTAGACAATACCACAAAAATAGCCCGATAACCGCGACACTGACAGCAGAGGCGTTCCGTTTTGAACCCTACGTCTGCGCGCCAGTCACCGCGACGATACCCCCTATTTGCACATAACCTCCGATAAGCGAACCGATAGAACTGGCGTTTAGTTTCATATAAAATATTTGCGTTGCCGTGAAGAATCATAAATAGCGCACGGGTAAGTTGTATGTTTTGTTACGAGTGCGTAATGTAAGCCGCGCGTTCACTCTGCACGGCGCGAACGCGACCAACTCTGAAATAAATACAAAGCTCCGCGCATTCAATATTGCATAAGAGCGTGTAAATGTTAAACGCTCAACATTAATGCGTCTGTCGCCGTAGGGTCAGGTCGTATCAGGGCTTCGAATACGTAGACGAATTATTTAAATGTATGTAACGAGTACTAAATAAAACTGTTGAGTATTCAGATAGAAAGAAGTACAGAACCTTAATTGTAGCATAACTTTCTTGGTGATCAAATTAGGTTAATGTATATACCACGAAATTTGCTTCGCACAATAGTCAAATTGTACAGTTCTAAAAATGTAACTCACATTTTATGCTGCATGAATTAGTGAAAGAAAAAATAATTCGCTTGTTATTCGACGCCGAATAAATTAATAATTATCAATTACGTTGAAATAAATAACCTATTACGTACGATTAGAACTGACACACAACGAAGTATTCCATGCACACATGGGCACCTATAAAACATAACGTACTTCTAATAAACTATTTACTAACATGAATACTATGTCACACTATGTCAATATATTAGTATATCTTTTGTAGGCATATAAATGCCGTGAATATCTCAAAAGCTCTGATATTTAGAGTCATTGCTATATTTTTCCAGTAAACTATATGAAAATTTCTAGTAACGCTATTTTCTCAATATTTCTAGCAATATCTTTAGAATGTGCGTATAAATGTCTTGAATATCTCAAAAGCTCTGAGATTTAGAGTCATTGCTACATTTTTGCAGTAAACTATATGAAAATTTCTAGTAACGCTATTTTCTCAATATTTCTAGCAATATCTTTAGAATTATTTTCCAAAAAATGTGGGGTGTCTAAGGCTTCCAAAGTTCTGAAAAAATAACTTCGGAATGCTTATAACACCGTTCATCAAATAATATTCCAGATAATACATGAAACTGAAGAAAAAATCTCCAGTACTTTCATCAGCCTCCTCAAAAATTTTCACACAAATATTTTTCAGTGTTAATATTGGGATATATGCAGATTTATCACTATGCCCATTTTGAAGTTTCTACGTCAGACAGTTTCTAAGAAAAATAAATGTGGATGGAAAAATAAATATATGATTTTATAAAGTACCCATTTTTTCACTCTTCGGGCAGAGAACCTTAATTATCATTATATTATAATGAAAAAAATAATCTAAAGAGTAACACAATTAAAATAATTAAAATGAAATAAACACGTTTACCACACTTAAATATTACTAATAACATATTATAACACAGCTGTTATCAGCGTTACTAATGTTACACACTTATGCAGGTCTATATTATTGCGCTGAGTGCGAGTCTAGATAAATTATTGCTTATCAAATTAAAGTACATAGTTTAATCGTAATGAATTTCAATATAGTTCTATTTTAGGTCAATGCGCAGGTCACTATATACGTATTTAGGTACGTACATACGTATATAAACCGTACAACCTAACGGATAATAGTCCTTAATAAAATTCATATAGATACTGTCAGTGCATTGGAATCACCTTAACTACAACGAGCTATGAGATAATAGAGGTCACTTAGATTACGTTTCGCTTAATGCTCAGTGTGCGATATATTACAGAATGTACGATAATATTAAAATATAATTAATATGTAAATATGCTAAGGACACGAGAAATTTGCACAAGTTTAATGAAGTCGTTTAACTATATTATAATTATGAAAACGAGTCTCCGAACACTTGCGTAAAATATAACCCGCTCAACGACTGCAACATCTGATGTCAATCGTGTCACATCAGTAATATTTTAATATGTACGATGAACACTTGTTGACCCGTAAACAGTGGGTATTTTTTATCCAAAAGGTTTAATGGAACCATTATGCTGTGGTAATGTCTGTCTGCCAGACATTACCACAGCATACATGCCTCCGTTCGTCTACCAGATACTTCTAATTTCTAAACGAAATAAGATAGGGACGTGATATTTACACACAACATATAGTTCCTTGGCTCAAAAACTAGAAACAGCATTTAAAATGACTAAAAAATCATAGTTAAAAATAGCTCCCGGAAAAAAATTATTTTCCGCTGCATCGACATGTGGGAAAATCATTTAAAGAGCCAGTTCTTTTTTTCGATAAACAACCACGAACTTGTAGATCATCAAAATAGCCATTTTTAGATTAATTTTGTTGCCAAATCCGTCTCAAAAACTCCATTACGTAGGAAGCTTTAATTTGTCTCTAATATTTTCCATATATTTAAACAACAAATCATTTAAACAATAAACTAAAAGTGCTTTTGAGAAATTAATGGTATTTTAAGCCTGTGAAAAGTATACTAGGTCATATATTTATATAATGAAAATAATGTTAATATTTGAAAACAGTTAAATAGCAATACTACGTACACTTATACGTTTATATTATTAAGTGTGAACGGAACCGCCGTAGTGCGAGTTTTATTCGTACATGATAAGGTTTATTTTATTAATTTATTGTAAAGTGTAAAAATGTTAAAGGGTTCTAAATATTACAAAAGGATAAAGTGTCCTAAACAGCGCGGTGTCATTAAAATACTAACAACCAGCTTCCTTAGAACAAAGCAATCAGTTTAATATTTTCAAACATAACAAGTCGAAAGGAGACTTATCAAGTGAACATGAAAATCTAGTGTGAAACGAGAAGAAAAATAATATTCAGCAACATGAAATAAAAGAACACGCCTTCGAAATTAAAACAAGAAAGGAAACACCATAACGGGAGTTCGATTTGCAAAACAAACATACGATGAACCGCTAAAAAAAAGTATAAGGAAACAGCGACTAGTAAAAGCCTGATTGGAAGACCGCATCAAGATATGACAAGATCAGAATCGATTGTAGAAAGTGGATCATGTCAGGACTGTTATTAACGAGCGCAATTTTCGGCATATCTATGTCAGTAAAAGAAACAAGTGAAGCGTCTAAAGGTGCTAACTTGCGTCTGCAAATCTGTATATCTAAATACAATGGGAAATGAAGACGAATGATGAAGACGAATAGATTTATAAATTTTAAGTTATCTGTAAAATGTTTATCGAGTATTAATTAGACCTTTGAAATTAAGATGCGCTGTCCATATTAATTTGAAATTCATTTTCTTACCATTTTTTTTTTGAGGTAAAAATGGAAGATAAATGTTTTATCCGATCTCCAATCTGGGAATTGATTAATTCTGGAGAAATGGATAACTAATACTTACACTTCAGAATCATTCCACAGATCTTATACCATTTAGCAATAATCAATAGATCTATACAACACGTAGAAAGAAGTATATTCACGGGTATATAAGGCTGTTTTTGCAATCATCGCTAATTGATTGAAAATAAACTGTACTTTGTGTCGTTCAGAGCGATGGCAAAGTGTGTTCTGGATATAAATGACGAAGGGACTGTTATTAACTATGTATATATTAGTCATGAATTGCGAAGGGACTGTTATTAACCCAGTGGGCGGAGTGTATTTTGTAGACATGGGTAATTATTGAAAGCCTTCGAGGCTCCATGCGTATTTTTATGGCCTGAGGCGAGTTGTTACAGGTCCCTGGAGAAGCTCTAAGACCATCGAGTGGTGGTGGGGAATATCCACACCCTACAACTTTTGCATTTGCGGATAATTACATTTACGACTGTACAGGTATTATACTATTTAACATCGCTCACTGGATTTTTATGATTGGTAAAATCGCTTTCGTAAGATAACTACTAAGACCATCTAAACCATCGCTTCCGTAAGATAAATACTAAGACCGTCTAAGACTATAGACTTTCTAAGACCATCGGGTAGTGGTGGGGAATATCCAAACCCTACAACCTTTGCATTTGCGGATAATTACATTTACAACTGTATAGGTATTATACTATTTAACATCGCTCACTGAATTTTTATGATTGGTAAAATCGCTTTCATAAGATAACTACAACCATAATTCATTTATTAATTTATTTAGCTACTTTAATGCTCCACTATTCACACATATTACAGACTTACAGTTACGAGAACAATATCTTAACAACCAATCAGAACATCAGTTCATCCCCGTTCAACTCCCCGCGGTGCGTCGCACCGTCAAAAGCCGTACGCCTTATGATCACCCCAAAACACCACGCCGACGACACTTATATATAACATAAATATACATCACAGCTAACTAGTTGGGCAGAGCTTATTTAGAACGTTTTTATCGTTCCACGGTTTAGGAACTAAGTTTATCGACAATGGACTTCACGGATGCACTACGTACCTCTCTCTCTCCCCAAATGACAAAAGTATTAAAATATACTTCCTTTAACGCATTTAAAATGCAACTGGACAGCGGCGGCACGGGCCGCAGCGAGCATGCACGCATCTCGCGCCACCGCCATCCTTCGCATAGACAGCGACAAATGTCCAGTGATTAATTTAAATATTATATTCCTTTTATTTTATGCCGGCAGCACTTTCCTAAGTAAGATGATGTTATCATTATAATCGTTGTTGTCGCTATATGTTAAGTCATAATTACCGTTTTAAATGAGCATCTTATTGTGCAAACACCCCATGAGAAAACGCATTTCCACGTACTTGATAATAAAATACCTCATCATTTTATGAGGGACCCAATACCGCAGGAACCGAAATGGAAGCGCTGATATGGAATGAAATGGAAGCTCTACTATGTTCTGAATGCCACTGGACTGTACCTGCCTTATCATTTGTAAAAAAAATCAGGAATATATTTTTTTTCAATAAACATAGAAAAATATGTAGAAACTATAAACTTTATCACATTTATGTATTATACGATGCACGTAATCAATTCAAATTTTATATTGGATTAAAAGCGTTGCATAATTAGTTTAATAACTAATGGCGTTGTTAGGTTAAAATGCTTCAATATCAGCGCCTATCCTCAGTTGCCAAAGCTGATTAACTAAAAATGCCAATTATCGATTTAACCTCACACATTTATTACAATGCAGTTTTGTATAAGTGTTTTTCTTTAAAGTTAATATTTACTTTAAAAATGTCTTAAATTCAGAAATAATCTTACATATAAAACCACAATATTCACAAATATTTTGTCCTTTTCTGATTATCGGAGAAACAATTGAAGTCATTAAAATATTTTTCATCTCAATGACAAAGACACTATGTATTCAAAATTTCACAGAAATATGTTGAAGTAGTTGCGGTGTGAGAGTAAAACAAACAAATGTATTGTTTTTTACAAACAAATTTATTTTCGCATTTATAATATTAAAAAATAGTGGTGTAATTTAAAAACAATATCTTTATAAATAATATTGAAAATATTACACCTTCTCATAAGAAATGGCTAAGTTTGATTCACATTCACACATCACATGAACGCATTCTATATATGTTCTCAAATAATTAAGGAAATTACCACCTTTATAACCTTCGAAAATTCACAGAGTAATATCTATATAAAAAGCAGACCATTTACATTACTAACAGATTTTAAATCACACGATGTCAAACGCACACGTACCAAATAGTCTTCAATATACCAATTCCAAGTCTAAACGGCTCTGACGTTTCGAGTTGAACTTGATTTCGTGCCGTCATCATTATATTTGCCTCTTAAAAACCGACGACCACGCTTCCCAGTAACACAACTAGATAGGCGAAATATTATTAAATAAATAATCATACATAAACGGCTGTAGCAAAAAAGTGGCCGATAACTCTCACTATTCATTAACCGAAATGAAAACGCAGCCGGCCTACTAAGTAAGCGGGTCACGGTTCAACCGCACATACGACCATGCACATTCGTATCTAAACACAATCGCGTTTTCGAACACGACACGAACGTAATTCGTGCAAAAATGATCATCAATGATTGTATCGCAAATGTACTTAACAAAAATGAAAGGCTTTAAGCATTTGACTTATCTTAACCGTTATCTGTTATTATATTGTCGTTACTTTTTTGCAATCAGATGCCTTTTAATTACGGTAAACTGATATATGTGTTATTAACTATGACCCGCGGGTTCGCTCGCATGGAAAAGGGTAAAAATAGTGAGATACAGAGAATCGACGAAATGGCGTGAAAGAAAGAAGTCTGCGCTTTGCAGCAGGTAGCCGTACGTATCCGAGAAGTTGCCGCGATATGTAATTACATACTTATATTCACGCTTTTATACGTAACGATGTGATTTTTTTTTAATTACCAATGAAAATAAACTCTTCTCCGGCATTTAAAAATACTTTTTATTATTCTATATTCATCTCAATGACAAAGACACTATATATTCAAAAATTCACAGAAATATGTTGAGTAGTTGCGGTGTGAGAGTAAAACAAACAAATGTATTGTTTTTACAAACAAATTTACTTTCGCCTTTATAATATTAAAAAATAGTGGTGTAATTTATCTTTATAAATAATATTGCAAATATTACACCTTAGCATAAGAAATGGCTAAGTTTGATTCACACATACTTATGTGCATGCCCTTATCCCTTACGGGACAATTTTTATTAGCCAAAAAAAATTCATTATCAGAATAAAAATTACTTAATTATTAACTATTTCTAACAAATGCATACAAAATTTCACTGAAAGCGTTGAGTAGTTGAAACGTGAAAATGAAAAAAACAAAAAAACTCATTTTCGCATTTAGCTATACACATAATAAAATTGTAACAGAGTGAATTATGTACATTTAAAAAAATGATTGATTTAGCGTAGAGAATGAAAAGCCAGAAACACTTCTTTTAGAATGCTTGCCTATTTGTCTGCCATTTAGCTATACATATAATAAAATTGTAACAGAGTGAATTCTGTACATTTAAAAAAATGATTGATTTAGCGTAGAGAATGAAAAGCCAGAAACACTTCTTTTAGAATGCTTGCCTATTTGTCTGCCATTTAGCTATACATATAATAAAATTGTAACAGAGTGAATTCTGTACATTTAAAAAATGATTTCGCGTATATAATGAAAAGCCCGAAACAATTTTTTTAGAATGTTTGCCTATTTGTCTGCCATTTAGCTATACATATAATAAAATTGTAACAGAATGAATTATGTACATTTAAAAAAAATGATTGATTTCGCGTATAGAATGAAAACCCAGAAACACTTTTTTTAGAATGTTTGCCTATTTGTCTGCCATTTAGCTATACATATAATAAAATTGTAACAGAGTGAATTCTGTACATTTAAAAAATGATTTCGCGTATATAATGAAAAGCCCGAAACAATTTTTTTAGAATGTTTGCCTATTTGTCTGCCATTTAGCTATACATATAATAAAATTGTAACAGAATGAATTATGTACATTTAAAAAAATGATTGATTTCGCGTATAGAATGAAAACCCAGAAACACTTTTTTTAGAATGTTTGCCTATTTGTCTGCCATTTAGCTATACATATAATAAAATTGTAACAGAATGAATTATGTACATTTAAAAAAAATGATTGATTTCGCGTATAGAATGAAAACCCAGAAACACTTTTTTTAGAATGTTTGCCTATTTGTCTGCCATTTAGCTATACATATAATAAAATTGTAACAGAGTGAATTATGTACATTTAAAAAAAATGATTGATTTCGCGTATAGAATGAAAACCCAGAAACACTTTTTTTAGAATGTTTGCCTATTTGTCTGCCATTTAGCTATACATATAATAAAATTGTAACAGAGTGAATTATGTACATTTAAAAAAAATTATTGATTTAGCGTATAGAATGAAAAGCCAGAAACCCTTTTTTTACAATATTTGCCTATTTATCTGTATGTTAATTCCAGCGGGTATCACGCAAAATCTACTGGACGGATTTTTATGAAATTTGGTATGGTGATAATATATATTCAGGATCGACATATAAGTGAAAAAAATGTTTTTCTTAAATACACGCGAACGAAGTCGTAGAAACAGCTAGTAATATATAATTAGTATAAAGAAGTTTATTTTTAAATCATGTTTTTATTTCTAAGGTAATAATAAAAACAAATAATACTCTTTCATTAAGTGCTAAAACTAAAAATTTCATTTACATCGCAACTCTCGTATAAAAACAAGTAAAACCACAAACAGCGCAGTAAAAAAAAATGAAAGCATTCTCCTTTGATCATGCCAAAGTTCCAAATCGCACACAAAACACCAAACGCGCGGCACCTACCGGTACACCGTGCATACATACGTCCGTATTCATTTGGAGCTACATCTGAAACAGAAACACGGTCGCGCCCCACATTTTTCATGAGACGTGAAAGTGTTGGGCAACCGGTTGGCTAAACTTTTTTTACACGCGAAGCCCAGAGGAGTCGAATAACTGTACACAAATCCAAATGGCACAGTGACAAAACGTTGGCGTTTCTATGTGCGATTTTTTGCCGCCCGCTAATGATTGACGGGCAACGAAACCGTTACATTCACGATTTAGACCATTTCCTCTCGATGACTGGCGAATTTTGCGATACCGCCTACGAGTTGACGCGGCCAAATTGTGTACAGAAAAAAAGAAACAGTTACGATATTACTGCAAAAACTTTCTTCGGTGTAAATAGTAATGATAGTAAAAGTAGCGCTCGACCACGCCGGTGAATGTCATTGCTTACACAACTCAACATCGGACGACGCTACAGACACTCGGCGAACGACTACTGAATGGCCTAATTCGATATGAAACACACCAATCTGGTTCACGAGCGGTACGCTGAGCTGTTGGGCAATATTTTATTCGTTCGATCGACTTGCCCGCGTTAACACATTTAACAAATAGGTCGAGTTCTTACATTCAGGGCGCATAGGTTAGTAGGACGCCACGGTTTTACCCTTTCAAACGGCAATGTTCCATTTGTGCCATGATTAATTTACGATAGTGATTAACTTACTCACTTACTACGGTGCTGTTTACATGATTCGACTGTCTAGACACGACATAACTTAGTACATGTTAGTGTAGACTCATAGATAATGTATACTCATAATAGGCTCGCATTGTACCTAATCAATACTACGAAACAACATACGAAGATGTTATTATCGTACACAATACACATTGTTCTAATTCTGCGAAAATGACACGTTGCGGAAATTGCGAAAGATCCTCTCTTTCGTTGCCAAATTATATTTATTAACAAATTATATTGTATAATACTTACTATAATATAATGAGATTTGATATATTACATAATGTCTATATTTCTTAACAGTTAGTAAGAATTTAACAGTAGTTAATATAGTACAGAAAAATTTAACAGTAGTAAATTAATACATTATACGCGTTTATAAGATGATCGACCGTATTACATGCATATTTCACCATCTTAAGCAAATAACTTTAATGGGTTACCTATTATCTTTATTATTTCTACTAATGTCCTACACATTATATATAGTATCTTGTTACTTCAAAATATACTATAAATAGTATCAATATATAATAGTATCATTTATAAAACTTAACTAATAAACTACACCGCAGAAATGCAGAAATAACGTACAAAATACTATTGGAACAGAATCTTACAAGCAATCGAAAAGTAAGAAGTTTCAAAAATATTTATAGCAGAATAGCAATAACTAAAGATATATTGAATATATTTGGCGTTAATTTTGTAGAAATGCATTATTCACATTATTCACAATAAAAAGAAATTTCTTTTTTAATATCCAACCTGAAGATGTTGTAATACAATGAAACCTAGGTCATGGTAAAGAAATTAAAGAAAGTAGAAATAATACTACATCACGTAGTTTCATTTAATTGTGAACTACAGATATAATAGAGAAAAATAGGTAAAAAAAGAAAGAAATAACAGAATTTATATCTAAATACAATTTATGGGCAAATTTGGCAACATTTGCCATTTTATACATTCATCAATTTCTACAATACATGTTTAAACAACCTATTCTTATAAAATAGTTTATTTATTGCCAACTACATATTATTTTTTCGTATGATGAAACGTCTGAACGAGATGACAAATTAATTTTGACTAGGAGTAAATAAAAGAAGAAAATAAATATCAATCAAGTACGACGTAAAAATCAAATGAAATCTCCATACTTTTTATAGACAATTTTTCGACGCAAAATAGTATCATCACATAGACAAAAACAGACTAGTGATAGATGACGTCACTAAACAAACTATACCCACTACAAACATTTTCTTGCGTCACGAATGGCTTTATACTAATAAAAAGTAATCAGTTCATGCACTATTATCGTGCACTAACTACATAAAAATGCGATGAGGAAAATTTTGTGACTTTGGATAAAAACGATTTTAGACAAAGAAACTGCAAATTGCAGGTAACAATCTATAGAAGTAATAAAGACGTGATTCCTCTATGGACTATGGAAAAACACAAAACACAACCAGGCTTGCAACACAGCGTTCAATTGTCTCTGAATCCGCAAAGTACAGTTTCTTGAACTGAACGCTGCTCGCTATTAAATGTACAACTCATGTCTCAGAAATGTTCATATTTATATCTCAGATGTAAAACCTTCTTAATCTTTATAACGTTTATTACATCCTCATAATGAGTATAATTATATCTTTGAAAGAAATGATATCGACCTTATTTTTAAAAATATCCTGTTCAAGGCTACATTTTGTTTTCAACTGTCGATTACCTCTTTACTCTTCTGCGAATATCTTAGCCCGAAAAAATATCTAAGGAAGACTTGCTAGAATGATGTAAGGAAATTCCCATTGAACACCAAATAAAGCACCGCAAGTGAATGGCATATATAGCCATACAGAAGGCAATGATTCCACGTCTCCAAACAGCTTTTGAGATATGGATTTATGGGACCTTCAAGAGAATGAGATGCCCATGTCCTACCGAGGAAAAATAAAATATGAAGAAAAACAAATACATACTAAGATAATACATTTTTTTGTATAGAGATTACCTGCATTTTCAGTTAGAGCTTTCTTCATGTGATAAACTGTGGTAAGATCAACATTTGTCAAGATAATTCAGTCTATGTAATTGAGTATATTTATTGCACTTTTTTTTTTAATTATTTGTAAAATCATAATCAATATATTTATTTCGTATCAGAACAAGTTTGTTATAACATTTAAGACAAACAATTTGTTTAATTGAAGAAAAAGTAATGTACGGTTGGACACATAACATTTTCAATTAAGTACGTTGATGATGAAGAAGTACTCCATGTGGGACATATATACAAATTCTGTTGTTTTACATTTACACATATCCTGTTAATTTGCCGAAGATTTATACAAAATCTGTTCTTTTGAGGATTTAGAAACTTGAAATTTTAGATACTAATATTATGGCATCAAATATCTCTAAATCGAGAAAAATTAACCTCCACTTATTTTAGTAAATTTTCCGCTGAGCTAAGGCTTAGCTTGAGAAAGCTTCGCAATTAAATGAAACTACGCGATGTAGTATTATTTCTACTTTCTTTAAGTTCTTGACCATGACTTAGATTTCTTTGTATTACATCTTCAGGTGGGCTATTAGCAAAGATTCTTTCAATCTCTCTCAAAAAATCTTTGCTAATATCCCACCTGAAGATGTTGTAATACAACGAAACCTAGGTCGTGGTAAAGAAATTAAAGATAGTAGAAATAATACTACATCACGTAGTTTCATTTAATTGCGAATAATGAATTTCTACAAAATTAACGCCAAATATATTCAATATTTGAGAAAGCTTCACAAAGCTTTTCTTTCGGCAGAAGTTCAAATTAAAGAACTTAGGTACGAGTCTGAAAATACATCGTAAGTTATCGAGACAAATATCGAGAAATCTGATCGTTTTCATACGACTGTCACTTATAATAATGACGTTCAACAATTAAACTCTGTGATCGGCAGTCTTAAGAAATTATCATCACTTATTGATGAACAGGTCCACAATTTACAAAACCATCATATTGTTTTCAATATTCACCAACGCAAACAACCACTTTCTCTATCCAGATAAAATTTCAGACCGTCGAAAACAAACAGCCTCGGTCTGTTTATATGAAACATTTGCCATTCAAATTTATTGTGCCGATCGAGATCGACCGAACGACGCAAATAAACTTGACCGCGACTAACCGGTCGCGACCAGGAGACTCGGTCTGACTTATTCGAAGCTTCGCCAATAAATTGCCGAAAGTATATCGAAATAAAATAATGGTAAAAAAAATATACGATTATATAACATGCAAAACAATGTCAACATCATAGCTCTTTTAAATTTTAACAAAACACAGTCCTTAACTTAGCCAACATGCAACTAAACTATAGAAATTAAAGTACTGTAATTTCGAATAAAAACTTTGCGAACAGTTGGTACACATGTCAAGGAATATTACGCCATATTTATTATTCTGATTCTTTATGAAGTACCGTAGACATAACACGGTCCTATATAAATGTGAAACTACCTAAGTTAGATGTCAACGTACTATAATTTCACAGAACTGCAAAACTTATAACAGCGATCAAGTTCGCGTATTACAACTTTGGCAGAACCTAAATATTCAACTTGAAATATTTTCAAAATTGCTGTCAAATTAGAAGCATATTTAAGTAGAAACAATTGAGTTTTTAGTTTCCACGAATACTGACGAGATATATAAAAATAGAAATTAAGGCGATTTTCAGGCAAGCAGATAATTACTTGTAATGATGGAAAAGTACGGTCCACGCTGAATTCATCACTTTCTCTTGTGTTCTCTCGCCAAATATCTTAAATATGGCCGTGCAATGCGACTGTACGAATCACCTTTCACTTATGCATATCATCGGGACATGGAGATAATGTACTTATTTACATAAATGCCTAAAGTGTTGGGCGTAATAAATAATAGAAATTATGTTGTTGTAATAAATGGTGGCCAATATACGGTGTCCGGGAGTGTCGGAAGAGGAAAGACGTTATTCGTTGAAAAATAATTGATTGTCGTTAAAATGATATTTAAAAGATTATTTTTTTTCAGAAAATTGAAAATAATGTTCATAATTATTTGTCATCTTTTTTGTACACATGGTATCTGCGCACATTATTCAGCGCCGCTCAGTGGAATAACCCGCGGGTAAGCAACGCGCTCCAGGCAAGTATTGGGCGTGTTAAAAAGAGTTAGGTGTAAAATTTTTTGCACTAAATTACGTTTTATTTTAACGATAATTTATTCCTTTATAGCCAACCTATAGCGTATTTCTTTGTCCGACACTTATTCCTGTACACCGTGTATAATGCTCGTGTCATAATTAACGCACAGATTTATATTATTATTTAATTACTTCCTTATTGTCAATACAACCGTTTCAGTGGACGTCATTACAATAAGTGTAGTCAGTAATATTTCACTACGGTCAATTGTATTTCGAAACATTTTATATGAATAGAAAACGTAACAATAAGTTAAAGTTAAATATAACGAATACCAGATTACATTACATTTATTTGTAATATGTACGAAATATAAAAATGGTAAAAAAAAACACCGAGGGTCAAACTAAGTTCATTAGAAATATGTCGATTGATCGTCATATAAAATCATTACTACAAACTAAGTCTAAGAATCGATTCAAAAACATTCTCTAAACCCAACTTTCATAAAAAATTAAAAGTTATCAATTTCCATTACACGATTTACCGACTTCAATGATCATAAAACTGGAAAGAAAATTACTCTAGTATAAAATCTATCGGATTCCCGCATACCTCTGCGAATCGAACGGGCGGCTAGATGCTGCTTAGCAATCACACGCCGACCGCAACGTCCAACTACAACCGGAGTGCACGGTGAAAAATAGACTCGTACCAGTTATGCAATGACTCTCTAGCAAGAATACGTATCTACTACACAGTTCCACATATAATACTCGTACGTGCGCTGCGATCTCGTACCGAGGGACTAACTGCGGGTCAAACACCTCAGTGAGCTTCCACTGAACAACGATACGAATCTGTTAAACTGAAATATGACGTAAACCCAAAAATATACATCTGCGCAAAACCCAAATTAAATTTCACAACTTCCCTTTGATGCCTAATGACAACAGTAAGTGAGCACGCGCCTTTTTGCGCTTGGCCTTGGCCTTGTAATAAGGCGTCGTCCTGAACGGATACCTACGTAGAACCGCAAATTATATTGACATGAAGAGAAAAACTTCAATATCATTCATTTGTGGCTTTAATTTTAGTACAATTGTCATTCACACGTCGTTACGTATGTTATATGTGCTGGAGTTTAGTCGACATCACTATTGAGCGCCGTGTCGATTCAAATACGAGACATAGAGATTAAATTAATCGATTTTCTTATTTTTCACGTATAATGATTATATAAACATATAGTGTATGAATTCGAGTTCCAGAATCAATTAATCAATCGAATAAATTAGATGACTTAATCAAATGTTAGAATTTTAAAGCAATATTTTGAGCGTAGACATAACTTTCGAGTGTTGCGAAGAGTAGTGAAGGGTTTGACGGTAAAATGTCTAAATCTAATTTTACTTTCGAACAAATTAAGGAAAGATACAGTTATTCACATTAAATCGTTTGAGTGGTGGCAAAATGCTGTTACTCGCATAAAATAACAGAATATTAAAGATAACCGTCGCATACATGTATTACACGTTTATTAACAAATTGACAAGTTAATTAAAAAAATTAAATTTTAATAATTATGTAAACCTCGATCAACCTCTTACATTCTCGAACTTATTCGATGCTTTTTCAAATATGTTAAATGATCATTTACAATGGTTCGTTATTAACTATTTCACAATTTTATCATTTTATCTAGGTACTTATGCGTAATTTTTTTTAGCTAAATCGTTTACTTACTAATGGATGATATATTACGATTTGCTGTAACCAGACAGTAATGAAATTTTATTTTGATGGAAACAATATTAGACATTCCATTCTCTTAGCTAAATTCAAATTTTTTTGCGGTTCATTATTCCTCAAACACTGATTACAATAACAATCATTAACAGCTCAAGAAATACGATTATCTTTTTCTCTCAATATGGCAATATTTAGATAAACACCCATCTTTGTCTAAACATTACCTTACTACTTTAATAATTGTTTCAATTATGAGATAATAGTGAGATCAGAGATAGAGAACGGAAGTATAAGAAAAAATACAATAACAGTTAGAATGGTCTATTCGAAAACAAATTTATAGGTAATCTGACAAGTCATCTATTATCGAAATGGATTTATTGAAAGCACATCAACCATGTTTATTAACAAATCTATAATTCCTTAAATAGGTTTGTCTGCAAGCATGGCTTTAAAAGTAACTCTTTTTAAATACCTTCAAATACTGTAAGTTTTCCTGTACGCACTTTTTTCTATAGATATCTTAATCAACCAATACTTCTTTCTCCCAATTTAATTCTCCAGCTAATTTCTGTTTCACATTCTAGCCATTTAAGGAAACGAATTTTGATACGAAGAAGGAAGCATCTTCACACTCCATTTTCGCAAAAAAAAAAATTCGTGTCAATAACATTGACATCGAAATCCTCACAAAGACCTTTATAAACTAACACGACCGCCGGCACCGGATACAACCAGAAAATTCGCTCGGAGGTAAAGGCCAACGCGGAGGCAATGTTAAAAACTCGTGTCAACATTTGCTCGTGCTTTGGCCTGTGCAAACACGCTGAGCACTGACATTGCTCTTTCTCTCCGCGCTGCCTTTTGGCGGCTGTTTGCTTCCATTTTATGCCACTTTTTGATGTTGTCTTCTGCCTTTTTCCTGTTTAAAAAAACCGTTTCGAAGTCAACAGTTACTGCTAATATCTTATAAAAATGAAGGACATAACCAAAAAAAGTTCTCAGTTGACTATATGTATAGTCAAATTCATATTTTATCATCACGCCATCTGCTTCAACTTTACTAAAATATACTACTTCTTAGCTAAGATTATTGATTTTAATATTACAATTTTGAACACGATAATATAATGCTGAAATCTTTACCTGCAATTCAAAACGTTTTATAATATTCCGGAATGTTGAATATATCTCGGAGTGATATAAAATGTTTGATAGCGTATTTTAAAAAAATCATTTATTACGAAAATACACTTTTATTTTTAATATTAGATCAAACATATAAAAAGTACCGTTTCGAAATTATGATATGAACTTGTAAATCAACTTGTAATTTTTTTTCAGATAGAGTTTTCTAAATATCGATCCGCCACTTAGAAATTTATGTACATAATGATAAATTTTTAAAGACGTCCATACCGATACAGGCTATTATTAAGTTAGTATACCAAACCGGCTTCTATGGGTTTCGGAGAATAAAAATAATGACTTGCGTCGTACGATAGTTATAAAAGCGATAAGACGCAACCTAATAAGGGGTCCGCCCTTATTAGGTTGCGAACAGTGAACAATAAGAGCATTATTTGTCAGAAAAAAAAATAGATTACACTAATAATTCAATGATTTTCGAAATTTATTTTTATTTAATAACGGTTTTCTTTGATTATTAAACGTTTAAATGTAATTATAATTAAGAAAATATTGAAAATAAAAATATTTTGCCACTGACAAATAATTATTTCTCAGCAATAAAGGTAGATTATATATAATAAAGGTAGATTGATATAAAAAAATGGTAGATTATTTTCCTCATAATTTGAAGAGGAATCCCAAAAAATAGCTACACCAATTAACCAACAATATTATTGCAGACTGGATATGTGTTACACATTTTTCAAAATGAACATTAGATAACTCTTATATAGTATATACAAGCAGGCGCACGCGCGCCCGCATGCACACACACACACACACAATTTTGACACAGAAGATGAATATAACTCGAGAAAAACCTAAGTCTCATTTGTGTTACAAATATTTTAAACAATTCTATTAAATGTTTAATTTATATGTCAACAACTCAATACATCCGAGATATACTTATAGTATTTGCGTAATTTTACAGCTTCAACTTTTGATTTCATTAATAATTGTAGATTAACGAACACAATTATTTGCAAAATCTTATAAATCTAAGGCTTTATAAATCTAAGTCTATGAATACAAGGAATAAAAAAATTTCAGATATTGGCTATTATAACCTCCACCAGTGTAAATTTAATAACAAATGACGTCTAATTACTAAAGATTTGATTGAAGTATTTTACGGGAAACGTCAGATTTTACAAAAAAAAACAGTTAGATACTTGATGCTGTGTACAGCTGGAGTAACGTAAGACCAAAGTTTCGTTTAAGAAACTTATCGTTTTCCGATCTTCTAGAGTTGTACAAAATATAAATCATTTAATTCATTAAAATTTACGGTGAGAAATTGTTATTGACATTTGTACTCGCTTCGTAATTACTGTATAAAATGTATAAATTTCATCCAAAAAAATTTATTTTGTCTATTACTATAGAAACTAAAAATTATTTTTGCACACGCATCAGAGACATTTCAAATTACACCTCTTGGTTCCAAATTTCTAAAGCCAAATGCAAATAATCACTTCCGGCTAGGTCGTTGAAAAAAACCCAACAGAATGTTAAATAGAAACCTGATCCATAATTCAACAAAGAAAAAAATTCAAAATCAAGACGAAAACCAACACGAGACTTAAACAAACAAAGCGCACAAAGTAAAAGCGATTCGCGAACAAGTGGCATGTTGGTCGGTGACGCGCGCATAATAATTGCGCCAAATTCGAATGTACGAAACGTGTACCGCGCCGTAATGTATGCGAAAGCGAAAACACGCGAAAGTTCCCTTTCTGGGTTAGCGGATCGCAACATCGCGTGACGCTCTTGAATCGCGACGGCGAGAAGGATGCGGCACTGACCAGCTTTAGAAACGGCAAACTTGCTGCTGGCGAAACGCCACCAATTTTTACGGTACAGATAAATTTTGAACAATAAAATAGGCAACGGCTTAGATATATTGGTTTACAAGCAATAGGAGATCGCCGTGTCTGAGTGCTGGACTGTCAGTTAGTAAATAAGATTCCTCGCATAATTCCACTGGCAGTTTTATTCCAAATTTATCGAATTAATGCTAGGGTATGACTGTAAAATTCATTCAACTTATTATTAAAGAGAAAAATTATTAACATATTTCATTATTAAAAGAAACAAAATGTGTACGTCTCCAATAGCTTTTAATAAAACTAACTAATCCTAAAGTTAAACCCTTACAATTCTGTAATCTACAGCTCTGACACTCAACAACTGTTACCGAAAATCATCATTTATTTTTTCATACACACATATCATCAAAACCAATCGAACTGAAGATATTTGAAGATATCTACTCCTTTATGTCCAACGTACCAACTTACACCTTCGTCTTCAATCGCGTATGTGTAGAACTTCTTACTATCAAAAGTGACACAAGTGATATTTTGAAATAATGGATCTAAAACATACGCTATTCAACCTGCCGAAGTATTCTCGGTCCATAAGCAAGCGTGCCGGGACAAAACCGGCCAAAGTGACGAAAATAATAATGAAGTTATTCCAGGTTTCGCTGACAGACAGACAAAAATTATAAACATCGTCTTGAAACCCTATATCATCAAAATTACAATAAAAAACAAAGGAACAAAAAACAAACGTCGACTTATAGAGATGTCACATATCAAACTGAGAATCAGATAGCAAACTAACTAAACTTGGTTTATCTTTCAGTTAGTTCTCCCATGCGTACGCAAATTTTAAACTAGATTCCGAATCTAAAGACATGTTTAAATATTTTTAGAAGATCAGAGTTAATCTTGCATAGAAACGGTTGCATGAAATAATATACAACTAATAAGCGAATAATTTATCTTATGACATGAACTTAATTCGGTAATTATATTAAAATAATTAATAAAAACTGTACAAGCTTATGGATATACTAACAAAGTATGTGAACTTGACCCAACGTCAACCTCAATGCAAAACAGTACACCGGGTATAGGAAATCTGGTCAAGGTTTTGGCAAAGGTGCACGACGCTGACACAACAATACATGCAGTTATGAGTCAACTGTTAGGAAAAGGCAAGGAAACGTAGATCGCCATATTTCAATTTTTAAGCTTCTTCTATTTCCTTTTATAAGAAATTAAACGGTATATAATATCATATGGTTTTCTTTCTTAGATTCTTAGGTTAAACAGAGAAAATGTCATATGTATCATTATCAATATCGCTTGGACCCAAGAAGTTGAAACAGTGTATGATGAATCCGTAATGTAATCGTATAGTAGTACATACTTTTTATAAACTTCCAATGGATGAGAATTTCTGAATTGGGACGATAGATGAAACGACAGAGATAAGAAATTTTGGCTACTTCTTTATCAACATCAGTGCAGTATTTTATTGACAGAAAATAAACTTCATTGAAGGTAAAGAATTTATGTTACGAGTAAATACGAGAATCATTTTTTTATATACTAAACACTATATTAGTTTCATGAATTGTTAAAATGCTTTTTACAACACACTGCACCAAATATACAGTATCGTACACTGGCCCTATACCACACACTAGTATAAGCTACGACTGCAGGAACAAAAAAGAACCATTTCTGTATTTTATTTAAACGACTTTTTATACAATAAAATTTTACGGTCAATTTATTAAAGGTACTTTCAAAGGCTTATTTATTTATTCCGTAATTAAGGCTAGTACAAAACTGTACGACGCAATGTAGTAACAAAAAAAAGCTTGTAATTATTACCTATAGTAATTAACCGTATATATATATATATATATAGATATATATATATATATATATATATATATATATATATATATATATATATAAATAAATATATATATATATATATATATAAATATATATATATATATATATATATATATATACTGTAACTTTTATAAATACTCATGTTGTCTATAAAATTTTCATACATTATTTCAATATAATTATAAAGTTTTAAACGTTTAACTCAAAAATACACCCGGCACACTTCCAACTCCCTTCACTCAAAACTGTACGACGCAATGCAATAACAGGAAAACGCTTGTAACATACTATCTAGTAATTAGCCATACACATAATTCGACCTTTATAGATAACATGATGAATGGTTTAGAATTCTAACTCAATAAGGCAGCCGGTACACTTCACCTCCCTTCACTCAAATACTTATTGCTTATTGCCCATGCGTTGTAAAACGATATTATTTACCTTACATACTAAATAGCTAACAATGGTAAAAGTTTCACATCAAACTGATAAGTCGTTTTTGTGCAAAACTCTAAAAAACAAACAAACAAACTATCTCTTTACAAAATTAGTGTGATTAAGAGCGTAATGAAATATCATTGTATTAAATTCTTTCCTTCTGTTAAATCCATTGTGCTAGGGTACATTCCTCCAATTATTCATCATACTTTTACCAACACGGTTATGTACCGATAAATAGATAAATTGTGAGAGTATGCCTTAGCAATAGAACAATCGTATCATGTTCAGAAGTTACAATCTCGTCCGTAATTTTTCGCTTAAGGAAAAAATTGTGACATGTATTTTAAAACATACAGATTTACTCACAATTCACAATATGCTACCATTTGTAGCAATTGACGTTACCGCCAAAGGCTATATAGATAATATTATGGCCAATACTGGTTCGCAAGAGTATACTTACAGTTCATATGGCGCTTCCAATTCGAACCAATTGAAATGACGAGTCGGATTCCGTCAATTGTATATAGGCCAATAGATGCGTCACAATTGCAATCGATAATTAATGTTCGTTATATTTAATTAGTGAGTTATTTATTTAAACTCATACAACACTAAGAAATCAGATAGATATAATAGAGCCACATAGACAAATGTTACATCAATTTAATTCATTATTCGAACAAACATAAATAGTAGCAGTTATAGTTGATCACGCACGCGTATGTCACTGATGCACTGAAGCGGCATACAGTTCACTGAAGCGGCAATAAGTTACGTGAATTATGTCTAAATTAAAGTCACCGTTAAGCTATAAAACGCAAGATGAAAACGACACGTGCAGCTCCAAGAGAACATAGACCTACGTGTTTAATATTAATTACAACTCGATCCTCCACGCGTTCCTGGGAAAAAGGCTCTTGACAGACCGACAGACGGACAACGGAGTGATCCTATAAGGGTTCCTTTTTCCCTTTTGAGGTATGGAACCACATAATGAAAAAAAAAATTTAACCATTCGTATTATCAATACATGAATACTTTGTATCCTTTAAATGTGTCATTTATTTAGGAAAATCATCAAAATTTAATTCATTAATTGAAATTCGACATTAAAACCAGATTTTTGGAAACCGTCATTTCTAATAATAATTAAATAAGCTTATGTTTATTCCAATAAGAAAACTGAAAATAGTCTATTACAATTAGGTACGTCACCTTCCTATTCTCGGTTCCCAGAATGTTAGAAGCTTAACATTTAAATTCTTGCAAGAAATAATTTAATTACCACGATATCGAATTATCAAGTATCAAACCTGTATTATATTTAGCTAATCGATATTTAAAGCAGCCTAACCATTAATCAAATGGAACATCAAACTGACACTGCTATAGCATAAAATTCTAGAACTACGTGGGTTCATAAATCAAAAATTAAATCACAGACATCTTAAATCAACCACAGACACAATTAAATCACAGACGTCTTGAAGCAATCACAGATAAAAACTGCTTAATGTCAGCGATCTTTATAAATCTATTCTCTATTTCTAACTATGGTCTTTCCCGATAAAATTAGAACTGTAAAAATTAGTTTTCCCCAACAAAATGTTTACTTATGTCTCTTAAATTGTTTTGAAATGCGAATTGCCTTTTATTTTACTTTAGAACAAAATAACCAATTAAACTGTTCGTGGAATTACAAAAGGTGTAACTTTCCTTCAGTTATATATATATATATATATATATATATATATATATATATATATATTATATACGTTTTTTTTGGTTGTATTGAAACACATTTAATGTGTGGTTAATGAAAAACATGTGCCAGCAAAGAAATACATATATTTTTACAGAACGGAAACAACATTATTTACATAACAGAATTCTAAATATGAACCTCATTCAATGCGCTGTAAATTTAGCGTATTTTAGGCAAACATTGTCAAACAAGAATTCAAGAGAGATAAAATACAACAGCTGATCGTTACAAAAGTGATTTAAGTGCTGCGAACATAAGTTGTTCTGCTTCATTATCACTAATCGCACACAATGATGTTCTAATTACCCCGGCGTATCAGTTCTGGCGAATATTGACCTCTGTAACATACATACATCTACCTACCATTTCGAATTACAAGGTTTACCGTTCGTGAAATGCACTAATATTTTGGAAATGCATTTACGTTATAATAATATGCAAAGTTCGTGACGTAAGTTACAACGTGAATCACTTCATTTTGTATTTGATATTAACGTACATAATATCAAAGTAAAACTATAATATACTATTAACACCGGCGCATCGAGTCTCGCTGGTGAATACATTGGAAAATGTTTGCAACTTCAGCACAACATTCTGGCATTTCCCGGAATGTGAAATAAATTGACGGATGTGATTACAAAAAAAATTTGATTATGGTAACTATGTATCGAAACAACTAAATTTATACTGGCGATAAGTTGCATTACCCATTACGAATGTAATTTCAGCACAACCTCTATATTTTTTGGTCAAAAACTCGATAATATCTGATTTCACAACAATACTCAATACTACTTGCTTACACATCCTACTAGCTACTAACGAAACAGCTGTGCTTTCAGTCGGCAAAACGGAACGAATTTAAACATATTCAACGTCTTAAAACATGTGTTCCGATTTTAAACCAGAAATACTGATAAAAGGATAGCCGCATGCATTGTTTCGTTCATTAGTACTGAAAAAAAATATGTTTACATTTTAATAGTCTGTCGTAATATTATTAAACTGTTAGTAGAGATACAAAAAGACAAATTATATTTTATGAACACTTGATAAAGTAGTGTAGGTATCTATACTGCTTTGTTAGCTCAAGATCGATTTTTTAATTCGTCATAAATAAGCCTTTTTTAATTCGTCATAAAAATTTCATTGGAGATAGCTCCAATGAAATTGTTTCACAGGGCATTATAATACTTGACAAATTAATTATCAAATTCACACAGCATTTCATTTGCTTTAATTAATCGTGTTTTGTTCACTACAACAGCTAATTTTTACTATTTAGCATTAGATTTACTGCCGGTCTCTGTAACCTACGAAACGTCACTACTAACATTTACTGAACGTTAATTTTCAACGGTTGGTATTCGTCTCACAGGCATTTGCTATGGTTGGTATTCGTTTTATTAGCCTATCCGTAAAATATGGTTTTACCATTGACATTCTTATAACGGATAAGCGTTATCTTAAGTTACTTTAAAATATTTTTGCATTTTTACATTAAAAATATTATGTTCGTTAATTTCTTTTTTTGCACTTTTTTATGTGCTTTGGTTACTTAATAAATTTTGTTTAAATTATGACAATTTTATTTCACTAGGTTACAAGGTAAACATTAATTTCAAGGTAAACATTAATTTCATATAATTAAAGGTAAAAAGAAATATGCAAATAAAAGTAAAATATGTCATATTGCAGTCAAGTCGCGCAAAAAGGCAACTAGACAGCATTTTAATTCAATTATATATTTATTTTTCATGGTGTTACTAAAACAGAATGAAAACTATTAAATAAAGATAAAATAAAAAATGATAGCCGTATAAAAAGAAACACTTCAATTATTAAATGTCAATTATTTCTAATTTAAATTATTGTGCTTAATGCGAAATTAGGTATAAATATATTTTAATTATCTAGACGAAGTTGCCTTAGATAGGGTTACATTTCACACTATAAAAAGCCTAATGTAATTTTATCAATTTAAAATATTGTTAGTATTTAATATATTTTCCTTCTATAGTTTCACGTTATAACTGTTTCACTTTCGCTGTAACTCGACGTTATAAATAATGTGCACAGAAATAATACAATTTATAACCACAGATAAACATCACTATGACAAAATGGAGACGCCTATACCGTGTTTCCTAAAGATAGCATGGATAGACGTCTAAATTTGATAGGGATGCGACATTATGAACCGTTATCTCCACACATTGCCCCTATCGACGGGTAACGGTAACAGTCGTGTCTGTAGATAATACATGAAGATATAAATATTTACCAGTCGATAGTTTATTGGGACACAAAAATAATACTAACGATTAAAATTTCTGTAAGCAAAAAGTGTACGTAGAGTGGTGGCCAGTAGCTACTTCTGTAAATACTACTATGTTACATTTTGACTAAGAATGCAAGTAACATGCGTTTCTACAGAACTCGAGTCACCTATCTAACCTATATTCCAACAGGACCCAGAATAAGTTACGGAACTATAAACCAGCAGGAGTGAATGAAAGTACAGTTATCCAAATTCATCCTGATTATGCGCAATTTCGGATGTGGATATCAACGATATGGTTACAACCTTACTCAATATCCAAAAATTATAACAGTTTTACAATTTTACAGCGTGTAATGTTCATGTTGTGACGTCAAATATGATATAATTGTGTTTATGACGTCATTTTAGCAATGACTAAATTTCAAATGTAATTAATTTTTAATTACCAAAATTAATGATTTAATCAAATATATATTCGATCTTTATTTAGTGAATACGATAATATATTATCAGTTATAATTGTCGTTTTTCATATATACTGTCATTTCCGTCAAACCGTGATGTATCACATAATGAAATCATCATATCGCACCAGGTGAGTTGACCTGATTTTAATGACCACTTTTTAATTTTCAATGTAACGAATTAGAAAAAATGACGAGGCCACCTCGTGCCATTAATTAAATAAACCTGATGACACACTAGAGGATGATGAACATTTTTTGGTATCACTCAGTCCCAAGGTTAATCCACTTACTACCTATTAAATTAATTCAACATAGGATATATTCAACTAACACATATGAAATACGAACGAGCTAAAATATCAATTAACTGAAGCTTACTTACTTATTAAGGGCTTAAATTGGAAACTTACAAAAAAACAATAAGATCCTACAAAAAGATCGCCGGTCACGTCGCACGCGCTGAGCCACCACTAACAACGAGCGCTGCGTTGAAGCAACAAAAAGCGCTCGCCACACACAAGCGGAGTCGTCTATAACAACTTATATTTATTAAACTTTCAGACACCAATTTGGTATTGTGCGTCCCAATGATCGAGCCGACAACGCGGGGTGACCTTTCTGCTTTGCGTCCGGTGAAATTAGTTATAATAGCTACATGGACGTGACCAGCAGCCACGGCGTGGCGATTGTTACAATGTGCGGCGCTTCGCACAAGTGCCCAGTTTAATTGCCACCGAATGAATAAATCCAAAATTGTTATTTGTGCAAAATAGAGGCCCTTATTTCATTGACAGACTTAAAATCGCTAAAGCCATCCTGTAAACGTAAATAATGCAAAAAGTGAAAACGTATCGTAAAATATGAACACAACATTAGTGCGAAAAGACGTGATGCACAATGAAATCTGTATTTCCGCTGTTTATCAAACCAAACAGTTATTTTATATTGTAAGATAGGAACAAATTTTATTATTGATATTTAAAATGGAGACAATTAAATTTATTATGTGAATGCGAAAACAAATATATTAAATACGGTAGTTGACTCATTCTAAATTTTGATATTTGTCGTACAATATTGTGAAATATAAACTAATTAAAAACCAGTCTTGAAAAAAATTCAAAAATTGAATGAAAAATAAGCCAGTTATAGGCTTCTAAATTTGAAAATACATATAAGGTTGGGTATATCCCTGTCTCTTTTCCTCTTTTAGAATATAATGTGCAATATTAAAAATGACCTCACAACACAGTATTCCCGTCCTTGTCTAAAGATTAAATTTAAACTTTTATAACTCGGTCAATTTTAAAGATTATTAAAAAAAAATTTCACTCTTCTTCAGCTTGTACCTTGAAATTATGATTAATGAAATAAAAAAAATTTAACCAACTATCCAATTGTGTAAATGTAAACAATAGAACATATTGTTTCAGTTATAATGTGGTTTATGAACAAATGTGGGTTTCAGTAAACAACATAACTTCGCAACTACGGGAATTATTAATTATTATACATATTACAGAACTGTTAATTATAAGGAGAAACCTCCGTTTTGTTTCTAAGACTTTATAGTTATCAATTAGTAAGAGTTGTATTTTAAATATAACGCTGCACGCATATTTCCAAATATACGAATAATAAAACAAAGAATAATGTTCAATAAAAAATTGAGAATGCTAATAATTTATAACAGGGAATCACCTCTTCGAACTTGTTAAGTTCAGTCTGTGTTGTAGTATGGATAGTTTACGATCACATAACTGGTCCCAATGTCACACATATCGCTTCATAAATTTATTTGAGTATTCGATCTTGTGAACGTAGTATTTTATTATTCGTTTTAACCGACCACTACGGCAACACTGCACAAGCCTTCGGTCACCCCCAGGAATCGAGGTCGTATAACCTCTGTACGACATTCCCGACTCCTTTCAAGGTAATATGCAAATGTTATTTATGACGTAGCTATAATAGAAATAATAGCAATGATATATAGCATATAGTTTTAAATTTACTCCAAACTGTCTGGCAGATTATTGATCAAAATATAAATTGTTATATCAATGAATATGACGGTAACACTGAAAGTTGTTTTTAGAGTATTAAAAATGGGACTAACTAATAACTATAAGCTAGTTTATTATTTATTACTTTTAATTAAAAGTAGCTCTCTCCTCCGTGGCACTCTATGCATCATTTCATTCGATGGAACTATGGAGAGAAACAGAAGAACTCTTCCTTGAACGTCACATCCACGGTCGAAGGCAGTCACCGCTTCTTCAGCATATAGGAATGGTATTCTTCGTAATTATTCCGGGAGTAAATAGAAATAACATTATACAAGGTCGGGGATGTATGGCAGATGACTCATACTTATTACACACGACATAGTCAAATATTCGGTCGTACGTCTGGTTGAATCTGCAGAAGCGCTGTCATGATGAAGAAGGATTCCATTGTAAGGGCGTTGCTCTCGAACTTTTTCCGAAAGGATACACAACAAACGACAAACAATTTCTGGTATACCAATTTGTGGTAACTGTTATTTTATTTTCCGTAACAATCATTAACATAATAACCCGACCGTCTGAAGAACGTGGCGACAATCTTCTTTCCAGTACTTGCTCCTTTTTTCACCTTTATAGGCAACTCTTTAGAAAGAAACACCGACAATATTTTTGGGCTTTAGTCAAATCATCCACTTAACACAAAGCTTCCTGATGTCTGAATATTTCATGTAGAATTTTCTATATTTGGGTCTAATTTTCTATCAATGCCTAGCTCATACCAATATTTAAGCTTACCCGAATCCGTTGATAGGCTACTCACTTGTCAGTATTTATCATGAGCCGCACAGGATTGATATAATATTTAGTTGTCGCTTTTGAAGGACACTCCCCATGTAGATCATCACTGAAATGGGTACAATACTTGACTCGTTAAACCAGCTGTAAAGAGTGGCGCGTGATGGGGCTTCATCATAAAATGCAATCGAAGTCGATCGTAACTTTGTTGTTGATTAAGACCTTGTGGTCGAGAGTCATAAAAAATCGTCGAAGGAAAATTTTAATGTGTTAAATTAATCTTGACGTAATTCCCACAATTTTAAAATTGCCACCAAAAAAACACACAACAAATACAAGTGAAGCGCAGCTGGGCGTTACCAGACACAGTTACTTAAATTTGAAATTATTTTGTTGTTACAATTATCACAAAGGTCCAGTTCCAAACGGTTAAGGGTACCAACCCTTGTAAATCTACAGTCGTAAAATCACGAAATGCCAAATGAAAGTTTACAATATGTTATTGTAAGTAGTAATAATAAATATATATACATATATATATATATATATATATATATATATATATATATATATATATATTAGCATTTCAATTAAAATACATTACTTACATTTATATTTCAAATAGGATTATGTGAAATTTGCTTCTTGATATACAAATGCTGAAAATATAAGCAATAAAGCTATGCTTTTCTAAAGATTAATAACCTTAACTTCATTTTCACAAAAGAATCATTAAATATATTTGATTTTTGCAAATGCGCTGCCAAGTATGTATCACTGCGCACGGTACCAGTGCGATTATAGACTTTTTTAATATTTTACAATAATCATCACGACTCTTTCAAAAACTCAATTCGATTATTTTCCAGTAAAAGTCTAGTAAAAGTGACTTTCTATATTTAGAACTTTCTACATCTATATAACATGTACTCGTACTCAGTGTAAAACTTATTTCGAAATTATCGTATATACATGGACAGTAGATAAAACAAACTAATTGCAATAAAAATGTCTATTATACATGTTAAAATAAAATATTTGCACAAAATATTTTTGTTATTAATAAAGAAAAATATACATGTAACAGTCCTTCATTTAACTTAACTCACAGATACTGGTCGGTTCTTGTCCTGCAGCCATAAACTTAAAGTGCCGATACATACACATGTATTTATGCCAAAAGTAATTACTTCGTGCAGTAAAAACGCAAACAGACTACGCGTATATCACAAAACGCGTAAAGGCAAAAGCGATTTCAATGGACAGAATTATTCGCTTCGCTGGCTTGTGCAATTAAATTTGATTGAATTTGTACGTGATGAAAAATTCATTGGATAGCTTATGTTTTCAAAAAAAGTTAGCCAGGAATTCTATAATCAAGAACTATCTTTTGAAAAGGATCATTAGGAATCTCGATTTTTTTTATGTCTTATTTGCCAATATATATAATATAATGAGTAATATTGACGAGTACCTGAAGTGCTTTTTTGTTATCTTACTTCATCATTACAACAAAAGTTTAAATAACCTCAAAAGGCTCAGCTAAGGAAGAATACCACTGAAACTGGTGAACTTCACGATAAGAAAAAAATTCCCACAATTTTCATATTGATTAACAAGACTAGCTAGACAAGTGACAAACAATTTTCCCTACTATGTCACAGACATCATTAATTAAATAGGAGATAGAATTAAATATATATACATACACACACTTACATACATTTCTTTTTGCTACCCTTAACGTATTTCAAATTTTGCGCTAAAAATTTGTTTAAAGATGACTGAACCATCCCAAAGAAACGGAAAATCGTTTGAATTAAAATAATATTATGAAAAAAACTGAATCAATTTTCATATCCGCATAATGCATTAGCGCAACTACAGTTATCGTGCAATATTCACCATCAAGAACCGAAATTTTCTCACTCTCAATTTCCCCTTTTTATTCAACTGAAAACCCTATTAATGGTAAAAACAACCGAATAGTTAAATAATGGTGTTATTTGCAATATGTACAAAAGTATATTTATTACCATTGTCATGTTTACGTAATTTTACATTAAGAAATAATGATACATTTACCCCATAATTCTATTACATAAAATAGTATATTTTCATATTAACTTATCATTAACAAGTTTAGAGGAACTCAGCAACCATATGAATAAACTATAGCGAATTATAAATGTGAAAAACTGGTACACAATCATTTCACGACGTATGTCGATGATCATAACGATCACTTGCTTGATTATATTTCTTAAATTTGGGTTTCATTTTGCACATGCTAAGTTTTCCCACAATTATTCTTCCTATTTAATCTATTATAAAATTACCTACCTATGTAAATTATATTATTAAACTAAATCATGAGCAATAAACAAATGCAGAGAACAATGTCTCGCCATAATCACACAGTCACAATTTAACATACAAATCTACACAAGCAAACAACGTAGAAATAGCAACGACAACAACGCGAAAGCCATATTTTTACTCCACGCATTATATCCACCTATTTTCTATACTATTTTTGCGTCTAACCTGCTTGTGTTATTCAAGTATATAGAAAAAGTAATTCATTCTTGGATTCCTAAGTTGCTTGGCCTATTTTAACCTTTATGTACCGAAAACAACTCTATACCTAATTATATTAATCGACCTCAGTGCCTTTACATTAAAAGGCAATAGCACATTTAGATTATACGAAACGAGTATATAGACATAGATAATACGAGTAAAATAATGCTTTTAACAAAATGATCGCCTTATAAGGTGTCAGGAGGACCGCGCCCAAGCGACACGGCAGGTCGTCGTCCCGGCGATTCAATAATTAAACCAGACAGAGGGATGCGGCACCCTAAGTTCGATTTGCCAAATATAATTACATACCCTACTCCATTAAATTATGCCGTATCAAGAGTAAAGAAACCATTCACAAACTACGGTTTATTGATTTGATCGTAATCAGAAAGAAAATACGATTTATTTATATCACTTACTGTACACAAGGCGATATAATTAATTAAGCAGAATATAATTTTGCATTCAGCATCCTCTTCGATAATATCTTACAATTAACCGAAATATCAAAAAAGACGGATCTTTTCAATCAACCTTAGCAAAAAAACTGTAAAACATGATTACGATAAATATTGTTTAAATGGAAGCCAAGGCTTTTCATGACTTTTCTAGAACTCGTGCGGTAACTATTACGTTCTATAAAGGACAATACCGATTTTCTATATCACATTAAATCTCAAATAAATTATACAAAAAATGTAGTTTCATATATGGTCCAAAACTTTGAAGTTCATTATTATATATGACAATTCATTCCAAATATTTTTAGCTTTCACTTTATATATAATACAGTCATATCTTATCGATAAGTATTCTACGAAACGATTACCATCAATATTGCATACTTAATTAGGCCAAAGTTTATCTTTCTCTAGATAAAGATAAGCCTTAACGGAAATATTATGACATTCGGCTATTATCATGAAATAATTCATTCATATAAAAAAAACAATCACAGGTGAATATTATAAAAGGTTTTATAAGCTTTGATACTTATGTAGTGAATAAGTATCCTTTTGGAACTTACTTTTGTGTTATTAAACTAAGAAATAAATTTCACAAGGATATATTTTTTCGAAATTATTCGTTGTCAAATAAAAATTAATTTTTGATTTCGACTGCTCATAACTCGTGAATAAATAAATAATCGTACAACGGTAATCAGAAAATTTGAAAAAATAAGAATATATCATTTAATATGTATTTTCTTATTTTTTAATCGCAACATCTATTTTAAAATGATGCTGAAATTCGCATTTTACACATTTTTTTATAAAATGTGACGTCACGTATTGAAACAGTGCTTAATAAATAAAGTCCTTAAGATTATTTTTTTAATTAAAAATGTCCCCAATTATTGTGAAAAATGACAATCACAGGTGAATATTATAAAAGGTTTTATAAGGTTTGATACTTATGTAGTGAATAAGTATCCTTTTGGAATTTACTTTTGTGTTATAAGAAATAAATTTCATATGGATATATTTTTTCAATATATTTATTATTAATCCCCAAGTACTAAAAAGGTGGTAATTTTTTAAGCTTATTTATAATAATTCCTACTAATTAACAAAAATTGTTCTAGTTATGTTATTCAATAGTAATCGATGAAAAATTTCCAATCGATAAAAATACCTACAATGATGTTATCCTTTAATCTATGAATTTATTCGCACGCGATTGACTATTTTTTCAAACATCTTAAGCTTTAATTCTTGCTATTATTATAAAATTACCTATAATTTTTAGAATTTAAATTATATAATTAAAGTAAATTCCGAGCAATAAACAAATACAGAGGACAACGTCTCACCAAAATAATCACACAACTAGAATTTAACAGACAAATCTGCACTATCAAACAACATATACGCAGCGAAGACAACAATGCGAGAGTCATATTTCATGCAGTAGCACAGCCGTATCTTTTATACTATTTTGTCGAACCTGCCAGTGTTATTCCTGTAAATGGAAAACATTTAGTATTATGGCCAGATTTTCTGAACTGCTTGGCCGATTTTAAGCTTTTATGTACCAAAGCACCATCTACGTACCCAAAAAAGAGGTTAGCCAGTTCAAAACCAATAAGTTTTTACAAGTTCTTGTAGGACATAGGATTTCATATAAAATTTATGGGAATGTATCTTGAAGACGATTATTTAATCAACTAGTTAAAACAAAAGTTAATATACTAATGCTATGCTGTTATACAACAACCACTATGCATAATTTCGATTTTTTTACTCAAAGTTACAATTGAAATAGTTTTATTATTCCGTAGGACCTTCTGTTAATATCACATTATTAGAATAATAAAAATCTTATACAAGATTACTATCGTTAGATTAATAACTTTATAATTCAATATTTAAGACTCTTTTATATTAATTTATTTATACAAACTATACTAATAACTTTTTTTAAAAATTAGAGGCGTAAAAGGTCATATCTACAACCAGACACGATATTTTCTAACCCATATACCATTCAACCATAATGATAACAAAAAAACAAAATATAAATGGAAAAACTAATCTAATTAGGTAGTGTTAATGTTATATCTCCTATTAAGTAAAGAGAAGGCGTCCGCTCGGAGAAATGTATTATAATCATTAAGGTCATTATCTCCAAAATTGCAGATTTACTTGTATATTTTTTAATTTTTGGGACATTTTTGGCAGGAATTTGAGCCAAAGATTCACGCTATCTATAAATGTAAATATTTATTATTCATAATTTGTATTAGCATAGAAATTAAAAATAAATAAAATAAACTAATAATTATAAGAAATACATGTCCAAATATCACAACGTCAATGCCGTTACTACACAGCAAAAACAGAACAGCCTGCTATCACAGAGCTGTCTGTCTAACGCCAATTACGTTTAAGCTCGTTCTTACATATAACCTAAAGTCTTAATTACTTCCTTTCATTAATTATATAACAACCATTTTTTACTACTTTTCTAATTATAGGATAACACATTGAATGGAGCCGCGGGTTGTTAAGAGTTCAATACGGTACGCATTAATATACGTTAAGGAAAAAAAAGGGTGCAGCAAACTTTTATAAAAATTTCATTGTTGGATGTGATCAATATTGGGTGAAAAGAAAATGTTTAACGAGCGAGTATTATGAAATCTCCCACAGCTTTTCACTTTTACTAATCAAATTTAACATTCGCTTTCAGATATATACACATGCTTCTCTAACACATTTGTATCATAAACATTAATTCCGTGACATTATCCTTTCCAATTCTTCATTTTGTTAAAGAAAGAAAAGACTAAATAGGTATTTTTTTTCGATGTTGTAAAAGTAAAAGAGGTTATAGAACACGCCCCACCATAGGCACTACTTTCCATTGTTTTCATCTTACGTATGCAACAAAACAAAGAATTGCACATACTCACTTTTCCTAATAGTTTTCCTCGTTTGCAATTAATTTCTCCTTTAATCCCACATCTCGTGTTTTCCGGAGTAATAATTAACATTAGTCATATTTCATTTTATTGCCTTCACCACACTTTATATATTCTCCTATGATAACTCGCAAGTCATAACACATTGCGTCATTTGACTAAAAGACAATCAACTATGCCAACAGTTCACCATAATTTTACTGTAGATTCCGAACCCCTCAGATAAGTGGGGACATATAAAAAGCGAGATCGAGAAGCCACAATGCGTCACTATGATTACAATAACCGGTAATGCAAAGGTCATATCAAATTATGCGCGAATTGTTCGATCGTGGAATAAAAACAAGCCGCACTAAAGGTATATGTCTATCCGATGCACATAATTATGTAAGTACGGACGCACTGATCGAAGGTTAACAATATATGAACATACATATATACATAATAGATTGTTTGTTTTAAAAAAACGCCACATCATTGGTAAGATCAGTGACTTGATGTATGAAGACAGAATTTTTGCTGATCCTTCTTAACCAGATCAAGAACAACCGGTTTGTAAAAATATATACAAATATGTGTCGAAAGGTCCAAAGAATGTTTTATGTGTATTTCTTTTTTCTAACTAGTTGAAGAATGAACAAGACGTGACGAAACAAATCAAGCATTATATATATAATATATTTCTAATGTGCAAGCTGATTCTATTATAAGCTAGTACAAATTAGCTATATGATAGAATAATTGTTTTAGTAGAAATGATTAGGACAATTATCTAAATGTGACGATAATTTAACTATAAACTTCGCATTCAAATATAAACTTAAATACTTTAATCAATATCAAGACTATCTTCAGTCACTTCTCACAAAATCGAATATAGGTCCAGAAACAAACTCTGTAAGTATAGATAAATGTGAAAAGTGTCTACTTTCGAATTCAGAGTAATTCAATGCAATATGGCCATGTTCTCAGGAAGTCATTTTTGAGCTTCAAATAAAAAGAACGTACCTTTTTATTATTTTTTTGTTTAAATTTAGTATTAAATCTATATTAATTTTACTTTCAGAGATCTTTGGTAACCATAAAAACAATTATGAAATATAAAATAAACAAAACTTTTATTTTATCGAATGTGAATAGATAAGACGGCCACTCGATTAAGGATAAGTTGTCGTCGGCGTAGCTACTTATTTCACTCTTTTTCTAATTGCGCTAAGCTGTTCTGGCACCAGACATATACAAGTCAAGTAGTCAGAACCTTAACAATCCTTTGGATTCTTTGTTTTGCTTAGAAGCGTAATGAACAGCTACATTTTCATATCGTCAATGGAATCACACTTATTTACAATTTTTATGTAAAAACACGTACAGAATGCTAGAATATCTATTATTATATCATTTCAATAAAAATTGGCCATCTTATCTAATCGTACTGATGATATGGCCACATATTTAAATCTTGTGTCACTTACTCATTTGTGATTCGTTTTGGGATTATACGACGAGTAGACGACATTTAACGAGAAGACAAAAAAACTTTTGAGTTAACAAATACTTTTATTTTTTAACCCAAAATTTGCAACAGCTGGTATGCGCTAGTAGCCGTCGTTTGCTTATATATATGGTCGCATTTATTTAATATCCATCATTCCGCAATTCTGATGTAAATATCGAGGAAGTGTGTAAATAAGACAACACTAAAACGCACGTCACCACAATTACCGGAAACACACCGTGTGTTAAATATATCATTGCCAACGATAGCCGGCTCCTGGCACGTTACTCTCGTCGCAACGGCGTCCTCATTACGCAGTATATTTTCAGACTCAACAGGTTATTATCCTTAACGCGGCACCTAGACAAGTGATGCTATTAGTATTCGCTCCACATTAACAATAATACAATTGAGGGATCTATATGTGAAGACTTCCGTCGATGCTGTCAGATGGTACAAGACATAAAGATATAGGCACCGGTATACCTACATTCAGTACATAGCCCACATGAAGACAAACACTATTTCCAATCAGAAAGCGACCTATTTTAGATTGGCACCTTGGCAGAACGAAGCATCGGTATGCGTTTTAATGGGAGGTTGTTTGTCTGATGCTTTTTTATTTGTTTGCGTGTTTGCCTGTTCGCCGGGTCGATTTTGATGAGGTGTTTCGTACATTGCAAATTATTTTTGTAAATAAATCATTAGGTATCGCTACACTTAAACAATTGAATATGATTTAAATATTCTGATACTAATTTTTATATTATTTTTTGTAGTAAACTGTCACAAACTTAATATACACATTGCTACGGATGGGCAGTTACATTAACGCAATAAATTTATTTACTTTTTCGTTGTAGTAACTATATTAGAGCGTTTGTTACGAAATTGAAATGTTGAAAATGTATATCAAAAATATTAAACTTTGAGGACTGACAATTCTTCGAACATCTCATTTTACACACCGATGCACGTCAACACTAGCGCGTTGAATGCAAATTTTTTTAAATAATTTTTGACAATTAAATTGGAAGTCCGACAATAATGATTTCTAATAAAGTTTTATTCTGATAACAGAGAAGAGAAAAGAAAGAAAATAAATGAATGTCATTAATCGCGATCTGCAAGGAACTTATTTACGTAAGTACATATACGAACGTGCCTATTTCGTACATAGGAAAATATAAAAGAACGGAAAACAGCTTAACCCAGGTGATGTTTGAACAAAATTTAATATAAATTACTACTAATCTGAACATAACATTACGAAATAAGATATCTTCTTTATGGTAACTTAATAAAAAAAAAAAAGAAAAAAAAAAAAAGATATATATATATATATATATATAAATTTATTAACATCACACATTTAATATAGATTTCCGCCAAGAAAAATGTATTTATGTGCTTTAACGTAAAAAAATGTTGTACTAATTTATTACATATATACACGAGACCAATATCTTCCAATTTATATAGCCCTACTAATTAGAGATTGTGTATGCTGTCACTTTATCTTTCTGTTAGAATTTATATAGCCCTACTAATTAGAGATTGTGTATGCTGTCAGTTTATCTTTCTGTTAGAATTTATATAGCCCTACTAATTAGAGATTGTGTATGCTGTCACTTTATCTTTCTGTTAGAATTTATATAGCCCTACTAATTAGAGATTGTGTATGCTGTCAGTTTATCTTTCTGTTAGAATTTATATAGCCCTACTAATTAGAGATTGTGTATGCTGTCACTTTATCTTTCTGTTAGAATTTATATAGCCCTACTAATTAGAGATTGTGTATGCTGTCAGTTTATCTTTCTGTTAGAATTTATATAGCCCTACTAATTAGAGATTGTGTATGCTGTCACTTTATCTTTCTGTTAGAATTTATATAGCCCTACTAATTAGAGATTGTTTGGAATACTGTAATATATTGTGCAGTAAAAAGTAGAACATATATAATACCGTATAAATATATACGTATGTATGAATCGTTGAAAGTGAGAAAAAGTATAAATACACAACTCAACAAATTTAAAAGATTACCAAAAATTTTAAAAAAAATTGGGTTTGCAAAACAGCTGCAACTTTGTGAAAAATGTTTGAGTGAAATGAAATTTTTTTTTCGTTTTAAAATCGAAATTATTCGTTGTCAAATAAATATTAATTTTTTAATTCGACAGCTCGTGAATAAATAAATAATTGTACAACGGTAATCAGAAAATTTGAAAAAATAAGAATATATCATTTAATATGTATTTTCTTATTTTTAATCGCAACATCCATTTTAAAATTATGCCGAAATTCGCGTTTTACACATTTTTTATAAAATATGACGTCATGTATTGAAACAGGACTTAATAAAGTCCTTAAGATTATTTTTTTTTAATTAAAAATATCTCCAATTATTGTGAAAAATGGCTGATAGTTAAATTTTTTTTAAATACAGAATGGCTTAGCTTTAAAATGACTTTGACCGCGACAAATTATATTCTTCTTCAGTGGCACAACAGGCCAATATTAGCCCTGACCTTCTCTAGCAATTAGCATCAATACGATCTATTTTTTGCCAGTGTTCTCTAGTCATTTAGGTTGTTTCGAGGCTAGATACATCTTAGCCTCGATCTGCCTCTTAATCTGGGATACATGACCTTGCCTGAAAAAAAATTCCCATTCTATCATCGTTCGTATATACCTATACCATATATATATATATATATGGTATATATACCTATACCCAGCCCACTTTATTCGCTGAATATTTGTAAATTTCATATCCTGTTTCCGGAAGATTTATACCGTTGAAGTTTTATTCTTCTTTGCGAGACTTTATCAGTCTATACACTATCGAAGCTACTTGACAATATTTTTTTCAGGTATTGCTTGTTTTTCTTCATATCTTTATATCAGTGTCCATAAAATAAATTTTATTCTGGAATAAAACGTATCGTATTTACTTCTGTATCACGTGGGTTACATGTATGCGAACATTTTTCATATCCTTAAAATAAATAAACCTGTCAAAATATTTCTTTATGTCAAGAGAACATTTAATTCAGATTGCTACGTCAACCAGAAATGGAACTAACACCTTTTTGTTGTTCAACTTTGGATATTGACCTTCCACAATTTTGGAACTATCAAACCAATTTCAATTGATCCTGACGTTTTCAGAACGAAATACCCTGTAAAATGGTGATCGGTTTTTCACCATTTAAATGGTATCTATTAATCGGTTTAGACTTTTCGGACAGTTCAGGCTTTCGCTTTACATATACACATATTGAAAATTACATAAATTATGTGTATGAATGTTACGTATACAATTGGAAAAATTAAAATTCTTCTTTTAGAAAAACATTTTCAGAATATTTAAATAAAACATGTTTTTTATAAACGAATTTCTAGGCAAGAAGTGATTGACAACTCGTTTTTTTCCCTCCACAACACTCCAGATTTTAGACTGACTATGAATTTTTCACGTCCGACCATGACATGTCTTTCAAATTCATCTGATTCAAATTTGAGAATCCAGACATTATAGTAGTTAATTAACGATACAGTGGGGAAGCCTGCCTCTCTTGAAAATAAGGTTTTAATTTAACTATCGATCTCCGATAGTGACATATTTTCCAAGAATATCGGGCACTACAGCTGCGCTCGCAACTTGAATGTGCCCGGAAACGCATATCGAAAAAAATGTTATTACAACAGTTATAAAGAAAGTCGATATCGAAAATCACAATATGTTTTTCCATACTGCACCGTTGAGCTATTTTTTATCTATGTTTACTTCAGTGACGTCAAATGAAAGTAATCAATAAGTAGCTCTGACGCAAACTAACAAACTTTATATTCTTATTTTTTGAAGAGATTATGTATTCAATACATGTATTCAATAACTATTCTAAAAATTAACTATGCATGCCAGTATCCAAAATACATAGGAAAAACACACAAAATCACTTTCTTAAATTGTACGTTATAAATAGGTATTGATAGTCTTCCGAGGATTCAAGATTATGCTACAATATTACATATTTAAGCGTATATATAAACGTTAAGTAAATGAGAAGATACATAAAGAGTAATCTCTTAATAAACGTCCTTATCTCTTTTTGCCAAAACTGGGTCAGCATATTATTAACGTAAACGATAAGAACAGTCGTGAGTACACTCTTCTTTAGTCTAACATTCTTCTTTTAGCCTATCATATATTTTTAAAATCTCGTTTTGCCTCACTCAAATTAATGGCAAAAAGCATATTCCACTCCGCCTAATAATGCACTCCAATACATAAAGGGAAGTTTTTAAAAATGAATAAACATTAACTTAATTAAATTTATTGTATCAATTTCGTTAACATAATATCTTAAATTGTATAAGTTTTTATTAATTTTTATTTCTTATTGCTTAAGTTATAAGAATCTAAAATTGTAGAAAAATAAACACGATAATTCAATTGTCAATTTCAGTGAATGACAACGAATTATAAACTCGGCGACGGAAAACGTAAAAAATATCGCATCGCGCCAAACGCGATTACACTTGTTATGTTAACATGTCACTTGCCACAATACGCTTTACATCCAATTACATCAAAGCTATGATTAGTAGCCATTAACCAAAATAGAGCTTCGATTAAAAAGTAAAATTTTATAATAATAAAATATTTAGCTATATGTCAGAACTTATAAAATTGTCACAAGTTAAACCATCCAAACAGAAAGATAAAGTGACAGTAAATGCCTAACGCAAACTTAAACACCGTACTGGTAAACTTAAAAACAATTAAGATAGATAAAGACTTATCAAAGTATTAAAGTTATTTGACTCGCTTAAAGAAATCGAAGTGCTCGTAGGATGACTTACTTACAAAACAAATTTTACTCCACACAACAAACAGAAAGAATAACACTTAAGAATAAATCCTTACTTGTATCGAATGGATTTTTTTCTCGAAGGAATCACTACACTGGAGTGTCTACTTAAATATCGGTCCGGTCGCAAAAACGGGCCGCAAAAACGAAGAAGATTCGATAACGTCCAATTCTTACTTGCGGCCGAGACACTTAACGAATACGTCAATAAAAACAAGTCGAAACGCGAACCAAAATACGAATGGAGTCACTGTTAAGATAAAACTAAAACACTGTTACAGATGGCATAATAACGTCGTCGCGGCTGCTCGGAGTACGGGAGAGATAAAATTTGGGAGAGACGAGAGGGAAGCGAGAGAAACGAAAACGGCGGTGCGCGCGAGAGGTGCGGCCGCGTCCACTCGACGCGAGAGACGTGCGGTGACAGGCGGCCGGCGCGCCGCCGCTTGTAAACAAACGCGGAGAAGGCGACGCGGAGGGGGCGCACTCGCCGACCGGGCTCAGCCTCCCGTCCGCTCGTACATTTCTACTTACTGATCATCGGGGCCTCCTTAACTTTAATTGTGCGCAAATGGCGACACGCTTACTCTAATATGATGTATCCATCTTCATCGACGCTCGAGTCGGGCTGACTTTTTTTCTTTTTCCATTCTTAGGACTTTGGTTCATAAAAATGGCAGAAAATGTTTACCTGAGTAAAGCACCAAAAAAAGTTTAAAATTTTGAAAATCACTATTGCAAAAATGACCGAGTAGAATACTGAATAACCCCGCTTTATATAACGTAAATGATTCTTAAAAATCTATATACAAAACGTGCAAATCTATACTCAACGGAATCTATATTATCTTCCTTTCCTGAATAAGACAGTGAACTCACAAATGTACGATCACGATACAGAACCTGCATATCTACACGCTACACGAGTTGTTTTCGTCCGCTGCATACCACTAAGATGACAAGTACATTTGAACACTGTTACGACATATATCGATATACATTCCATATAAAGAACTTTATTAGCATATCGTTAGTGTCAAAAATTGTCTAGTGCGTACTGAACAACGTGAGAAAAAAAAATAACTTATCACTTAATAATTATTATTAAAAAAATTAAAAACAACATCCTTCCCTCACCTTTGTCGATCAAAACAAGAAACAATTGTTAAATACGAGTAAAATTCATAATAAAAGCGTCAGTATACTCTTCTGTAAATTTAAAATTTTAAACATTTTAGGATACATAATAATATTTTATTAAATTAATGTTATATTTCACCATATAATTATTTATCTATCAGAGCTTAAGAGTAATAATTTCTTGCCTATATCTCTGTAGTATATTAATACAAGTTAACTATAATAATTTTGCACTCGTTAAATAGAGTTTTTCTCGTTTTTAACAAACGTTAACAACGTTAAAGCGGGAAGACACTGCAAACTGTTTTGGCACACATGTGATTTGAGAATGAGGCCATAAAAAATATTACTAAACATTATCGATCGCATTTTAAAAGACCTCCTGCATCACCAGATGCATCTTTCGGTTGGGTTCGAAAGAAAACAATTTTTCATCCCCAAGTTCGACAGATATCAAGAGTTACCTCTTCCAAGTTCGACAGGTATGAAGAGTTACCTCTTCAAAGTTCGACAGATATAAAGAGTTACCTCTTCCAAGTTTGACAGATATAAAGTGTTACCTCTTCAAAATTCGACCGATATAAAGAGTTACCTCTTCCAAATTCGACAGATATAAAGAGTTACCTCTTCCAAGTTCGACAGATATAAAGAGTTACCCCTTCCAAGTTCGACATATATAAAGAGTTACCTCTTCCAAGTTCGACAGATATAAAGAGTTACCCCTTCCAAGTTCGACATATATAAAGAGTTACCTCTTCCAAGTTCGACAGATATAAAGAGTTACCTCTTCCAAGTTCGACAGATATGAGGAGTTACCTCTTCCAAGTTCGACAGATATGAAGAGTTACATCTTCGGAAAATATATTACTATACGTGTTAACGTAACTAACCTACATTTCTCCGCAAGATTTCATTACGACTGATTAAAACTGAAAGTTGTTATGATACTGGATATACGTACAGACAGACCGACATGATTAAATTATAAGGATTCTGTTTTTACTATTCTTCTGTGAAACCTAAACAGATAATATTATAATACAGTTTTCAAATCGCTATATTATATTATAATATTAATAAAGAACTACATTTTTAAAAATTATTTCCCCTGTTTTCGGGGATGACATCTTTCAAACATATAAATAAGTTAAACAGTTAAACATATAAACATATAAATAAGTTAAACATTTAATAACTTAATTAGGTTAAAACATTGAATGTATGTCGTAGATTATTCTTAAATCTTAAATTCTTTAAAAAAAAGTAAATTGCCCTTTTGTGAAATAAACATTTTAACTTACTTCCGCATCAATCTGCAAAGTACATAACAATTTACGGCGAGACCACACCGCCTGTGGGCCTCACTTCCGCTAGCCACGCCGCTGACCTATTGACCTGAACCTCTCTAACGACACTATCGGGGAAGTTTTGCCGATAATGTAACGTTGTGGGACGCTTGGCCTTTGTTCCATGAACGACAGTCTAACAATAATTGACATTTGGTTCAAATTGAACGTACATATTTAGATCGTCACCGTAGTGTGTTTGGTTGATTACACGGGTACGCCGTGACGGCCTTTGACAGCTCGGCGCATCGCGATGATTCGGGTTCGATTCCTGCCCCCTCATCGTGCGGGGCTGAACTGGTGTTCTGGTTGGCTGTACAAAATTGCTTTCGTAGCAATAAGTCCGCGATATTTATTAATTGTATACATTAAAGTACATAAGTAAATAAATAAATAAAAAATCTAAGCAGTCGACACGTATACATAATGTAGACTTACTACTTACTACAAACATCAAAACGGAAAGCATACATATACTAATGTAGTAAACCGCTAACTAGTGTAGAAGTTTAAAAATTACCATTTAGTATAGAAAGTTAACATACTTATAGCAACTGCTTATAGAAGAAAAAATATCATCTATTTATTGATTATTAAGTTGACCAAGGCAGAGCACCTAAATATGACGAAACGTCACGTGGCCTGATTCTGACAAAATTTGCTTGCCTTTACTGACATGAACATTCGTCTATCAATAACATTCTTGACATTCACCTCTTCTAGCAAAGCCAGGATCTAATCCAGCCATGTTCGATTAATTATGCACAAAAAATAACTTTCAAATATAACTAGTGATTCAAAATAGATTTCCCTAAAATATTATTGGACTAAAGAACATATAATATTATCTTTCATTTATTTAAAGTATAAATACCTAAATACTTGTCATAAATAATTAAAAATGTATCCAACAGGATAATTTCGATACTTGAATATTTAACGTTAATAACCTCGATTATTACATACTATAAAGCGTGCGACAACATGTTTCTAATTAATGTTAAAACGTGTGTACACAATTATTTTATATCGATATTAACCTACCTTATTATAAGCAAAGAAAGATAAATCTGAATAAATAAATACATCAAACTATTATATTCCAACCCGTTACACAGGATTATGAATAACGATAACAGGTTACAACGTAACGATTAAGCTGAATATTATTTGCCCTTCGTTCTTCTGATCGTGCTTAAATAATTAAATCGCATCATACAATCGCAACGGCTGTAGGCGGAGCCTTCGTTCAGTATGAATCCATTCCGCGGGGGATTAATACCATATCGACTTCCTTCGGTTCATATTATGGTATAAAAATAACAATGAAAAACTTGTTTACGGATCGACTGCATTTAACGGGTCTGGATTGGTCGGATGAACGGCCGAAATATATTTTATATAAGGAGATACCATCGCAGGTCATATATTACACGAAACTCTCTAAAGTTTAAACGTGTCAGTTTAGGCTGTTATTTAACCGCTGGAACTTCGGATCAGAAACGTCGATAAAATTGTAAAATTATAACCTTACGGTATTGTATATCAAAAATGTTACGAACTAAATTTATTTAAATAACGTTGAAACAAAATAAACAGTAAACTATCACTTTTCATTTTATGTGAAAATAAATATTATTCTCTCTCTTACTCTCAAAAAATAGGCGTCAATAACAAAATAATTTAATTTTTTTTTTCGAAATACAGACATTGCTCATCCACTATTTTATTTTATTTATAAATGATCAAGTAGATAAATAACATCTATTCGAGATATCAATCGCCACCACATTTAATAAAATAAAAATGCAAATACACCTTATATAATACAACCTTATACTTCCTTAATATAATATTTCTTTTTAAACTTTCATAATTGCCCTTTTTAAACTCTCATAATTGCTTTAAAATGATATGTTTTTTATCAATAAGTTAAATAATTAAAAGTAAATATCCAGTTGAACGTAAAACGCAGGATAAAAATAACAATATTAACACATTGGCGTTAGATGACGTACTTATGCGTCATCCGTGTTTTTACTAGGAAGTGGAAGACGTGAAAATTCGTCAAATAACATCAATGAGATTTTCATGTATCTGTCTTAAATTAAATTTTAAAAAACTGTGAATACTTCTAGTCCGTTTTCGAAATGCTGTGTTATGTTTAACGTGACGGAAAAAAGACGAATTTAGTAGAGTAGGTACACGTACAATATACCTGTATTTTCACTAAAATACTGGTATATCGTATGTGTACCTACTCTAAAATACTGGTATATCGTATAACTCTCGGAAATATAATAAAACCTACACCGTTCCCCTACAATAAACTCACTATCATAAGCAGTGAGAAAACCCATACAAACCCGGCTTCCGCTATTGTGTTTGAAACATATAAATGCTGTTGGATGTTCCTAAGAGTTAATCTTTGCTAATAGCCCACCAGAAGATGTTGTAATACAACGAAACCTAGGTCGTGGTAAAGAACTTAAAGAAAGTAGAAATAATACTACATCACTTATTTCATTTAATTGTGAATACCGATACTAATTAAACAAGCGTGCAGCGTGCAATATACAGTTTAAAGTATAATAAAAACTAATTTTGTAGTAGATGTGACTAATTAAACCAGTATAAGTAGCTTAATTTAAACATCTTACTTTTAATTCAATTTATTTATTTTTAAATTAATATCTTGTCTTCTTCATTTCCTTTTTGTATAATTATAGCGATTAAGTTAAAAACGAATATTGTAACCTGATAAAATATAAAGCTTTGTTGTTTCTAAAACAAGTGGTAATTTAATATGATGACGTATTCGGAAGACAGTTCTTCCAAAAATATCCTTATGTAATCATCTGTAACATTCTGAACTAAAACTAAAGTTTTAATACATGAATAGTAATAAAGGTTCACTACTGGTCAAATAAGTACATATATAATAATTTAATACACTTTTTTGTATAACTTGAATTACTTTGGTTTACTAGATTTATAAATCTAGTCTGCTAATTTTAATGTCTTTGACTTGACCTAAAATACGACACAGCACAGATATCAACGTTAAAAAAGCAAAATAAAACCATAGTTTGATATATCTGTTAATACACAACTTGACAGCAAAAATAAGTACTAGCATAAATCGCATCAATACTAATGCTATTTCCATTCTACCCGGCAACAAATTTCCAATATACTAGGATTGATAGACCGCTACAGATAATACCAGCAGCTTTCAGAGGCGTAGAAAAAGATATTTTCATTATTACGTAAGATTAAGAAAAATCCCTTATTTTTTGTGACTCGTCACCAAAATTACTTATAATTTAAGAAGATTTACCTGATACGAATGAAACATACGTCCATTGCATTTGCCTGCTACGACTAGCAGGAAGTTATATCAACAACTGCAATAAAACTGCAAAATTTCCGAACTATGCCTTTGAACTGGCCACAAGAGTCATTGCACCATTATACATCATGATCGTGTCGAAGCGCGTTACGCAACATTTCGCAATGCATCACGTCACGATACATATAAATTTATAACCATACCCACACTCATGGGCCAATTGTCATAATCGTAAAGCGGAGACGAGCCTGCATGAGTGCACGCACCGGGCGGCGCAGAGGCGTGACGCCAAGTGAATGCTTAACGAGATCAGCAGAGCTGCCCTGACTGCGTCCCTCCACCCTTCGATACATTTCACCGTTGTGGATCAACCTGACTAATATGACACACTGGCGTTAATCATAGATGTAATAGATCCCCATTATTAAAATTATTCTGTTTTAATAAGCTTTCTTCTGTTTTAATAAATTTCAACCTTCAACCAAAATGCAATATGATTTCCCCAGAAATAACAAACAAAAGAAAAATATAAGTATTCGAAAAAGGATGGATTTACAGTACATCACTAGTATGAATAACTTCACTCTGTACATTATCATCGTGTAATTTAATATACAAAAAGCCAGTGTATCTCTATCGTCATCTCCTTTTAAACCTTCAAAATAAACTTACCTTAACAATTCAATTTTATAAAATTACTGTACTTTTTTGATCTCTCCTTGTGCACATGTGCGGCATGACCGTGCTAACTCTTTCCTCCTTATCGTTTGAATCACCTTTTCACAAGATATTCTTTTTTTTATTAATGTTACCATTTTAAATATCATCAAGCAAACAATTCCGAGAATGTTGTAAACCGATTTCAACAGTTTTAGATGTTCTTTCCATTTAGTTCTGTTTTTTTATTTTTTTTTTATTATCGACAGCAGAGGAACAAGAATTGACGACAGTCCATTCAATGATTTAAATGATTGCATATTTTTATTTGCCAAAATATTAACGGCATTTGGTTAAAGGTCCTCTCCGAAATCAACTGCTGTCTTAAAGAGCTATAAAAGTGTGTACAAACATCTTAAACTTTAGTGAGTAAATAGAGTCTGAACCCTATTTTCAATCGGACTTTAGTGAAGTTAAATGAAATCCCAAAATCATTTCATTGACGCATTCTTGAAATATAAATATATATAAAAGATCACATCGAATATTTATTCTCCGAGAATGTCTTGTTCTACCATTGATGTAATTTTCTTATGTTCCTTCAAAGTCAGTACTATTTTTTATTAAATAAGTACTGAAAGACCAATTGTTTTATCTGAAATCGTTTTTATATTACAAACATGACCAACGTCAAAAATCTTTAGGCTCTTTAAAAATGTTGCTTAATATTATCAATTCAGGTTTTTGTATATACATATACTCATACTAATAGAGATACACTTACACAGAGTTTTTCTACCAGGTATACTCATACTGTATATACTCATAATAGTCCAGAATTAATATAACAGTAATAAACAAAAGTTAAAGTTAAAAAGTTACAGCAAAACTGGAGAAGACTGAACTTCGCGCTGCAAGCAAATAGCAAAATCCGATGACCGACCAGTGAGGAAATTAGTTGACATGCACTTGCGGAAAATAACCATTATCCAGTTCAGTAGGTCAATCGATTTGCACTGTTCTATTAAGTCATATATCCGTGAACAGCAGTAGGTTTTACGTGTCTGGTTGTGCTTTATGTAGAAACTATTATTGATACTATATTAATCTTTCTACTTTTTTTTTAGGAAGTTTTATTAATATTTCTCAGTGTTCTATATCAACACACTATTTTTCCTCGAAATGAAGCAAGCAGTTATGATAAAGAAACGTCATATAGGGCTTATTTAATAATGCACTAGCTGTATTTCGCATGCCCGATAAAAGCGGAGGATTTCGTAGGATACATGCGTGTGACAACAATGTTTTTCCCATTAAAACTAAATCTTTATTTTACTAAATCTTTTTATCTATTTATCTTTTATCTATTTGCATAATATTTTTGATATTATAAGCAACTTCACGAATGAGCCGAAAATGAAGAGCACTAGACATGCCATAAAGTCTGACGCCGTTACTAACTTTAGGATAAACATGCATGTTTTTCACGCAGAAATATAACCCTTACTAGAACTTTATTCATCTATTGTTTCACCTACACATATTTTTTGTAATATGAACCTGACATCTCAATTCCTAAGTGGTAGCTATACAAAATATTCTTCACTTTTTTCCCAAACCATGAATTAGTTGTTCTTTTACGTTTTGAAACAAGAATAGAAGATCGAATATCGCGCTCTTTATATATTTTACCAGAGGTATTCAAGAAGTTTCCATGATATTCCAGAAATCGCTAGAAAAAAGTGTGTATACATTAGTTATCAAATTAATATTTGATTAGCAGCTACAGTTCATTAAGTTTCATATTTTTCATATTTCTCTGAAATATATAACGTAATAGTTTACACTTAGCCCTTAGCCGTTCGTGAAATTTTGGAAAAGCAGAAAAATAAGAAATATCTGTCCATTAAAACCCGTATCACCCGAAATCTCCACTCTTCCCCCACTTAGAAAATACTTTACTTGTGGGAAATTTACTTGTAGAAAAGTACGAAGAAATAATTATTTGTAATTTATAATTTTAATTAATTTTCATTATTTACTTTTATAAACATCGAATAATTCACATTCCGGATCAAAAACATAAATGCGTATTAAATGTTGAGCAAAAAATACAAGGTGATTGGTGTCAGAATACCAGACATTTTATAATCAGTAAATTGATAACTTACAAATTCCAAAAATAAAATTCAAGAAACAATTAGACAACTTCTTGAGCCAAACTGGAAAATAATTTGCAAATAATTGCATTAAAATCAATACATTTGCATTTTAATGCAACATTTATTTTACGAATAAAAAAATAAATGACCTTCATGTGTATAAGTGGTTTGACCTTATAATATTTTTAAAAGTGTTAAATTGCGTTCTAACAAATGTAGAATACTCTATCACGTGTTCATCACTACGCAAGCACGCCTTTAATTGTATAAATTATGAATTATAAAAATGTGTATTTCACATTTTGCATTTGATGTATCGTAATACTCTATCACGTGTTCATCACTACGCAAGCACGCCTTTAATTGTATAAATTATGAATTATAAAAAAGTGTATTTCACATTTTGCATTTGATGTATCGTAATTTTAATACTCATTTATCTTTGTGTGATAAATACGAAAAAGTATTTTCACTGTAAATGTATAAGAAATCTGCAATAGTAATTTATACCTTTATAATATAAACATTTTGCAAGAATATTAAGTTAAGGTAGTGCAAATAAATGCTACACGTGTATAAACACGTTGCACGAAACTTCCGACTTTACATAAAAAACAGCGTCAAATAACTTCCGTTTATTATCGGACAATATCCAAACGATGCCGTCTGAAGTACCGCCCAGTGCATTGCCCGATACGCCGCCCAAGGACTGTACCTCCCACTTCCCGCGATATATTTAAACGTTACATGTTTTATTTTCACATACAATGCTTTTATTTTAGGATACGCAAAACATAATCGAAACTTGCTTTACTTGCGCGTTAATAATACGATTTTTATGTAAAATAAACTTTAGACATTATTAGAAGTTATCAGAATAATCAGGATAAAAAAATCAAAAACGTATTATGGGCCTCTAAAGTTGTATAGGGAACCTTCATACTGTCCCCCATAAAAGTGAAGATAATTGAGTGGCCTTATCAGCCACGTGGAACGTGAAAGATGTTATCGATTCGTAACACTGAGACATGAATTGTTTGGCTTTACGAATGTTAACAACGTAGACGTCTGAATTTATAAATCGAGCAAAAAGCAAGCAATTGAATGGGAATGAAGTCATAAATAGATATGGTCGATGTACACAAAACCAATAGCCTGTAACAAAATGTCAAAGTTCTTCTTGACTTGATTTGGTTATGTAAATAACGATCTGAACATTTTAAATCTTTATTTATTAAGTTAAAGCTTTTTTAAATAATTTAAAATCTTGGTGAACAATTGTGCACCACCAAGTTGAATGAAACTTGTCAAGCAGGAGCAGAATTTGCACTTCGAGGGTTAAGTACACATTTGGTCACTTAGAAACATTTAAGGGTACATATATGTCAATTAAACTATTTACAAATATTAATTTTTCACAACATAAATATATCGCTTATTTTATCTGTCACATCCGTGAAAATATGGTGAGTATTTAAAAAATGATAAAATCTAAAATACATGATATAATTTTCCTACAATTTTGTCTTCTAAAAATCCTGTTTTTTTTTCATAATTTAGTTTGGGTAATTCGGAAATAAGGTGGGGCGATATATTTTTAATGTGAAACATCTAATGGCGGATTTGGATGGAAGTTAAAATGTTTTGATGGCAAGACGCGCCTTGAAATTCGGCCAGCTTCGTGTATTGTCGGCCCTTTCTGACTTAATTCGGCTAGCTACGTATCTTGTCTGCCATTCGGCCGGCTTCATGTCTTGTCGACTCTTTCCGACTTAATTCGGATCAGTGTTGCTTTTTATTTACTAACGCTTACGATTTTACTCATTTATATCGTATTGCATAAAACTGTCTTAAAACGTTAAAAGCGTTTATTTACATTAGACTGTCAAGAAATATTTCTGTTATAAATTATTTCATAAAAATTATAATTATAAAATAAAATTGATATATTATTATTACAACTATCTGAATGTTTATGTTTTTTGTTTTCACTTTGTTCATATAAAAATATTAAAAAATTTAAATGTCGCCCATCCGGCAAGCATCCCGCGACGGCTAACAAGTTTTTTCCACATTTTTCAGTATATCTTTGAAAATATACTATTTAAAATGACGAAAAAAAATGTTATAGCACTTATTATTAGCTCTTTCAAACAGTACTCCACATTACACATAAATGGAATTTAAAAAAATCGAGTACTTAACTTTGACCCTAAAATTTCGACATAAATGTTTTATAGGTATGTGCAGTTTATTTTTTGTTAATATGTTTTATTATTATGCCAAATTTCAAGTTTCTACCCCAAGAAAAACGACTGTGGCAGACAGGCGCACAAACAATAATGTTAAAAGGGTTCTATTTATCTTTTTGAGGTATGGAGCTCTAAAAACGGCATAAACGCACTACTGAATACTGCTCGCTTTACTCAAAGCGCTTCCTGGCTATTTAGGTACCTATATCATTTAGATCTAGTAGTATTTGACGCGACGCACAATACATCGAACCTAAGAAAAAAAATTAAAAACCAAGTTTCAATTTCCTATAATTTGTATTTTTCAATTTCCTATAATTTGTATTTTTCAATTTCCTATAATTTGTATTTTTCAATTTCCTATAATTTGTATTATTGATAGGTCATTACACCACGGCCGTCACTTTTTATTAAGTGGAATACTCTCATTGGCTAACTATAACTCCTCAACTTGCCCCTTTCAATGGCTGTATCAACTCATTTATATAATAATCACCTAATTTATCAGTCACTAATTGACATTGGTATGACACATTTATAACTCTGAAGAAATTTATAAGTTTTATGGACAAATTTATAAGTTTCAAGGCATTTTAGGGAAAGATCCAAATTTTCTTAACCAACAACCATGGAAATCATACTTTAGAATATTATTATAAGTAAGTATTTGCAGAGTCTATATCCTTGTATGCATTTTCCAAACCTTACTTTACAAGATTTCGTTAACCATTTATGAATTGTCAAAATTTTATGAAGATGTTAGAAGAAAAGTAACAAAATATCTTCATGTTTTTACCTGTATATACTACCATATTATAAGAAATTCCTATTTAGTTTCTTTTGACTTCTTCTGCTTACGACTTATTTTCTTACATTTCATGCACTGGCTAAGAGAGGAAGAGAGAAAGAAAATGTGCGCGCGCACTGCTCTCTCTTGCTCCTACAGTGTGATACAGACAATAGGCTTGCACTGTGTCTTAGATATACGAAACATAACTGGCTATGAGAGAAAAAGAGAAAGAAAATGTATGCTCGCAACTCTCTCTCTTGTCCCTACAGTAATATACGAAACGTAACTCTCTCTCTCTTTCTGTCTTCACTAACTTATATCTCCCTCTCAACTTCCGTTCGCCTCGCCCGATCACACTTTTTGTAACGCTCTCGTCACGCATTGGCCAGCTTACTCCCCAAGTCAAGCCTACGTAAAGAAGTTTTACTTCAAAAAAAGAAAATTGAAAACCCATTTGGGTGAAAGCGAAAGGCTTTATAGGAAACATAATAGCAATAACAATAAGGCAAAAATATAGTTTATTTCGTATATTGGTCATAGGAAACGAAAAGTATTCAAAACTTTTTGTTTTTCATTGCCAGGAAATTTCACAGACATACTAGTAACTATGTTCTTTCGGCACATTTAAGAATCTTGCACAGAAAATTTTCCATGCAACTCCAACTTAAAAGAAAAATATATATTACTTGCTTCCAGAATCACAGTACAACAATATATCAACTAAATACTCCGTGATAAAATAGATACGCAAAAAGATCTGAGCCAAATATTACATTGCGGTTTACGCTATTCTATTGTTCAGTTCTGCCGCAAGATTACAAAATGATGATACATATCGGCGTGCCAATTCACAACATTCGGACACAGTATTCGCATATTTTATCCATTTTTCCGATGACGACACTTCGATGTTTACTGTATTCTTTCATAGGACCATAATGAAACGCTGCAAGTTCCGAATCGCCGTTCAGCGAAAAATTCCGAATCGTATTTCGACTTGCTGATTTTCGCGAAGAGTGTTTATTCTTTTTCTTTATTCTCTATTTCGTTCGTTTCGCAATTATTATTGTTCATGTTATTTTTTTTCTCGATTTGAACCCATTCTAAAGTCCGACTCTTCTCTAATATTTTCAGGTTGTTCTTCACTTCGACTTTCTCTTATTCGCCGCACAGTTTCTCGAATTCTTGTAAATCTCTTTTCTCTTTCTTCTTTTGTTTAATTTTCCCGCGCCGCCTTTTGTCTTTGTTAAAAATAAAAAGAAAATTAACTTTGAGAGAAATGTGGTGCATGTGTAAAATCTACGACGTTTTAGGGCATAGGGGAACCTTCTAGAAAATGCTGAAACATTCTCGAAAGACTGGATCATTCTTACTAAAGATTCCACAACTTCGTCCATTTTCGTCACCCACGCACAGTCACCTCTAACAAACTCCCTTAGCATCGACGGGAGACCAAGGACTAAAGGGCTATTACCACGACCGCGAGTGGAAGGAGGTACGTGGTTGTGGATAAAACTAAGCGGTTACGAACATACACTTGTCTTATGTATTTTTCACCGATAAACTTATCACCTAGAATAGTGAATTTCTTAAAAACAATGAGCTTTAAAACAATGGTTATAATTTTCCAATATACTTTACATAAACTTCTACTAATGATGTTTTGATGTACGGAAAACTAAAAACGATCTCCGTGATATTCCACGTGGGAAGAAGTCTAACATATATGGACTACATAAAATGAGAAGCAAGAAACTTTTAAAAATCATAAACCCGTTTTTCATCGACAGTCACAACCTAGCATATGACCTTAATAAATCAAGGAGTAACACCAAGGTGTTCAAATGACTTTATGAAATAGTTTTTTGGCAAAACTAATTTAGATATATATATATATATATATATATATGTACACATATATATATATACACATATATATATATATATATATATATGTGTGTGTGTACGTATATATATGTATATATATGTATACGTAGAAGCCCATTTTCACAAGTTTGTTGCAAGAAGTACTTTTATGAACATCTCGCATTTGTTTAAATAAAATATTAAAGAGAGCGAGCATAAATGCAGGCCAGTAATCAATTAAAATATCTGCTTAGTTCTGTCTTACTTAATCACAAAAAAAAAAAATTGGCTACATTCCAATTGGCACATAATTAAGCGGCTACGGTCCCTCTGTTATTTGTGTTGCCACTTTTTGGTTTACTTCTTAAAACTCCCAAAACCGGTGTCAAGGAGAAGTTGAAGAATGCTAACATCGCAGCATTACTACGCATCTTTATATATCTAACGTATTGATCTCATCCTCCTTCGCGCAACAAAACGTATGAATTTGGCACAAAACAAACAAACCGACAACGTCTTCGCAATCGATGCGTGTGGAACTGTGCGATTTGTTCTTGTAAATATATGTTATGGCGACATCTTCTTATACTTGCAAATATCTCTTATGCCAATTAAAACAAAGCCACTAGAGAGCCACCACAGGTCTGCAAACGAGAAATTGTTACTACACTGTGCATGCAAGCTACAATGAACCGTTAAACATTATTAGGCCGTTAATAATAAATACAAACTACATTAAAATGTAAGCAAACGATGCATTCCTGTTCCATTTGTAGTGGCCTAGTATTAGCACGAGGCCAAATGTTATTCCGGGAATACGCGTTTATTAATAGCCCGCGTTAAAAATATGCATTTTAATTTTTTTGAAATGAAACGTCGACGTCTGAGACGTCGTTAATTTGTCATCACGTCAACAGGAATCGGCAATATTAAGCCAACCGATTGCGAAAAGCTTGACGCATCTAAAGAAACAATTTTATTTACGTACGTAAAAAAATTTTGACGTCTGTAGTAGCTATTCGTTCAAATTGAACGTTAATTGTAAATCGAATAAGTGAAAACTCTGTTTTCACTTAACATTAACTCGATTCATCGATTTATCGCTTGCCAAAATTGAAATATTTCATTCAAAAAAATGTCCCATTTATTGCGATTACTTTTTAAATTGACATCAAACAATTTAAACTCGTGTGATATTTGAATAATTCAAATCCGCAGTTGTAACATTGGTCACCTATTACAAATGCGGAGTTAATATTGCAAGATACAAGGCTACACGTGCAATATTTTTTCTTCAACCTTTAAAAAGAAACATTTAAATTCATTAAAATATTCCGTGAATCAAAGTGATTATAAAAAACTGTCAAGGTGTAAGCTGAAAAGAAAAAAAATAATATCTTATTTGTCGTACCCAAATATAATCCCTGGAGGATATTAACTCTGATATTAAGACCCAACATTTACCGTATATTTAGCAATTTTAATGTGCGTCAATCGCTCAAAAATTTTGAGCTTCATGAAGGAACAATCATATCAGTGACGATAATAACAATTCGTGGCTCCTATGGTAAAAAACCCAATATCTGCTAGAAAGCGTAGCAAAAATTTATAAATATTACACTATTAATAGATTTACATATACGTTACTCACATCTAGACGATGGAGCGGTGCGAACTGTTGCTTCAAGACAAGAAGCCGACGACAACTTAGTTTGAGTTACATAGAATTGCCAGATCAAAGTTTTCCTTGTTAGATTATATATTTGTAGGAAGCGTCGCCAGATTTTAATATATAAAATCAAGTGTCTAACTTTAAATAATGATTACTTTTTGAGTTATTAGCTATCTTTTTCCTATTTATATTATTATCATACCATGATATAATACCTAACGATGTCATACCATGACACACCCTTGCACGTTTTCAAAAATCTTACTCACTTAATAATTCTCAAACAGATTACACGCTTATCTTCTTATGCTGCTATAACCTTACTTGTTGTATTTACGCCATTATCTCTAAACCTTTTGCATAAATCTGATTTTTACTGCATTCCATTTGCTCATGATTTAGTCCCATGTGTTACGGTGTTTTTAAGAACATAATATTTTCTTTTTAGAGAAGAAAAACACATAGGAATAAACATGTTGGTGACATTTTATGTTTTGCTTTGTCCCATTGATCATTATGTTAGAAGCGGATTAAATTTCTATTATCCTATTTATCGGACATAGAGATTCCAATTCATTCTTATGAAGGTTTTTTTCTCTGTTGTTTAATATCTATATTGACACTTAAACCTGATACGATAAATCGGTTGCAATTAAAACTATATCATACATAAACAAGTCTTCATGTACCAATTGCTATTCAAACATCGCCACCGTCACCGCAGACAAATGGGACTCTTCACCTGTTCGCTAACGAGGTTTTATCTCACGGACGTTCCTCGATCTCTCACTAGTAAACAAACGTCGGCGTACGACAAAAAAATCTATCAACTATTTTTTTATAAATAGACTACTGCTCCGAGGCAGGGAACTGTAGACGGAAACTTCGCCGCCCAACGGCTTTTTATCGGTCACTCTTTACAACAGCACGACTACTGCATTCCGACGATCCTGCAAACTCACCCATAATTATAATATATTCTATTTACTGGACCAGTTTGCAAGTTCCTCACACAACATTGTTGTCAATCGTCTCAATAGCACTATGAGTGCCGACTAGCACTACTACTAAAGCAGCCATTATCGGTTGTGGAATCGTGATATAGTGATCGACGCGTGAAGTCACATCAACAAGTGCGAGTAGGCAAATGCAAAATTCAAAAGACATAAACAAAGTACATTTAGTACGCTAACAACATGTCACTTCTTTAATATTAAATTCAAATATTTTCCAACTTTTGCACAAAAGTACCTCAGAAAGAATAGCGTTGACAATGTTATTTTAATATGGTAACCAAATGAATATGTGATTGGGATGTCGTCTACCGTGTAATATATGTACTTGTCAAATATATAACTTTGTCGTTCGTTGCTGTCAACCACGCTTTTATTATTAGGATATGGGCCCAGTCCCAAATTAATTCAGAAAATACCAAAAGAAAACAAACAAACGCTATTTTTCTAAGTAGCAAGTTCAATCTAGGTAGCTGGTATATCAACAGCGGAACAAGTACACACATGATGGCAAATGAAAATAACCTCGTAAACTCATAACATAAACTTGAAACGAAATAAACTATTATTGCAAACCAGACAAAAGTTTCAGTGCTGTATTCTGGCGAAATAAACATTGTTATGGTTGTGAACGGTATGGAATACGACATAGCAGTTACGGATGTATTATGTATACCAGATTTGATCACTTATTTTCCGTGAGTCAGTTGATTAAGAATGGCAACACTGTGATTTTCAAAGAAGATGTTTGTTTGCTTTATTTATAATCAACAGAATGAACTCGTTGGCCAGGTAGAATTAGTTGACGGTGTCTATAAGTTAAATACATTGCCGACGAAACATACATTAGTAGCAACTGCAATATCATGGTGTGAGGCTTGGCACAGACGATTCGGATACCCAAACACTAGCAGCTTAAATAAAATAAAGAATGGTGCTGTAGAAGGAATTTCATACACAAAAATGGCAAACATAGATAAATCATTGTGCATCATTTGTTGTGAAGGCAAACAAGCCAGACTGCCATTTTAGCAGAGTTCATCCAAGATTTCTGTGAAGTCGCAACAATAAAAAGCAATTTTAGCATTCCGAGAGAAACAGCAGGCTACATGGTAATAAAGTTCCTTTACTTTGTAAAGAAACGAACCAGATTATTTTTCATGACCCCAATCGGGTTTAGTACTAACCCGTTCAGAGACGAAGTTTAAAATAAAAACATTAATGTGATAAAAATGGGACCATTTACTTTTCTCCTTTTTGAGAGTATATATTCAAGAGGACAACCGTAAACATAACAAAACGAAGCGTACCTACTACGTAGTAGTAATTAACACGTGATAAAGAATTTTACATTTGTTAGAACGCAATTTGAAATTAATAAAAACACGATAAGGTCAAGACTCACATATATTGAAATTCCAAATCAAGGTCATTTATTTTTTTTTATCCATAAAATAACAAATGTCATACAGTATTGATTTTAATATATTCGCCAGTTCTTTTCCAAGCTGCGTCCAACAGTTGCTTAATTATTTCTCGAAGTTTATTTTTAAAGTTGGCACATTTTAAGCATTTATTACTTACCAGCCCTATTTCCGATTACAAAATATCTACCGTTCCATTAGATTTTCTTTAACGTTTTGTTGTCGAAATTCTCTGTTATAGCAAAAGTAAAAATTTGGTCTAAACTCGTATATCAAATACAAAACCGAATAAACAACAAAATTTCTCAGTAAGTACCTACTTATCATTCTAAATACGGACAGCATACCATCAGATATATTTCGAATTGGTTTGGTAAAAGTAAGCGAAATTTGCATAAAATGCACTGTCAAAACGTTCATATGAAAATTTCATCCTGTTATCATGTTTTTATTTTAAGACGATGTATATAACTTTTATCCCAGTTCAAATTTTCTTGTATCCAAGACGTAAGGTTTATTAAAAAAAGAGTTACCAATCTACATCTCCAGTTGGCTGAATTATGAACCATTTCTATTGTAACTACATTAAGTCTTTTGGGGCGCGGACATACTGTGAGCTGTCTTGCATTGTTCACTCAAGTCTCAAAGGTTTGATATTTCTTTACCACAATTACTTCCAAGTCGTGATATTTAAATCAGCATGAATATATGGTATGTGTGCCATTGACGCTGATGTCCATACTATGAAAAGTATGATGAGCCACCACTTACCTAAATGTCGACATTACATCGGAACTTCAGAATTTTGGTAACTATTAAAGATATAGCGCTATTTTGACTGAAGACATAGTCCTGTAAATCATTTTCCGAATGCTTTTTTGCATGTTCACACTACGTAGGATCTTCACCGCTCACACTTATGAACAACATAAATTTGTGAACCCCCGAAACAATAATTTTATTGAAGAAAAAGAATATCGTCAGACGAAGATATAGTTAGGTGTTAAGCTATTGGATACATAAAAAAAATGCTCGCATTTAAAAAATGACGTTAAATAGAAATTTAGTCCTGTTTTGTTAATGATTCTGATCGGACACTGCTTCCTTGACTGTCCATATAAAATATCGTCATCTAAGAGCCGTTACTCAAAAATTTTTAAATTTATTTACCAGTGTCTAATTTTCATATTAATATAAGTATCATTTTCATATGTCATTATATGAAAACTAGCGTGACCCGTGCGAAGTCTTCGCATTATTATTTATTCCATTATGAAGCTCAGATGACAGATCAAACAAATATTTTACTAAAATTGACATATAGAGGCGCAAGTATCAAAAGCATTGAGCTAAAGCGCCACTTTATTTATACGTGAGTGGATTTGAAATTAAACAAAAATTTTACCGACCGTCAATCATATTGACGTTGAGCCGTTAGATGGCAGCATTGCTGTTTTGTGTATATAATTTTAATAATTAATTAATTTGCAAAAACAATAGCAATAATAAATTTTTTAGTTGTGGATGCCGGTAGAGCAAGCAATTATCTATAAAATGATATATAATTTATGTGGATTAGTTGTGAGGTTTTTTCTAAAAAGGGAGTGTAACATCTTAACCTTAGCGTATTAATATATATATGATGATGATGATGATGATGATCCTTATATTTAAAATATCATTTTCATATAATAATATGAAAATGATACTTTTAATGTTGATAAAGCATTTTTTTTTTGATTCCGCTCGAAAATATAAGACAAAAATAATCCATAAGATTCTTGGATATTACGAAGTTTATATTATGAACCTTTATATTAGGGAGAAAATTATATATGCGCATGTTGCGCTGGTAAGCGGGTTTCAGTCCTCTATGTAAAGTCAGAAATGAATACATAAGAGGGAGTGTCAGTCCTCTGTGGAAAATCAGGAATGAATACATAAGAGGGAGAAAATTATATATGCGCATGTTGCGCTGGTAAGCGGGTTTCAGTCCTCTATATAAAATCAAAAATGAATACATAAGAGGGAGTTTAAAGTCGCCCGATGACAAAAAACAAGAAAAACGCCTCTGATACTATGGAGATATCCAGAAACGCTCAGACAACCACGCGGTGAAGCTTGCTCTAAACTTGCCAGCGAAGAAACATGAACGTGGAAGACCACCCTCTACTTGGTTGACAACAGTCGACAAAGACCTGAAAAAAGCCCAACTTGACAACAAGACAGGATAAAACCATGCTCAGTGGACGAGATGGACAAGAAAAGCTAACCCCAAGTGAACGGAGCCAAAGGTCCATAGTACTAGTCAATTTACAAGATTCACAAACAAAGCCACAGAGACAATATTATGTATTTCATTATGATTAGAGAATGTTTGATTCCGGTAAATTTCAATTGCAATCTGTGTTATTATAGCAATGGGTTTTCCAACCATATTAATTTCTAAAAAAAATTCAGGAATTTATCTTATTGTTAGGAAAATGTGAAAAACTATTTTTACTTTTGTCAATTAATCACTTCAAAACTGCTGTACAGAACGAATTGCGATTTTATATTCGCAACAGTAATTTTTCAACACATGGACTGTATTAGGGAAGCATTTGCTTCCTCACTGACTCATTATGAGTCGGCGATGACTCAGTTAACATTAGCGGTGCCGTAAGTCATGACAAATGTATTTTCACATGCAAAACCAGTGTAAGTTTACAAAACAAACTAATTTCCGCCCAGAAAATTGTCCGGTGACATTGCTAAATGTTGTTTTTCACATCTCAATATTTTACAATAAGCGCTTTTAAGTTATATTTATCTCAATATTACCAACTGCAGCTGACATATGAATTTCGTACTTCAAGGAGAGATAATTCATACGATTCGTACTTAATAATTTATAAACATTAAAATCGCTTTGAGCCTTGTAAAATAAATATGACATTTTTTAAATCAACTCACTAGAAAGTTAAAAGACATTACATTGTTGATTCCAAACAAGATTTATTTTTGTCTTTGTAGGGTTCCATACCTCAAAGGACAAAAACAAACATTTACAAGATCACTCAACCCCACGTGTCCATCTGTATTGAGACTTGAAATTGATCATAATGCCGGTTAATATACTGGTATATCAAAAATATTTATATGGAAATTTTAGAGGGGACAAATGAAGTACTCGATGTTTTTTTCATGTGTCGAATGTCAAGTGAATTATAAGGACGATCTCATACCAATCTTTTTTTTTAAAATTGATGACTTTTAAATTTTAATTAATTTTTTTTTGTCAAAGTGAATCCAAAAACAAAATATTGGTCCCTCGTACACTATTCCACATTATTATTTTTTTCTTAACAATATAAATTTTTCATCATTTTAACTTTAGTAATCTTGAAGATAAGGGGAAGAATATTTATTGTGGACGTATTTAGCAATATCTCTAATAACAGTATTACGTTACCTTTTTAGGTACTCTATAAATATAGTCTGAATATTTGACCAATTCGACATAGAAATCACTTTTACTAGAGAAAGAAACATCGCTTCTTTTTTATCACAATCGCATTGATCCAAACATTTACAACTCGATTTCCAATGAACACCGTATAAAGGCATTGTAATCAAAGTGCGTGTTAACCGTTTTAGTACCGTTGTGTTTTACTCATATATACTTACAAATGCCAAAGAAATCTTTTGTTTTTGATGTCATAAAAAAAACTGTATCTCTTCCAAAAATTATCCAATTTTAATAAATTTTTCGGTGTTTTCTTAATAAAAACTTGTACAAGGATAATAAAATACAAATAAAATTATGGAAATATATATTGTGAACAAAAATTATAACACAAACTGAAATCAAGGTCACATCGTCTTTTTCGCAGTCCGGTACATCCTCCGTATCAGCAAAATAATTGTTATCGTCACTATTATCACTATCACTCAAAATTTGCATTACGCCACATTGTGAGCGCACCCACAATGTCACTCCCACTATCATTTTCTTCACAACTCGAAAAACAATCATTTTCACTCGAATTATTTTCGTATTCCGGCATTATGGGTTAAACATTTTCTTTTCCTGGATCCTTTTTATATTGTAATTACTAATAATATTATAATTTGAACTTTATGTAACACGTAGAAAAATAAAAAATTAGCGATGCGTGCGAGCGACCTCCGCTACCGCGCGCTAAACAGCAACTGATTTCGCGAGCGCCATCGCGCTCGTGGCAAATTTAGTTAGTACGCGCACGAGCGCGATGGCGCCCGTCGGCACTCTAGCGGTTAAATATGTAAGCGTAGGACATACATAATTCAACTAATTAAACTATTCTAAGAAATCTTATCTTTACATGTCATACTGTAATCAAAACTACAGTCATATCGTGCATGTGCCCGATTTCTCTTTACATATTGTTCATTGTATTTTTATACTACACGTGCGAACTTCTTATATGGAAAGATGAATATTTCATTCGGTCCTACATTCTGTTTTGAAAGTCACACCCACGACAGGCGACATTCACAGATCACACTTCCAAAGTTATTCTCCTTTTTATCCTTTCTCAATATATTTAAATTAATGTTTATTTCCTTTAATGTAAACTACAGTACAAGAATATCTTTCCACATCACTTCCTGGACTCCCATTTGGGTATCATTCAAATGGATTTAAAATCTTGCATAATGAGCTATCGATGACTGGCAAAATATGTTGTTTTTACAATTTATTTCGCCCGCATAGTAGGCATTGGCTTGAATCCCTCTCAATTTTTTTCCTACTGAAAGTTCCATAAAATACTTTTCTAGTTTTAGACGATTCATAAACAACCAGATTCGACGTAATGATTAATCAAAATTGATATTGCTGTTATATCTAGTTCGTGTCATTACGTGATATTACCGCTAGATTTTAGTAGGAAATAAACTATAGATTATGGCTAGAGTATAGTAGAAAATGCATCCTGAATAGTAGCTAAATAACAGTACAAAACGCACTTTACCTGTCACATTCACGTCGAATGGCTAAATTACCGCAAGATTGCAATATTATGAGATGTCTAAGCCTTACACAGTTGCATCATCATCACTGCTGGATATAGGCCTATCCTAAGCCGTGCCACTACCTTTCGCATCCGATCATTTTTTAAATCGTCAGTCAATATAGCTGGGAGTGCATCCTACAATGCGCTTCGAATTTGTGGTCTCCACCTTGCGCCTATTCCATCGGTTTTCGGTTGTTCAGTAAATATGACTTGCCCATTGCCACTTGACTTTGCTGATATTAAGCGCTATATCGATTACTTTAGTTGGATTTTTTTCCTTTGGAATGTTATCCTTCAGAATTACTCTTTCCATCGCTCGCTATGCGTATCCAGGTTTCAGCGCCATATTACTAACAAAACTCGCTGATTATAAACCTTCGTCTTAAGCGATTCCGGAATCGGCGACGTGAAGATACGAAGCAATTTCCCAAGCGTTGCGCAGGCGAAACTAATACTTCCGTCAAAGTTATTTCTACTCAGACCTTTATTGGGTACAAAGTTATTTCTTTATCGAAGTTATTTCTACCCAGCTGAATAACTTGCCCTAGGTAAACATACTCTTGAACAACTTCGACCCCAACATTACCCACCCTCACCGGTTTTGTGAGTTGAACATGACTTCCGTCTTGTTCAGGTTCATACCGAGGCCCACTTATCTGGAATAAATCGTCTAAGCCAGTCAGCATCTTCGCTAAATCCTGCAACATTGCAATGAATTATAATTGAGGGTATTAAACATTGTCAGTGAACAATATAACAAAACCAGACTGCCAAAAAAACAGAAGAGAAAGGAAGAAGTTTCACTAACACTGTCATCCTTAAGTAACGATTCGAGGTTGGCTTCGACCATCGATTTATATCACCCGATTTATTACTCGTAAACGGATCTTGCTTACCAATCATTGCTTAAAGATGACAATGTTACTAAAACGTGTTTTCTCTTCACTTTATGGCGCAATCAGGTTTTTATATCTTTTTTTACTTTTCTTTGTTATTTTTTAAATTTTTTACCTGTCAACATGTGCATATACTAGCTTGAGAACTGATAAATGCGTCATCTCAGTTCATCAGCGTTAACTCATGTGGTAATCAAACAGAATTTCACTTTACCCCAAGCATAAAGTTATATTCCTATAGCATCATGAGACCAGCTCTGTCTCATATCACGGGATCTATTCCGACAAAACTTTAATTTTACTAAATTTATTGTAGCAGGTAAGGTAAGAGATCAAATGTTCTTTCTTCGAAATTAAGAAATAATGCTTGGTTGTCTTCGGTTCGCTCACTTTTCTCCCTTATTGGAATCCATGAAAAAAGTGCCATCTAAGTTCTCTTCCTGAAGCGTTCGTATTTCGTTTGTTCTCTTATCGCCTCATCACATACGCTACCATAGATGATCGAAAAATATCATAAATCGCTGGTGAAAATGGCCGTTTTATTAATAATCAACTTAATAAATTATATTTTTATAAATCGACTCTTTAATTCTTTTAATTTGGTAGTCCGCGTGATAAATTGATTGAAATCTGGTTTTTCGCATTTCACAACATTATATTTTATAGCCGCCATATTGTTTTTTTTTCTGTGACATCATATACTCTACGATTTTCTGCACAATATCTGGATTACATCGTTACCCCATTTATAAAGATATATAATTTATTTACTTCTTTATTGAAAACCCGAAGCCCAACTTGTACAATTACCCAAAGCATTGAGCATGTGGAAGAACATAAGAACCTTTAGAGACCTTCTTATTCGTTGTTTGTTTAAAATATACAACAATTCAAAGAAACATTACTCGTAACAATTAGTAGTGAACCACCAACAAACCCGTTCCCGAAGTGATCAATGGACCAACGTTATGGTTAAACAATTTGAGTGCAAAAAGACAAGTAATGCTGTAAGATATCCGTGCGCATTCTAGACAGGTCAAAAAATTATGACATAGTCCTCTGATGTAACAGCCAAGAACACAAAGCGCTACTAAACTCAAGATCGAAGTGTTACCAATGTAGTGGAATAAATAATTTTAAAAAAATGTATAATTAAAAGCATTTCTCGTCGGGGTTGAAGGGAATTACATCCGACCATATTCGTTATAAAATCTGAAAGGAATAAATAAGGATAATACCCATATATTTGTAATACAAAAACCTATTGAAGCTTTATAATATTTTCTACAGCATAAGGCAATAAGTAGTTTCATACGGAAACCAGATGACTGCATCCGTTTCAAGAATACTACGGACTAAAGAGTTGATAAAATCCCGATACATTCGAAATCATGAAAATGTCGTATGGCAAATCCTAGTATCGTGTAGGTTTTCTTCGCGTTATCGAAATATTCTGACAGATTTCGATAACTTGACTATAAAATGTAAGATGATTATCTATAATCACACCGAGATCCAGTATAGATAAAACCCTTTCCAGTGTAGTTCAGTCCAGCTCATAACTGTGCACAAAGAGGGCATGTAAGTGGGAGTATATCATTGCATATTTCTTTCATTAAAATGTAGCTTACTATTCAGACTTCATTGAAATACCGAGTCGATGTCACGTTGGAACAACTCACTTTCAAATTGGATATTGATAGTAAGAAGAGTTTTAAATCATCGGCAAAATGAAGGTACGGAGCAGTGCTGAAAACTGACGCAAATCATTCATCATAATAAGAAGAAACAAAAGTGAACTTGAATAACCAGCTTAACAAACACCATATTAAGTAACATGAGACTGAGGTTCAAAATTTCCAAATTCCCAATAATGAAGGAAATAAAGAACTCACGTAAAAACATAAATGAATGAATCCTAAACATAATCGAAAAGTGCTATTACAATAACATCAATTTCTTTTTTTTAATAGTTTTAATTTAACTTTAGCCTCGCTTATTCTAGCAAGTTAAAATAAAAATACAGATATATGAAAGTTATATTTCTTAGAATAATAAAGAGTCATCAAAATGTTACGGCGAATAATTTCAAATACTTCACGAAAATACGAGGCAAGAAAATATTTTTTGCCTTAAAAGTGTATGTAGATGTATATATTTACCAAAATAAATTATAAAGTTTTATTGCGATAACTCATCATAACAAAATAAAATCAGGTTTTCACGTAAGAAAGCTACCTAATATAAGTCATGAAACTAGAAATACAAGTTCGGATGAAAAGTTCCCTTTTCTGGTAGATTTAGCACGATCACGATTAACCGGCGCGCTGCCATCATTAAATAAAGCGGGTAGGAGACGGGTTTGTTGTACCTCGGTACAGCAAATTTAACAAGAGCTAACGTCTGTGCTACGAGCCTTTCACTATCAAATTTAAATACAAAGGTTATCTAAAACATGTGTAGAAATATTGGTAAGAAATAATCAATATGTTCTTATCTGTGTAAATATTCATCTACTTTCTTCATGATTTTTCCGTCTAGGCAGAGTAAAAGGCAATAAATAAAGAGCGGATATGGAAACACTATATACAAAAGCAATATATATATATATATATATATATATATATATATATATATATATATATATATATATATGTATATATATCCTCCATTGTACAAATTTCCAAATTATAAGTTCATTTTTGTAACTCAATATTTAAGAAAAAATGAGGATATTATAAAAAAATCTATAGATAAATACAGAAAAAAAACTTTTTGGTTTTATTTTCATGGAATAATTATTACAATATTTTCCCACTTCGCTATTATTTTATATAATAACCCTACGTTCCTTCTTTATTAAAACGCTTTACGCACTACATGTCTTGCGCGACTAGCAGAGTGTGACGCCACTATATGAGAAACTGAGATAGATATACCACTTAGTCTATTCTCATTTTTTTCTTATAGCGGTCTCTCTCTGTTGATCGTACGTGAGGGATGATGGGTAAACGCTTAAATTTCCCGTAAATTGATATTACTTACATCGTACAACGATATGCCATACAACAAAACCTTCCTGGATAGTTGCCTAATTAGGCGTAAAAATGTTATCCAAATCCGTTCGGTAGTTCCTGAGATTAGGTCAGACAAACAGATAGATCTGGCCTGCAATTTTATTTTATAGAAAAGCGGGATAGTAAACATCAAGACCGACCATTCCGTTACAATAATTTGTGGCTATTAAATAAATGAAAATGGAAAACCGCATAGAAACATACTTCCCAGTATGGTACCACTGAGGAGTTGCTAAAACAGCACGTCAGAAACAGTTACGTCAGAAATTGTAATAATAACAAAAAACCTAAAAAGAGTGCTGCCTCTTTTCGTAAACACGAATATACCATAGCAAAAGATGCATTTCAACTTCTAACGTTCCTTTGCAAACGAGTGAAAGTATTTGCAAAAGAGATACATGGTTAAAGTGGTTGAGTAACGTATAAACCTTATTGTACACATTACCCAATTACTTTTACGTTCACTGGTACACGCGTTCTTATAAGTACTCGGCCGTTATTTATACTCTTGACATTACCACCTTTTAGTAATTGCGTATAATTATCTGTCTCACTGTTTCTCTTCCTGTTTACTTACCATACTTATTAATATGAAAATCTGTATGTCTACTACTTTGTTTCTATAGTTCCATATTACTCAATCAAGTAAAACTTATCAAAAATATTTTAAGGAGATAACAGGGGAGTACTTAATAATACAACGATGCCTAGATGATAATGCTTTATAAATTAATAATATGATAGTAATTATTCATAAAATAAAGTAATCGATACTCGTCGATTCAATGGGAACAAGCTTATATTGTGTAAGGGAACGTATTTAGTAAACGAAATCATGCCAGTAAACCCATTTCTAACCGAAAATCTTATGAAGAAAATCTTTTGATGTCATAGAAGCAGATCAAAATTTGAATAGTCATCAAAACATCAAAAGCATTAGCTGCCAATTCATCCGATTATTCTCTAATCCACTAAGTTTAGTGATGTCGTCTGAGGTTAGTACTCGGATAGGTGGTAACCCCACAAAAACACCCTACAAGATTATCTTATGTTTAATGAGTATCGGTTTAAATAAGTGTCATCTAATCACAAAATTTGATTATACATACTATAGTTAGGTTTCGTTCTGTTTTATGGTTCAGTAGCTCAAAGGAAAAAAACGGAAGCCTCATAAGAATCCTCACGTGTTCGGCCATCCATATGTCATAGCGGTTTAACGTAGGAACTTAATATTCGACAATGTTATAAAGCACATTAATCCGCACATACCTGAATAAAAAAAATATATGGCAATTTTAGAGGTGGCTATTGGAGCCTCGAACATTTTGTACTACATTTCGTGTGCGAAATGACAAACAAAATGTCAAGTGAAGTATAAAGATATTAAAACATTTTTTTTTCACATTTCAATGCAAGATATTACTGAAAATGTCCAAAAAAGTATACATACGCACACACACATATATGTATATATGTGTATATATATATATATATATATATATATATATATACATATATATATTACCAAACACCCTAATTCAATGAACAACACTAAACATTCGAATGTTAACATCATTGATTTAGCGACAGACGTCCGACGCCATAAATGTATTGTAATTTTAATCCGTCGTCACGCTTTACAATTCAATGCGAATGTTCCCCAACGTGCAAAGGAAGATCATCCGTGCTCGCTTAATATTGATATCGCATGTTAAATGACGGCTATTTACGTCGCCGGTTCCTTCTCTTCATTCGAAATATAAATTATATGTCACACCTATGACTGTTCCAATGTATCTTTCAATTTCGCACAGGAAATAAAACAAGTCACAGATATCACTGTTCGAATGTCCTTTTTAACTTCAGATAGGAAATATCAAGTCACTCGTGTCACTGTTCGAATGTTTCATTAAACTTGGCACAGGAAATAAGACCAAGTGAGATGTATTACTATTCGTATGTCTCTTTTAATTTCGTACAAGAAATAAGACAAGTCACACATATCACGATTCTAATGTCTAATTTATCTTCGCGTAGGAAATAAGACCAACAGAATGACACCAAGTCACACGTATCACTGTTCGAATGTCTCTTTACTTCGCACAGAAAAAAGTGACAGACATCACTGTTTTGTCTATGAAAAAGACTGCCTTTGTAACTATGAACAGAAAGTTAAGAATAGAAATAAAATAAATTAATATCTTTAGCCAAGAAGATACTAACTTTTTAACAAAATAATTTGTAAAAATAATGTTAATAAAAAGAAAATTTAATAAATTTTTATTATTTGTAACAATAAAATAAATAATTTGTAACAATAATGTTAATAAAAAGAAAATTTAATAAATTTTTATTATAAATATTCATTATTATTATTAATTAAATTTTATTATAACAATAACGGAGGATCTTTTGAAGTATCGAAAACTAATTTTACACACTAGAACAAGCCATTACTTTAGAAATGAGTAGAGACCTTATCAAATAATTTCCCAAATAATTAAAGTACATAACTGATAATGAGATAATAATGAATGAGAAAAGCATGAAATGAATCAATAAATAATCACTATCTGAGTAATGTTTTTGTAAAGACAGATACCACAAATTAAATCTTCAACACGTTTAGCTTCACTTGTATACAAGTGATTAACGTGGCGGAGTTTTCATCCAGCAGTAATGTTTGCATATCAAAATATTCTCGAGCTGGATAAAAATAACTTATATCTTAGCATAAACTTTAGACTGAATCACTGTAAACGTCTCGGCAATTTCTATTCATCAGTTCTTAAGCTCGCACACTCAGCTGAGTGTGCGAGCTCTGCTGTGTAAACGCTAATAGTGGAAAGAAATTAAATATGAATGAATCCCAGTTTTCTTATTAAACAAATGATAATCTAAATTTTAATCTAAACGCCAAGCAACATTCCAATGAAAATACCTTTCATATTGGTCTAGTAGTTTTTGTGTACATACAAAGACAGATAAAAATCTCATAGATATTAGATAGGGACAAAAGTAGCCTGAATTTTAATTTGAAGTAAAGTACCATTTAAATCGATCTAGTAGTTTTTGCGTTTATACAAAGACAGAAAATTACGAAAACATTAAAAACAAACAGGTAAAGAGGACAGATAAAAATCTCATAGATATTAGATAGGGACAAAAGTAGCCTAAATTTTAATTTGAAGTAAAGTACCATTTAAATCGATCTAGTAGTTTTTGCTTACATACAAAGACAGAAAATTAAGAAGATTTCGACAAACAGGTAAAGAAAACGACGGATAAAAATTTCATAGATACTTGCGCTCCAAAATTTAACAGTTGCTAGTAAATAATACCAATAGCAATAAAATGTTGCTAGTAAATAATACCAATAGCAATAAACATGATAAGTTAAATATTGTCAAACTACGAAAGTTAAGCTCGTAATTGCAATTAGATAAGATTAATTATCGAAAGACAAGTGAATCTCTACTAATTTCTTTTGCCAAATAGCTAGAGATTTTAATAATTTGCAATTATGTGATTACTACTGTTTTTGTGTTAAATTATCATTATTTAATGAGTCGATCATTTTTCTTAAAAATTTAACTTCATATTTGATGGTACAAGACAATTTTTATTTATTATTATTAAGCTGAATGTTTCGTTAAGTTCAAACAAACCTTTTGGTGGGAAATCCAATATCCTGATCTAATATAAAGCTCAAATTACAAAAATATTATACAATCAACTGGTGGAAAGTAGTTCGGTACTTGAATTTATAGGATTATGCAATTGTAACTACTTATTTGTCATGACAACCTTTCGTATAAATCTCTGATTTACGGAACCGGGAAATCAAGGTACATTGACTCAAAGTTAAATAAATTAAACATATCACAAAAAATAAATTTTCGTATATTTTTTCTTAATCTGCTTTTCCATAATGCAAAAAATAGCGCCGTAAACGATGAATCTTTTAAACGGTTGAGGAGAAACGTTCAAAAATACATACCGCAAACCTTTCCCTTTTGAATGAGTTAAATAAGTTCAGAAGTGAACTTATTTGAGCCGATCTAACTAAGATCGATCAAACGCAATTGCGCGTTTCTATTGAAGGAGTGGACGTTAAAAGATTAATTGGACGTTAAAAGATAAAACTGTAACCAATGAATTCTGCACATGGCAAATATTTTAAAACGATTAATTGATTTAACGTATAGAATATAATAGAACCAAGAAAACCTGGTTTTAGAATTTTAGTCCGTTTGTTAATTTGTTCTTTAACCACGAGGAGTCTACTGGGCTGATTTTGATGAAATTTTGTATGGTAATAGTTTATACCCTTAATCAACATACAGGATAATTTATCTGGATATTATAGATTAAAACCCTGGCTTGGTTACGCTACCGATACTGCCAACGCCATCTATGACCATTTTAATAGTCTTTATGCTCATGGATATATTAGGATATGGTACTGTCAACACCACCTATTAGTGTTTTTAGTAAACTTCATGCTCACAAAGTCCACAGCGAAAAAAAAATAAAAAATAAAAAAGCCAAAAATGATTCCTAATAACTTTTCTTATTTTGAATTTCACGCGAACGAAGTCGCAGAATTATTTAGCAGTATTATAATTGTAATAACACTTACAAGCACACAAGGGTCTTTGAAGCCCACGCGTCTGATTAGATCACCTTTCATTTCTATTTGCATTATGAAATTTATTGAAAGTTTTTTTCTCGATATTTAATGTTTTTTTTGTTCTCATCAAGTAAACTTCCGGAAATAAGTTGATAATTTTAGAATTTTTGTTATTCCACAATAGCTTTTATTTCCACAAAAAAGAAAAACTAAATCATTTCCGCAGCGTAAAGTACCATATATACTATAATTCTGAATAAAAAAAATCGGACGCCATTCGAAGGTTTAACTTGATTAGCTATCCGAAAATCGAACAGAAAACAATTCAAAACCTTTGAATTTTTGGATTACATTACAAATAGGCTAATTAACTGGCATTTATGTATTAGTTGACGTCTCAGTAATTTGATTTAAAGGACCCAAAAAAAATCGCTGTGTAACGATGATTTGAATATTTAGTTGAATTTGTTTATCAATTTTACTTATCGAAACCATTGCGTATACCTACGTATTTGAGATAAACAATTAACGCGTTGTATTGTGCTTTTTTACTCATTGTTTATCTTCTCTGCCAAACGTAATAGTTGAACAGAAATTAAATCCAAACAAATAGTAATAATCCTTAAAGGGATTAAGAACGTTATTAAAGGTGTTTGGGATAGAAAACATAATTTTCTGTAGTTTATCTGGTATATTCAGCCACATGTTAAGTACATTTGGTGCTTAACATTTGTGGTTTCATAAAATAAACATAACATTTTAATTTTATATAAGCGTATTGCATTAATTTTGTGTAAATAATTTCCAATTGGTCGTATTTATTATTAGTCTCGAGTCATTTGAATATGTCGGATAAAAAAGTTTGCTTCATGTTAATTCATCCCCTTTTATTATAACCCTCTTCGATGTGCTTTAAAGTTACGGCCGCGTATTTTATTTTTGTTAATATTTAATTTTTTTCTTTAACACTGACAGGTTCACTACGCAATTACCATTTTGACGCACACCAGGGTCTCTGGAGCCCTTGAATGTAAATAAATGGAGAATTTTCAATACTTTTTAATAACAATTTTCTTATTTCAATGTTTATAAAAAGAATACAAATAAAAAAGTTTAATTAATTAACGAAAGGTGATCCAATCAGACACGTGGGCTTTAAAGACCCTGTTGTGCCTGTAAATGTTATTACAATTATATGCCACTAACTAAGCCCGCGACTTCGTTCGCGTGAAATTCGGAATAAAAATAGTTATTGGCAATTTTTCCGCTTTTTTATTATTTCTCTTTGAACTATATAAGCATACAGTTTACTAAAAACTCTAATAGGTGGTGTTGACCATATCGTAATATATCTATGAGCTATGAGCATTGTACCATATCGTAATATATCTATGAGCATAAAGATTACTAAAATGCTCATGGATGGCATTAGCAGTATCAATACCGTAATATTCACCAAGTCAGAGTTTTTAAATCTGTAATATCCAGATAAATCCTATATGTTGCCCGAGGGTATAAACTATTACCATACCAAATTTCATAAAAATCCGTCCAGTAGATCCGGTGTAATCAAAGAACAAATTAACTGACAGACGGCCAAAAATTTTAAAATCTTGTTTTCTGGCGTCTATTATCATTCTGTATGCTAAATCCAACACTCTTTTTAAAATATCTTCCATGTACAGAATTCATTAGTTACAGTTTTATTATATGTATATATTTATGTATTACATTAAACCTCTTAACGTCTACTCAAATAAGTTCATTTCTAAACTTATTTAACTCATTTAAATGGGAGAGGTTTGCGGTATGCATTTTTTAACGATTCTTATCAACCGTTTCAAAGCTTCGTCGTTTACAATATTATTTTTGCATTATAGAAAAGCAGATTAAGAAAAAATATATGAAAATTGGTACTGATTTTTGTAGAGACATGAAACTTCTCGTAATAAAGGGGGAAAAATCACTAATTAGGTTTATTTATGTTTAACAATTATTTTACCGGGATTATTTAGAATTGTGGTTATGTTAAGAATGTTGGACGACTCAGAAAACCATGATCCTTAACACTGAACAGCTTTTTTTTTAATGGTTCCTGTGTGATGAGCAAAAAATGGTTCATTTCCACATAGCTGATTATAATTCCAGAGTTGGACGTTGCAGGTGAATGCCGGAAGAGTATGTAAGACACGATTAAATAAGATTAAATTTTAATCAAACTGGATAAAGCCAAGAGACCAAGTGTCCGCCACCGTTTTATTGACATGCCTGACTCAGGTGCTAGCCGCGTCCTAACATTTTACTTACTCTACATCGGGTCTGTACATCTCTATGAGACAATGTTCTGAATTAATTAGGAAATTTTGCTTTTTTAAAAAGTCTTCCTGAAAAACCCGTTAATTACATTATGGACAGTCAGGTTTACAATTAAATTTATTAAAACGCATTTCTTTACCGTACGAATAACACAAAATATTGAAAGAATATTTAAAAATATAAATACTTAACAAACAGGTACGGGAATTGTATTTATATAGATGCAAACATTTAGTATTCACTAAATAGAAATAGTCGACGTGAAAACGGTAGTAACGATAAACAATTCAAGAGTATAAGAGCAAATCGTAAACCGCTGCTCGCTTCATTTAACTTCATAAAATAGTTAACTTTATGGTTAAACAAAGCTTACTGCATTCAAATTAAATGCAATTCATTGCAGATATAGCGTAACATTTGAATACTGTCTCGAATTTCACCATAATCATTATCTGTACAACAAACATAATATATTTATTCAAATTACCTCATTGTTGCTATTTTATATGTTTTGTGTGGTAATAATAGCTTCAATGATAAATACTTTCTAATCAATAGATCCAAACGAAAGGTCAGATATTTAATTAGTCAATTAATAGTAGCTGACAAGATTGGGTATACCATCTTCTCTGTTCTGTGTATACCATCTTCTCTGTGTGTGGTATAAATGATAATGCCTGCCATTCTCTAACATGGATATGAGAAACTTACATCGACCCAGATAAAACTCCTAATATTAAAGGTAAATTGCAACCAAATTTTGTATTATAGCTCTCATTTTTTTTATTTTTCCTCTTCGGCTATAGAATTTGTTCGTGAAACCTTAATTCACGTTTCGGCCAAACTCACTTCGTATTTATCTACTTTATACACATACATATAAGGTAATGTGGTCTTTTTTTATCCTCGTTCCTTTCGCGGAATTTAAAAATCATTATCGTTAGATACGGCAGACATTTCCTGAACTTCTAGCTTAAACACGCGATATATTTTAATAATTAATCCAATAGACTGACTGCATTGTCATTGTTACAGTGAACAATGAGTACACAATTTTGACGAAGTCATTCTATGCTTTATATCAGTTAACTATTGGATGATATAGTTTATGACACCAAAACTGGTTCACGTCTTGCTTGAATAGTTACTTTTATATACGATACAATTTTCTATAGCAATAAATAGTTTAGCAATAAACAAGCACTTTATTTTGTCAAACACTTTGTCTTCCTGGAATCATACACCTACCTATTAAAATAAGTATCTACCTTAATTATGTTGCACTTTAAATTGCACTCATATTGATGACTAACAAAAGGCAGGAATGCTTTTTTATTTCTTGAATACTTTTTCACATGTTATATGATGCTAATTAATAATTAAAAACTAAAAAATTATAAAACAATTCATAAAGTAACGATTGCTGAAACTTAATATTTAATATATGATTATAGTCTTTTATAATCTTCATTGTTAATATTTCACAATCTGTTTAATATCTTTGTTACTGTGGTAATAAACTTTAAAAATATTTTAAATAAAATGATAGTTCCCAAGGAAGTACTGCTTCTGCTAGTACATATCAAACTCGGACTTTTAAAAACACTTTGTCAAAACTTCATCGAAAGAGACTGTTTTAAAAACAGTAAAGTATATTTGTTGATCCGAACGTATAAAAACTGATGATAGATGAACTTTTCGTGGACAAAAAATTAAATAAATTAAAAAAGAAGCATGGATGGTTTTTAAAAAAGTCTTAAAATTTTTATCAGAAATAAAAAAGTTCCAATTATAAAGGAAATTTGAAAAATATGTTGCAGTTTAGAAAGTTGGACTGTGGCAAAGTTAATTTTCTCTACTTAGATCTTAGCTATTTTCCTAAAAATATTGACAACGTCTGTGAGGAGCAAAAGTGAACGATTTCGTAAATATATGCGAGAAATACTGAGAAAGATGGAACGTCGGTATGGTTGTTGACTACTACTGAATATTAATGCGCGAAAATCCAGAAATAGATCACATCCGAAGAGGTATCAAAAGACCCTTCGACGGAAGGCGAAAGGGTATTTCAAAGAGTGGTAATTAGTAAGAATAGGTAAAAATAGCATTTCACATTATAAATAGGAATATTTATTTTGCACTTTGTTTATAAATAATAAAATTTTAGGCGAATATTTTTTAAGTTATTTTTTTTTCATCAAAACCAGCAAAAATTCAAACTCTTTTTTTAGAAAGTCCTTAAGCGATGGAAATAAGAATAATTGGATATTTGTAAATCTGTCATCAAAGTCGTTATTTACTATAATTTAATATTCAAGAATTTTTCAATCACTTATATTTCGCAGACCTGATTAACTTTTAATTTTGTAACATTATGCCAAGTATTTATCAGTTAAGTACACTAAGGATTTTATATCAGTTCAGTATAGCTTAAAGCTCGTAAATGGTATCTTACTTCTTTTTCTTTCCCCCCCCCTGCTGTTTTCTTTTACCCAAAAAATTAAAAAAAGAGTTATGATACAAGATAGCTCATTTAATACATAATTACCATAACTTAACTAGCTATTAGTAGCTAGTCTAATATTTTTTCTATTGTTGTGTTAATATTTTCTAAAGGTCTACAGGTCGTAACGGTCCTAGATATTTGATAAATATTAAAATTCCAGGGTGTAAAAATGGAAAATTAAACGGTGACTGTACATAAAGAGTAACAATGAGATCCAGAGACTCCAGTACCTCTATTTCCCTCTGTTGCAACACCCTATAATTTGAGATATTTAACTTATACTAGAAGTGAGTCTTGCTAACCTGCATACGTTTAATTATGTGAAATTGAAGAAAATGAAACATTATGAATTTAAAAATAAAAACAGTTTTTTATTTACTTTAACCAATTTCAAGAAATGATCGAAGATTAAAAAATACTCGAATTAATACAAAAACTAGCATTAAAAGGACTACTCCATAAACACGCAAAATTATATAAATAGAGAACCTATTTTGCTTTAGATGCAGTAGTCAAGTTCTTAAAAGTCGAAAACGATTTGGCAATTTTCATTTATAATTAGTAAACCTATTTCTTTCTATTCAGATTATCTCGTTATCGACATAACTGTACAATAAATAATTTGATTACGTACACGTGTGCAATAAATTGATAAAAAATCTCTAGAGTCTGACTGGCCATAGAGCGATTTTTTTCACTTCCGGCTACGAATACCTCCACGCTATCAAGAACAGCTATTTTACCACGCGCCACCCACGGTCAACTGCAAATACCGTAAACAATCAGCAAACCGTAAGTATACCAATGTCCCTTTCGGCTTTCACACATAGCTCGGGCAGAGCCACCTTCTCATCTGCATTATTCATCAATCGCTCTGCCGCGTCGCCTACGACGGACAATATCCAGCGGCCGCCATAAAGAGCATCACTAAAGTATTCGGGCGGCCGCTGATAGCCACACATTGGCAGTCGCCGTGGGACTCTTCCTCACGGCGCCGCGCGTGACCGCCGCCTCCCCGCGCCCGCCTGCATACTGATTCGATCGTGCAAAAACTGTGCGTAATATTCCCAGCCGTCTCGATGGAGAAATTATTGTATGCTAATTTCGACACTCGAACTAGTGACGTCGCCCGCATCCTCGCCGCCTGATCGATAAATCAATGCTAATAGTCCGTTTCGAAAATTTTGTGTAAACGAACCGCGAACTTAATTAAGCGAGCAAAAGGCTTGGGTACCTTTCAAAAAATGTTCAAAGCAACAGTTACCATTGACAAAGATAGCGTCTAAGAAATGTTTGGAATAAGAGTACCTATATTTTTGTGACTTGATTTCAATGCAGTCTCGTTTTTAGCTTTCTGAGAAATCGTTATTTAAGTCTTCTACAGAATTTATTTGTGTCCTTTTGCCTCCACTGCGACCCCTCTTGCCTAAAATTAAAATATATCATATGACTGTAATGTTTGTAATTATACACCTCTCAAAAATTGTGTCACGATGTACGAAAAGTAATAAAAGATATTTTTTCAGTATTAAATCCGATTTATATTCTAGTCTGTAACAGTGCGACAATTCCACAATTTCACTCTTCGTGGAAAAAGCGAAAAACCAGTCCGACCTTTCATGAATAGCCAATTTATCTAACCAATTAAGTCAATAGTGCAAAATTTATTGTACATATCCAAATATAAAATAATAAACGGAAACATTGTATTAGTTTGGAAGAGTATGCAGAGACAAAAGAACGCCAATATCTTCTTTATATATGGATATACGCTGTTTTATTTTTGTAGTTGCATTATCTAATATTAATTATAATATATATATATATATATATATATATATATATATATATATATACATATATACATATTTATATACAAAATCGATACTTATATTTAGTGACTTCTAATGATATATATATATATATATATATATATATATATATATATATTCCCTAATCGAATCTACTCACATCTGTCAAGTATTTGTACGTCTTCCTTATATCTCTACCTCTACCATTGGTTAAAAAGTGTGATAATTTAAAATTATAATATTTATTTTTTTTATTACATGAGAATAATTATTTATTTCAAATATTAATAAATTTTTTAAACATAATTTTACAGCTATCTGACATTTTAAGATTTAACGTTCGTCAAAGGATTAATAATTTAATATGATTTGTTATTTATAGTAAGCAGCCCGTAGACGGCGTTAATTTCGTATGAATTTAAAAAAATTTAATGATTTTTTCATATGGCTTTCTATGTTTCAGCGCCAATATTATTAAATTGAATTTAAATAAATACAAAATAATTTCTGTAAGGTTTAGAACATTCTTGGAAGAATATCTCTACCATTTCGCTTTAAAATTGTGAAATTGCCTTATGTTCTGCACGCTATTTCACTTGTCCAACTTTTCCTTAATATTTTTGAAGCCATTTACAAGCCACATGTAAATTTCTTTTGAATTCTCAAAGTGCACACTCTTAAACTATAGATCTTTGCCGGAGAAGTTTTCTTCAGATTTCTTAACAGCGAAAATCGCAAGTTCATATTTTTGACATTGCAAGACTCAGTTGTAAATTTTTGCTAAAATAAATTTTGATAAATAATTGAAAGATTTTTGCGTTCAGCGGAAGGATTTCCGATTCGCGCGGAAGAAATAGTACGAATCATTACGAGAAAGTTCTTTAAGTATTTAAGACAGTAAATCTATGTGAATAAGAAGAAAATAAAGAGTGATAGTTTCTTTCTAATTTAAACTACTGGATGTGTTGTGTTTGTGTTTCTGCTATTTACACGCGTACGCCACAATACTCACCTTCAATATTGCACTAAAGTTGAATGTCCTCATCTTTAACATTTTTGTAAACTTTCCGCCCAAATTTCTTCGTAATCACCTCATTTCCACAGCATTAAAATGATTTTTTCTTTTGTATTATCCAAGATTCCTAATTCTTAAAAAAGTAACCCTTTAAGCACCTTACCACTTTCACCAAAATTCTATAATTTTCTGAAATAAACTTTCGCCAATAATTTTCGTAAATAGATAAATTTATTCACATTTACAACCACATATTCAACTTCTAGAACCATATTTCAGATTTCGTGCGACTAGATTTTGCATCACATACTATTAATACAGCAACATCTCAATAAACTTGTGTATTTCACATTTGTATATTATACTCCATGAATTTCCTTCAACATACAGACTCAAAATCAACAAGAACGTAAGAAAGCCCAGACAATATTCCCACCACCAGGGCCCCCGCATGGGCCGGTAACAAACCGTTTCTTAGAAAAACCTGGGAAGGCTCCCTAGCAGTTCCTCGTATTTATTAACAACACTTCTACTCAGAGTTAGAGACTGCTCCTACGCAATGAGCCATTCAGAACTTCCATTTTTTCAAGAACGCTCTGACTCAAATAACGGTCTATAATTAAACAAACCGTTTAAAGCAATGACGTGACTCCACTGTATTGTTTAGATTCTCCAACACAATTCTATAACATTATGAAACACAAATGAACCAGAATTGGACCAGAAAGCTCAGACACTCTATGAGTTTCAAAATATTTATCAATATGTGGAAAAACACTACTAGAATCACTTTACGGTTCTACCTATGGAAATCAGATCTTAGCTCCATCTGGGTCTTGAACTAAAATGTATCCAGGTGAAGCCGGGAACTAGAGATAACTAGTTCACAACAAAATATAGTATGTATCAATATAAAATTCGAACAAGTTTACCTGGTATTGCTACTTTAAATTCCTTTCCATCTCGCTGCTGCGCACTCAAAGAAATGAATTATTGATATCGAAATGATACAAATTCAGATACTACCGACGGAAGACGTCTACTTTTAATATACTTATAACCAACACAGATGAGGATGAAAACTAACCCCATTGTTAGTCCGAATCACAATCGAGGTCGATAGATGTGTCGATACACAGCGAATAGTATTATGCGCAGAATTACCGGCGAAACAAAATAATATAACTGTAAATTGGATAGCGATTGACGCATGCCGCGTATTTATTTGCAATGTGGCGTCCATCGTGACTATACTTACTCAGAATTCACAAACTATTGACCGTTATGAGCAGCCGCCGTAGAATCATTGTTTTAGTCATCAAAGATAATGTATATGGTGTTATTTGTTCACATTATAAAATTGCTTCTTATGCTCGTATTGTTTCACGTACGTTTTGGCCAGTTCATCGATCTTGTCCGATAAAAAGATACATCTAATTACACGTAAGCACCAAAACAGCGCCCATGGCGACGTCCCCACGCCATATACTTGACTCTTACACACACGATTCCTCATACACGGCCGTTTATTATTACGTAATTCCTGGATGCCATCCAACTATGTAGGTATTACGTTGTCCGTCGCACATTCTCTTACCGTTTATGTTTGTACTCTTGCCTTACTCTATTTTTATGTTCATTACTTCAGACACACTTTTCTTTTGGTTCTGTGAATGAGTTATCTCCATTTCGATACAACTACACGAGGTTTAATTATAATAAAAAAGGAAACGGTAAAACCATTATAGACAATGATCACAACGATATTTTTATGTTCATTACTTCAGGCGACTTTTCTTTTGGTTCGGTGAATGAGTTATCTTCATTTCGATACAACTACACGAGGTTTAATTATAATAAAAAAGGAAACCGTAAAACCATTATAGACAATGATCACAACGATATTTTTATGTTCATTACTTCAGACACACTTTTCTTTTGGTTCTGTGAATGAGTTATCTCCATTTCGATACAACTACCCGAGGTTTAATTATAATAAAAAAGGAAACGGTAAAACTATTATAGACAATGATCACAACGATATTTTTATGTTCATTACTTCAGACGACTTTTCTTTTGGTTCTGTGAATGAGTTATCTCCATTTCGGTACAACTACACGAGGTTTAATTATAATAAAAAAGGAAACCGTAAAACCATTATAGACAATGATCACAACGATATTTTAATGTTCATTACTTCAGACACACTTTTCTTTTGGTTCTGTGAATGAGTTATCTCCATTGCGATACAACTACACGAGGTTTAATCTATCTAAATATATTATTTCTAAAAGGTGTTTTTTGGTCGAGCGGCTCGATCTCTTTAACTACTGCACCAAAAAAAATTAAAAAATACCCACTTAAAGCTTATGTTTTCTACTTTGGGCGAAAAATATAAAAAAATTCGAAAAAAATATTTTTGTTAATAAAAAATTAATTTTTATAACAATTGGCATGAGCGCCATATGTGGGCGACACATCAAATATCTTAGCCAAATTGTATACTTGGAACACGCTAGATGGCGATATAGTGCGAAGACTTCGCACGGGTCAGCTAGTTATAATAAAAAAGGAAACCGTAAAACCATTATAGACAATGATCACAACGATATTTTTATGTTCATTACTTCAGACGACTTTTCTTTTGGTTCTGTGAATGAGTTATCTCCATTTCGATACAACTACACGAGGTTTAATTATAATAAAAAAGGAAACCGTAAAACCATTATAGACAATTATCACAACGATATTTTAATATTCATTACTTCAGACACACTTTTCTTTTGGTTCTGTGAATGAGTTATCTCCATTGCGATACAACTACACGAGGTTTAATTATAATAAAAAAGGAAACCGTAAAACCATTATAGACAATGATCACAACGATATTTTTATGTTCATTACTTCAGACGACTTTTCTTTTGGTTCTGTGAATGAGTTATCTCCATTGCGATACAACTACACGAGGTTTAATTATAATTAAAAAGGAAACCGTAAAACCATTATAGACAATCATCACAACGATATTTTTATGTTCATTACTTCAGACACACTTTTCTTTTGGTTCTGTGAATGAGTTATCTCCATTTCGATACCACTACACGAGGTTTAATTATAATAAAAAAGGAAACCGTAAAATCATTATAGACAATGATCACATGAATCGTGGTTTTTCCTGAAATAATCTAGTTATATTTAAAACATTGCATTGCATTTTTTCAAGCAACAAAACATTTTCCTTCAATCAATCAAACCGTTTCCACATTTAAGACAAAAATTATTTATATAGAACTATGTTTAAAGACCTGACTCTGGCATAGTTTGTTTATCTGCTAACGAAATTGACGATGGGAATTACAATATTATTATATAAAGTGTCCATAATTTGTTATTGATTTCCTTTCTCTCTAATACCGATTATCTTTATCAATACCGACTTTAAAGGTTAATCAGATTTCTATGTCAAAAACCATATCATGAAAATGATAAGTCATATCCCCCATTAGTAAATACCGCAGTATACCACGAGACATATTACATTTGCCATAAATCATGAGACCCAACAGTAGCAGAGGCTATCATTCCTCCATATAAGGATCTAGGAAAGTTTAGCCTTTACGAAATTACCAAGTGCCATATCAATGCGTTAGTACAGTTATATCGTTCCATAATAGCTATCTGTCCCTACTTTTAAAAAGATGACATTATAAATATGATAAAACTCTTTTATTGACTATATACTTATACTGCCTGTAAACAACATATGTATTCCTTTGCCAATAACACCAAGATTTTTCAAACAATTTATTAACACTAGCTGTAGGTTTATATAAAGAGGGAAGTATTGAGTTTCCTCTGTGATAATGGATCAAGAATATCCATTATCACACAATAAAACTACCCGCATCAGTTTGTAGTTTAAAGCATTATAAATTGTTACTAATTCACTTCATAGTCAATACTTTGCTGTCAACCTTCTCACTCGTAAATTTTGAAACATATGAGAGCGTTAGATATCGTTATCGGATAACAATAGCATAGAGGGAAATCTGGGTGATAAAATGTTGTGTAGCGCACTGGTATCATCAATTGTGTCACGAGCAACGGAGGATGCAGTGAAAGTAGAAATTATTTTAACCACATCTACGTCAAACAATCTACCACAAAACATGTGTTTTGCGGTAGGCAGAAACGTTTATACTTAAACGAAAAGGTATAATTATTTTCAAAACAAAAAGCTGGAAAATTAATTTTTCTTAAAATGTTTTTTTCCTTTGTTTGACTAACCATAAAACGTGGGCACATGTTTGAATTAAGTTCTAATAAACTTATTGTATTTAAAATGTTATATTTTGAAGGTTTGAAATAGGCATGTTGAGTGAGAAACAATAACAATTTCTCGTAAATCTCGTCTTGGAGGTGTATAACATCTATCATCCAAGACACCGTCAGAAATTATCCAGAGATCTACGAAACGTTTAGTTAAAACCTGTGCAAAATCTAAATTTTGTTCCATTTTTAAACATATTGTTACATACGACAGTCGAACCTAGTCATCCCTCCCACGAATTACATTTAAGCTCTTTTAGGGTTTCCAGACTGAGTCAAAAACTTGGAAAATATGAGCCGAGTTGCTATATCTCTGCTATATCTGAAAATATGAACGAACACCCCTACTTGCTAAGATTTTCAACACACAAACAAGCGCGCGCACACACTCACGCACGCACGCACGGACGAATGTACGCAAGCACGCTTGTACGGACGCACGCATGCACGCACACACACACAGCGATGATACTGACACCTAGACACAAGAGTGTTTCTATAATTATAAAAGAGGCTGGCAAATGTCCATATAGTTTTGAGCTCACGAGCTCAGGTGTTACAAGAAACAAATAACATTCTTAAATAGAGAAAATGGGAAAAAAGCTTCTTAAACCTTTAATTTGAATCGTCAATCAGACAAATGAGACATCTTGTATTATTTATGAAAAGTGAGTTTATTTTTTATAAGAGTTTGTGAATACTATTTATACAGAATCCTTTAAATCGTCAGGATGAAACAAAGTGCAGATTATTTCCCGCTTTATCCTCCATACAAAGATGTAACTTACAAAGACATGAATCCTCGAAAAAACCTACATACGTAAAACTCGAAAAGAGCAAAAAAACATTCATTTTGACTACAGAACAATTTTCAATGTGAGTTTAGTTTATTTCAATTCATTTAAGCAATGGCTAAAAAACAATCGGTATCTATTGATTATTTTTTTGTCGTTGATTCTAAGTTATAATCTCCTTCCTTTAACTTTTATTGTTATTTTTATTTCTTATTGACAGTCCTTTATATATATTAAAAATATAATTATAGTATATGAGTTTATGAAAATAGCATTTTTTCTTTTGTATTATGCTTTCAAATTATTTTTCCTCTTCCTTTTGTTTGTTTATGTTCTAAAAATTATCAGTTTTTTAAAAATTATATTCCATTTCTGTAACGCCAGTTCGATTTTCAACTGTCTCCTTTATCACACATACACATGTCATATACAGTACAGGTAAGAAGAAAAACAACGATTCCATTGTTTCTATTACTTATTAATTTACTTCATATTACTTGCTTCGTTTACTTCTCATTACCATTATTTAAAATTCTCTTAAATCAAACCAACTACGACTTGGTAATTTTTTTTTAGTTTGATACTTCATTTCACTTGGTAATTATTCTTTTTGTCAAGCTTCAAGTATAGTTACTTCTTTCTCTGTTCGATAATTTATACATGCGAAGTGTCTAATGTTCAATTTACCCGTCTCTTTTATGATTCCATTGTTTCTATTACTTATTAATTTACTTCATATTATTTTGCTTCGTTTACTTCACATTACCATTATTTAAAATTCTCTTAAATCAAACCAACTACGACTTGGTAATTTTTTTTTAGTTTGATACTTCATTTCACTTGGTAATTATTCTTTTTGTCAAGCTTCAAGTATAGTTACTTCTTTCCCTGCTCTATAATTCATACATTCAAAGTGTCTTATGTTCAATTTACACGTCTCTTTTATGATTCCATTGTTTCTATTACTGATTAATTTACTTCATATTACTTTTGCTTCGTTTACTTCACATTACCATTATTTAAAATTCTCTTAAATCAAACCACCTACGGCTTGTTAATTTTTTTTTAGTTTGATACTTCATTTCACTTGGTAATTATTCTTTTTGTCGAGCTTCAAGTATAGTTACTTCTTTCTCTGCTCTATAATTCTTACATTCAAAGTGTCTTATGTTCAATTTACACGTTTTTTTTTGATTCCATTGTTTCTATTACTTATTAATTTACTTCATATTACTTTTGCTTCGTTTACTTCACATTACCATTATTTAAAATTCTCTTAAATCAAACCACCTACGACTTGGTAATTTTTTTTTAGTTCGATACTTCATTTCACTTGGTAATTATTCTTTTTGTCAAGCTTCAAGTATAGTTACTTCTTTCTCTGCTCTATAATTCATACATTCAAAGTGTATTATGTTCAATTTACACGTCTCTTTTATGATTCCATTGTTTCTATTACTTATTAATTTACTTCATATTACTTTTGCTTCGTTTACTTCACATTACCATTATTTAAAATTCTCTTAAATCAAACCACCTACGACTTGGTAATTTTTTTTTAGTTCGATACTTCATTTCACTTGGTAATTATTCTTTTTGTCAAGCTTCAAGTATAGTTACTTCTTTCTCTGCTCTATAATTCATACATTCAAAGTGTATTATGTTCAATTTACACGTCTCTTTTATGATTCCATTGTTTCTATTACTTATTAATTTACTTCATATTACTTTTGCTTCCTTTACTTCACATTACCATTATTTAAAATTCTCTTAAACCAGTCCAACTGCGTCCTATATGGTCTTCGATATTTCATTTGTCCTTGGCAATTTATTTTGAATTTGATACTTCGTTTCACTTGGTAATTATTCTTTTTCTCAAACTTCCCGTATAATTACTTCTTTCTCTGTTCTAAAATTTATACATTCAAATTGTCTTATGTTCAATTTACACGTCTCTTTATCCGCGCATATACTCATTTCCCACTAACGTATTCAGACGAAATCCTGCAAATATTTCTTAGTGATTTTTTCCACTGTATTTTATTCTTTCATTATTTTAAAGACTCCAAAATTCGCTTCCATATATAGCTTCAAATCTTAATTCGTAAATGTTTAATCAATAATAATCACCCAGTTTATACATAGTCATAATATATAAATTCAACATTGGCCTTGAAATCGAATCATAAGTCACCTAAGACTTCACAAATCATAAAAACAAATCTAACTTTAAAGGAATTAGGTACATTATCCACATTTGCACCCCCGTCTAGACGAATGCTATACATAAACCCCGCCCAGCTTCATGTATAACACGGCGTCGAAACTATATTTGAATGTTAGGCAAAAACAGTACCTAGACTCGATGAAAAGAAGCTAACACGTACAGACGTCATCAGTATTGAATAAGCTGCACGATTCAGTATTAAAATATGTATCATAATATATTAATAATGTAACAGTCGTCCCATTTTAGACTGCCCAAGACTGGCGGCATTTTGAATAATCGATTCATGCATAATGAAGCATGGAAGTGAGAATTCATTACGTCTTTGTGTCTGCGATCTAACACACTAATATACATTGTATATCTTGTTATTTGGTTATTCTAAACATTCACGTCAATTCCTTGTTTCTGGGGATACGGTGTGATTCGTATTAAAAACGTTTTATCTAGAGGCTAAAAACATTGTTGGATCTAGGAAAAGTCAAAGATTCACTAACTTATTACATAATCGTTTGCGTGTTTACCGGGTTGCTCTATAACAGTACAACCGTCACATACGAGTAATGTGAGATACCGTTAGCATAATTAAATATATATATATATATATATATATATATCTTTATGTGTTTAATCTTTAGGTAAATTCAAATTCCTCTAAAATTTTAGATACCAACTTTTTACCAGTGTATTTTAGAAAACAGAAATCATTATATAAAGAAAACCTACCAAGGACAAACCGAATTCGAACACGCGCGTAGAGTTTCACACTTAGGTACTAGGCAACGTGTCTTACAAGGTATGTTTTACTTAATTTGTTTCTAAAAAAAATCACAAACTACATGACAACATTCTGTTTAGTGTTACGAGATTCGACAACATCGCTTAGTACAACTATGGAGGAGGAAAAAAATATAAAACGTAAAGCAATTTAAATTAGAAGTCTTCTACATGATAACATTCTGTTTAGTGTTACGCTTTTAAAATCGAGTCTTAATTCGACAACATCGCTTAGTACAACTATGGAGGAGGAAACAAATATAAAACGTAAAGCAATTTAAATTAGAAGTCTTCTACATGATAACATTCTGTTTAGTGTTACGCTTTTAAAATCGAGTCTTAATTCGACAACATCGCTTAGTACAACTATGGAGGAGGAAAAAAATATAAAACGTAAAGCAATTTAAATTAGAAGTCTTCTACATGATAACATTCTGTTTAGTGTTACGCTTTTAAAATCGAGTCTTAATTCGACAACATCGCTTAGTACAACTATGGAGGAGGAAAAAAATATAAAACGTAAAGCAATTTAAATTAGAAGTCTTCTACATGATAACATTCTGTTTAGTGTTACGCTTTTAAAATCGAGTCTTAATTCGACAACATCGCTTAGTACAACTATGGAGGAGGAAAAAAATATAAAACGTAAAGCAATTTAAATTAGAAGTCTTCTACATGATAACATTCTGTTTAGTGTTACGCTTTTAAAATCGAGTCTTAATTCGACAACATCGCTTAGTACAACTATGGAGGAGGAAAAAAATATAAAACGTAAAGCAATTTAAATTAGAAGTCTTCTACATGATAACATTCTGTTTAGTGTTACGCTTTTAAAATCGAGTGTTAATTCGACTATATCTTAGGACAACTATGGAGAAGAAAAAAAATATAAAACGTGAAGCAATTTAATATTCAAATAAATCTAAATGTAATATGCACCTTTTAATACTTCTACAATAATCAACAAATATAGCGCTTTGACAGACCGATTGACACGAGGGGCATACGGAACGAGACATATAGACAGACTAACCATTTTACAGTTTTAACCCTTCGTGCGAATAACCCTAAAAAACTAATTGCATTCGAAACAAAAATTAATTGCATTCGTAATACTTTATATTCTACATCGATTTCAATTACGAAATAACTTTCCGTTGCAATGAAAATTTATAAAACAATGAAAATGTATAATGCAATTAAAATATTTCTTTCAAAATTCAATCGAAACCTATTTTCAAAAAGCTATGAAGTGCACATACAAAATATTCCGCTCATGCCGATAAGAAAAGACATTAGATTGAAAAACAAAAATGACATAATTTAAGAAAAACTTTTTAAAAGTCTAAGCGTGAAAAATAAACATTTTCATATTATACGTGGCCTCATTTATACATCATATTTTAGCTTAATCATACAATAAGTTTAAAATGTACCATTCCTCAAACAAATGATAACTGTATGTAAGATTTTCATTTTATGTGGTATCCGCTTTGGATGGAAAATGAGTGCCGCAATATTGTTATAAGGATCGGCTTCAAGGCCAATTGCCAATATGTAAAAAAATCGAACTTTGCTTGTACTTGCATTTAACGACAACGCATCTATTTAGCGATTTTGTATACCGTGGACATCTATATATCTGTGGAAAATATATATTAAAAAATTCAATAATTTTGCGATGCACCTTACCATCTCTATACCTTATCATCTCTATTATGTTAATAATAGCAAATGTCATGATAAGTATGTAATATCATATTATAAAATAATATAAATGCGGAAGTGTATTCGTTTGTACTTCTTTCACGTCGCAATAGAGCAACGAATCTACATTATTTTTCTGCACGGAGATAATTGGCGAGCAGGAAATGACATAGGCTACTTTTTATCCCGGGAAATCTCACTCTTTTAGAATATATTATAAATGCGAAACTGGGTTTGCTGGCTCTCCTTTAACGTCACAATTAGCAATAGATCGACGCGATTTTTTGCACAAAGATTGCTGTTGGACCGGAAAATGACGTAGCCTACTTTTCATCCCAGAAAATATAATTCCTTCGCGAATAGGGAAATGACCAACAATGGCCGATCCCTATAATCTCCAAAGACCTTGCATGTTCACTGTGTCCGAGGCCAAACATCTCCATGTCTTAGGTACTAAATGAAAAGGCTTACAACATCATTTGGAGTAGCGAATTAAAATACTGCTCTGCTCTGGGTTCATGGTCGATGATTTGCTAATAACAAACCATACGTAATTTTTCCCTATAAGTTTCTAATTATAACCATGGGTAAAAGTTAATTAAAAATAAACCGTATGAACTACTGGCCATATTAAAACACTTTATGATTGAGAAAAAGTGAGCAGATTTTTAACACGCCACTGAGCACCGAGCCAATAATTATTTATTCTATTGCGTATGATATAAACAAGCCAATGTTACCTCATTAACGTCTTTACTTTTAATATCTGCGAACATATTTACATAACTACTTTATACTTTTCCCCAATGCGACCTCTTTCTATAAAACACGTGCAAAATTTCAAGGCAATTCAAATGTAACTATCATCTTTTGAAATATGTGTTACATAACTGATTACGAAAAATACCACAGTGACCAACTTTTGAACACCGGGTTGCGTAACATACTGTCTTCCAAACTTATGGCCAACCACTAAAAAATTCAATTCTTTAAACATTTTCGAAAAGTCTTCATTAAATCTTACATTATTTATTTTTATATACTAATCCATGTACAGGCGCTATTCTTCTAAACGAGTTCCTAATTTTCATATTAAAAAATAAGTAATCAAATTTAAGTACCTTATATAAATATGTGCTAATATTAATTTATCAATGCAATTTTAATCCAAAAATTGTTCAAAATTTTGAAACTAAACATTCACTTTCTCATAAAAATATTATTCTATTAAGTAATTATACCAATAGAAATATAGTCGTCAAATTTAGCAACATATTTTATATAGCATTAGCAATAAACCAAAAACTTCTTAATGAGAGTTCAGGCTTAAGATATAGAAGGTCCGAATAATAGGGCTGTGAAGCGAGCGTCATTCCATCTATAATTTACTTTGACGGCGACAAGCGTACCCAGGTCCATTGTCACAATATTTGTTTCTGAGTAACAGTCGCTTTTCCTCTGGTCAACACAGGAAGATATCGGATTAAGTCAATAAAATTCACCTTGTCTTCTTTATGCATTTAAAAAAATTATGACGAATCACACCATCAGAACATAAAAATATTTTTCAATTGAGTTTATCTACAACAAAAAATCTACTCCACTTAAATTGTATGCAGATTTTAATACTTGTAATCCATGGAAATCGCTCTAATGATAAGAAAACAATCATATGATAACGTCTTAACACGAATCAATGTGCATTATTCAGCATGTATGCACGTCGTACATTGATTAATGAGGAAAACATTGCGATTATCGAAAAGATTTTTCTCAACACTGCTGCTATAATTCAGTGTAATAGTAAAACGTATATATAATAACATTTCACTTACATAGAAAATTGGCCAGTTTTTGGCAGAAAAAACGGAGCGTATTATGAAAATGAAAGACTACGTAAATAAAAACAAAGATCCATCAGCGTCCTCGTCCAGTCTCACGCGCGATCGAGTGCGAGAGATATCTCGATAAAGTGGTACCAAACTATTATTACATGGTTGGGTGACACGCCACAATGTCGGGACCTTGAAACTAATTTAACAATTTTACACTAGAAACGTACTTATCTACAGTTACATACATACTAAAGCCACATCGAACGACGGGTACGGTGCCTGACATTCGTCAGTAGCGAGAATAACGCGCGCTCATAAATATACTCCGCAAATATCTTCTGTCATGCAATTGGCTACAATAATAACTCAAACAAATTGACATTATACCAATGAAATGTCAAATCGATTACAGTGGTTAAATAGAAAGTTATTGTCGCGATACGAGGGGTGTCCGCTGCCGCCGCTCATGGGATACTACTCTCAATATAGATCTTAACTGATGTGATTTAGTACAATTCAGTAGGTAGATAGCTATTTTATGGGTGTTCTTAATTTGCAAGTCGTGCTTCATGATCATTTATCAAAATTTAGCATTCGACAGATATTTATCGCAGACGTACTTATTTTAGCTTATGCGCTAAAAATCATCGAGAAAATTTCGCCACAAGCTCTAGTCACGTAGATATACATACGTATCTATGTTATCACCTGCGATCGAAGCAGATTTGATAAAGATGACGATGTAGAACATCTGAGTGGCCTTCAGATTGCTGTTCTTCTCCCAGTGACTTCACACATCAGGAATCGGGGAACAATTTCTCAATCGATTCCGAAGGTGTAGCAGTTGGTGTCCCTTGCATATTTTATCCTGACACGTTATAAATGCTTGATCTAACATATTTACATTCATAAATAATATAAAAAAACTAATATTTCGTCTTTTTTAAAATGTTGCTTTCAAATAAATTTTCCCTCTTAACTGAATAAGGACTACAGCTGAATTAGATATATATAATAATGCTTAACGTGCAGAAACAACCACTTTTATAAATGGTTTGTCCTATTTATTAAACAAGTAATTAATATTTCAATTGGTATAACACGCTTCATAATATCACGTCAGCCATGCGTGCAAGACCGCGTTTTTAGCTTGTCTTTCGTATTTCGTGAGATAGTGGCAGTTTGGCAAAGTTTTAGCAACACGCTGTTTGAAATACAACAACATTATATTCTAAAGTTTTTTCTGTTAACTAATTCACCATTTTTCGAAACTGCCGTCATTTTTCCATTATTTTTTCCTTGTAAAAGAACTAGACTTCGAATTGTTAATTGCCAGTGTCATTTACTGTGCAGTTCATATGTGTATAATGAATGCATAATTTACAAATAGAAAACGTGATCAATTTTATATCTTCCTTTGAGATATATGGATACTTCTAATTTAAGTAAACAGATTCAATGTTGATTCCTTTGCAAAAAATTTCGTTTTTATAAAATTCCACATTCCTTTTAATATTCCCAAGTGAAACAAGGACGCCTTATAATTACGTCACATTCGTTAATTCGTCCCATTGTCCCACAGCCTCACAATTCTATAGTTGTAGATCTATGGTATACACGTCAAATTAGCTGCATCATGTAGAGATCTCAATTAACATGAAGAAAAATATTTTTAAAAACTTGAATGTAATTTCTCGTACAGTGCGATTGGTACTAATAATACGGTGCGATTAATTTTTTTTCGCGTAGCTCATCGTGTATTTCGACATCATTAAATAGGCCTTTTTAAAATTAAACTCAGGTTTCATTTACAATTTTTGAACCCCATTTGACAAATATTAAATTTAGAAGTAAAGGGCAAGGTGCCATTTCCCTAATTTTTCAACTAAATGTGAAAAAAATTCGAATTTAAAAAATGTGAAAAAAGTTCTAATTTTTCAAACCCCTGGTTGATAAATTAGGGAAAGGGCACATTCCCATCACTTTGGAACTTTCAATTACTGCTATTACTGGAACTTTCAATTAAAAATTATTTCGCTTAACTTTCATTAACAATGTTTTTTTTCAAACGACAGCATTTGACTGGGCTTTCAATTAAAAATGATTTCGCTTAACTTTCAATAACAATGTTTTTTTTTCAAACGACAGCATTTGACTGGGACTTTCTATTAAAAATTATTTCGCTTAACTTTCATTAACAATGTTTTTTGGAAACGACAGCATTTGACTGGGCTTTCAATTAAAAATTATTTAGCATAACTTTCATTGACAATGTTTTTTTTTCAAACGACAGCATTTGACTGGGACTTCCAATTAAAAATTATTTCAGTTAACTTTCGTCAACAATGTTTTTTTTTCAAAAAATTATTTCTGTTAATTTTCATCAACAATGCCAAGAGATGGACCTATGGAAATCTAATTTGCGGTCTATATTTTAATATTTTATTTTTTGTATTATGCATCTTCTTCAAAATATGATTTTGCCTTTGGTAATATATTTACTACGTGCCTATTCTGCATCACTTTCAGGAAACCAATAATACTGAGACCTTTTTGAAAAGTAAAGACAAATTCGATGTACCTTGCCGAGAATTTATGAAATAATTTAGAAGAATGTTGAAAGTCAACTAGAAAACTGGCGCTGCTAAGTCAATAGCGGAGTGTTCCATCCACAGTTACGATTCACGCGAACGCCGGCCACATGAAACAACAGAATTAAATCAAAATACAGGTGACACAATTATGTATAAGTAAAATCGCTAAACTCCATTAAGGATAAAGAGTTATTTTCCGGAGATCAAAATATTTTGCTTTGGTCAACATTTTATTCCTCTATTACTTATTGATCTCGTATTAACATATTATGTTGAAATGGCCTTTCCCTACATTACTTTCTCATCTATAGTGATAAGTAACCCAGTTGTAATTCAATAGGCACGTAAAATTAGCTTCTGATATCTAATAACATTAAGATAATAATATATCTTTTAAAAAACCGACTTCAAAAAAAGTAGGTATTGAAAATTAAAAAAAACTAACTCAAAATAGGTACCCACTTATTTGCAATATATAACTGAGTTACTTATTTTTGAAGTCGATGCCAGCACTGTCGGCCAACTCGGACAAATGTATAATTTATAATGTAAATTTGAAACCTTAACTTCTAATGTACTTACAATACTAAATAGATTCATAAAGGGCATATGTACAATATAAAATTTACATGTGTTTAAATTGATTGACGGTGCTGGCACCGACTTCAAAAATAAGTAACTCAGTTATATATTGCAAATAAATGGGTACCTATTTTGAGTTAGTTTTTTTTTATGTTTAGTACCTACCTTTTTGAAGTCGGTTTTTTAAAAGATATTTTATTTTAGAATTTTTAGTGATTAGTATATTAATATTAATCCTCAAAGTTCCACTATTCATCTCCAGAACTCACCATCAGACCCTGACCTGTTCGACAGGGTAGTTAGTTTGCAAAGTAACAACAACTAGTGGCAAATATATTTAATCACGGTCGATTTACTAATATCCGTTAAGGAGTTCCATTGTTCATATCTAGAACTTATCATCAGACCCTAATCTGATAAGTGGTATAGTTATTTTGCAAAATAACAACTACCTGTAGCAAATATCTTGAATCACAGTTGATTCACTGCCATTCGATAAGGAATTCCATGGTTCATTGCTGGACCGCATCATCAGATCATCATCATATTTATATGAGACCACACTTGTAGCACCCTCTTTCAAATAAAAAAGAATCTACAAAATCGGTCCACTCTGTAAAGAATTACCGCTGAACATATATAAAAAAAAATTCTGACGAATTGAGAACCTCCTCCTTTTTTCGAAGTCTGTTAAAAAATAGAATAAATGGCATTTACCAATCATAATCAACGTAGATTCTATTAAATGAGCAGACTTCAGACGTCATAGCGTCTTAAGCTTTTATATACCTTTTATACTACCTTTTTTAAGTTTTGAAACTTAAATTTTCACTGATCAGTGAAAATATCATTAAAGGCTTCTCAGTAGTTTTTTTTATGATGACACAAAAACCAGATAAACGAACAAATAGATAAAAATATAATTGCTTAATAATAAGATTACGCTTAAAGAACCTAAACGGACACCGATTTCACATTTTATCTTTCTGCGACCGATAGTGCTATGTTAGTTTATCTATCTGGGCTACGTGTTATCTCCATCAGGAACAGAGCATGGTCCGATGACGATACGCCACAATATTCGATGCTATGAATATGAAATATCAAGATCGCGATCAGGTTCGACCGTCTCACTAATTTTCGCGCATTATTTTTTAACTATGTTTTCCAGCCATACTGCCACAATTAGTGCTCTTGCAAATCAATTTTTTTACATCAATATGCACACCATTCTCACCTTCTTTTATATCCTTATATTCTTTGTTATTTTCTTTAACTTATCGTGGATTCCATTAGCTACAAGCGCTCCCTTATTATCGGCGGTATTCATGTTTCCATTCCTCATGAACAATGGTACAAAATGCTTAGAACGTCAACTTGAAGACAGAACAATGTCACTGGTGAAAATTTATCACCTTATTTTTTTCCAAGAACTATAATGGGGGTATTATCAAAATGTAAACCCCTTTCTTACGTATACCCCATAAATTCTATTTATTTTACAGACATTTGCAAAAAAATTAGTTACGATAATTATATTGGTGTGTCACACATAATTATGTATGCACGTCTATCAATTTATCGCATAATTCGTTTCAACCCACGGCAATTAAACAAACGTGGAGTCATAATCTCAAACTGTAGACTTATAAACAGTGTACTTTATAATAGTATTTATAAATTTAATATTCTGCGTGGCTATAGGGTAATAATGAAAAATAGATAATACATTTAAATGAAAGTCAATCGATGCTGATCAGTTGACGCTTTCTATATTAGCTCTCAATCAATTAATAAAATAATTTTAAAGATTTTTCTAACAAAAAACAGAAATTTGTGATTTTTCTAACATTATAAAAAAAAAGAAATTCGTGATTCGACACATTAGAAAAAAAAGAAATTCGTGGTTCTACACATGTGTGCTCTTTTAATATAACAGCATGAATGTATTGTTTTATATCAAAATTTCTACACTATGTTTAAGAAGATATAAGGGCATGATTTTATAATTTTGGTGCAAATGCAATGATTGTAATTCAATTAAATTTAGTAAAAATACACGTCATTGTACGTATCCATTCACCACCCAAGGTGAAAATAAAAAATAAAATCATCCTACAGCTAAAGTTCCTAACGAATTAGGATAACCGATTCTTTCTAATCGTCTTAAAACCGGGTTATTCCATGTGTAGTTTTTTGAATATATTTTGCATTGCATAAAGTAACATTTTATATTTTAGAGAGGACTTTTCCGCAACGGTTCTGTTGGAACATCCACAAGTCACGTATAATAGTCGCCCTTTGCAATGGGTTTTAATGCTAATTTAATCCAATATCACCATTGTTCAGCACTATATTCCAGGATAATATAATCGGAAAAATGGTCAGTAAAGAAAAACGGTCGTACTCGCGGTCCTATCACAAATCATTGTCGCGACGTCGAAATTACAAATTTTCACATAATATTCAACACAAAGCTAACTTTTCATGAGCAAATCACAGACGTATCTTCCTCTACTCTTACATTATCATTTATTCCTGTAAACTTCGATTCCTTTTAGTTTACATTTATCGAACTTTTACACGAAAAAAACGTGATGACCCATACTACTGTTTTATGTATTCTTGTGTCTCATATAAACCTAAAAAGTACCTCGTAAAAGTATATAAACCTAAAAAGGAACTCGTATAAACATGTTTATGTTCACCGTACCGAAGTGATTTCTATCGGGACACCATCTGCTGTGGTATGGATCTTGTCAATAATCAATCAATGTCAATGGGTGAACGTGATGTATTCATGGTGAATGAGAATATATTCAAACTTTATTGTGTTCAATGGTTGTCATTCTGTTACATTTATTTTTGTTGTTCAGTTGGTAAAAGAACCAATTCTTTATCACTGTAAACTGCAAATTGTAAATTATTGGTAAACTATAAATTATCGATAAAAGTCGGAAAGTAGCGATGTAACAACTTCTTCATTTTTACAATCCCGGAGCGGACAGTTAAGCCAACACCTAAACTCGAGGCGTAAGAAAATTTTCACATCAATAACTTTAACAGAGCAAAGGAAAAAATCATTGCAAATGTTTTATTACTACCTTTGGAGGCAAGGAAACTTGAAAATCTTTCATATACCTATTAACTGAAACTAATAAAAAAGCTTTAAATTTTATCCCACCAGAATAATTTTGTAAGAAACGGTATAATTTAATGAATACAAATTCAAATGTTAACCCTCAAATCATTAAAGGCAAATCAAAAAAACGTGGTGCTATTTTTCCTTTTCATTTCATTTTCTCCTTCAACCCCAATACATTTCTCAGATCTGTCGATTAATTTATTTATACCCTCAAAAAATTGTTTTCTTCTTATCTTGAAAAGAAGCCGAAATTGCAGACTTGACCTCTTATCATCTTTTTATGCCACTGCATGGACTTCTGCTTGGATTCGGGCTAGTAATAATGAACCCAAGTTTCGTGTGAACACTCGGCATGGCTTTTGCGCCGACGTGAGCATTCTTGGGACCCATTTTGCGCTGGCTTTTGACATACCAAGATGGTGATGAAGAATATACAAAATTATTGTAGAAGATACTGCGACTATTTCTCCCAACTGCTTCTATTTTAATCGGGCATTTCCAATACAAGTTTTTTTAACTTTTTCAACAATGTCAAAGGAGATAGCCTCGATCGGTCATCCTGACCGCGTGTCGTCTTCGATGGAACCTTTGCCTGTTTCAAGAGATTATACAACTCGTAAATCATTGTTTTACTTGGGAATCCCCGGAAACCGGTGACATCTCGTTTAATATAACTGGTGCTTTTCCTTTCTTTGTCAGGAATTTGATGTCAGATCGAAATTCAATCTTCTTCTTAGTCCAGAATGACTATAGAGAAAATGGATTCGAGAAAAAAAATTACTTCCAGAATGAGTTGCTTGATCGATGGTAGCTCAAAGGTTAATGACACAATTAACCTCAAATTGGTTTATATATATATATATATACCCAATGTGTCTCATTAACGACTACGAGAGTAAGCTATCCCACCCCTCGCCATCCTCTCCATTACGTGAACTTTTTGACTCACCTCGTAAAATGAACAAAAAATATGGTCCCAATTAAGGCCGTGCACGAACTATGATGAAAGAGATAGAATCACAAAAATTACGTATACAAAAAGATAGTCGTATTGAACATGAGTACATAAACTAAGATGTCGCAGATTTGCCAAGATTTGATTTTGAAAAAGCTGACTTTTTCATTTTCGACTTTTACTTTCAAACAACGACGTTTTACTCAACCGACAACTTATACCCAAATAAAAGGAACAAAAAATATGTTCCCTGTTAGCGCCGTATACGAACTACGATGAAAAAGACGAGTCAACAAAATTACGTACATATAAAGATGAGCCAAATTAACTCAACTTTTGAGAGCCACTTTTAAAGGGCTAATGACATGTCTATATAATATAATATCATTGTTTTTAATTGTTATAAAACAATATTTATTTCTCCCTTAATGGAATATTTCATACGGATTTGTTCGATGTGACAAAACGAAGTTTTTGTTCACTGTCAACTATAATTTCACTAAGGTTTTGATTGAATCAAAGCAGCAAATACATCAAGAAATGTTCATAAATTTTACTAAATAAAATATAAATATATGTATATTTTTGTAAATATATCCTAGAATTTTTTTTGCACTTTTAATGATAACTATAAATATCCATAAAGATATGAGATTTCATTGATTTGACAGATATGGATATGTAATTGAACCTATACTACATGTATGTAAGCATTGTATCATGGAATTATTTGAAACTAAACATTTCAATACATGTTGAAAATAAAGTAGTTTTTGATTTTCTAAGATTTCTAATCACTTCTATCATTTGTGTTTGTGATGCATTTATATTAGGTACTTATATTATTTAATTATGAAACAACAAAAAGCAATAAATTAAAATACAGTCCTGTGTTTAAACATAATAAAAAGAAAATAAATTAACTCACCTTTTAAGTTACTTGTAGCACTGATTTATTTATACTGACACATTACACAAACTGAATCCGGAATTTTAATAAAGTAAGTGTTTTCTAAAGTTAATATGCAAAAATAACCTTACAATTTATAATTTTGCCCTATATTCATAACTCATTTTTATGATGAAAGAACATTAAACACTGCAGTTACTAGTGTAATAGAACTTTAAACATATTTTTTATTTTACTAGCAGCAGAAAAAATTAGCCAACCTTCATATCACACCCATAAAAGTACTAGTCAAATGAGATGATGAAATTTCAAATATATATAAGAGATCAGTAGCCATTGCCTACACCACTTCAGAAAAATATAGTGTGAAAGTAACTTTAATAATGTTACGCAGGTAATTAATTGTTAAAAACAATAACTCTAAAACATTAACAATGAATAGATTTAAAAAATTACCATACTCAAAGTGTACACAATATACCAACAGATTATATATAGATATAATTTAGTGGGAACATAAATTAAAAGAATAATAAAAGTAACAAAACAAAAAGGAAAGAGCTTTTGAGAAGAGCGTTAAAAAAAATTTATTTAGAAAAACAAATGAGAAATTTCATATTTATGTATTTTAATTAATAATCAGCACTGGTATAGTTTAAAATATATCATTTTGTATCATGCTTGTAAACAGAAGTAAATGCTACATTTAGGTAAACAATAAGTCTTCCTTTAACTTTCCTTTGATTGAAAACTGAATGCAAGAACCTTGTAAAAACATATTTATCAACTGACATCCAGATTTAGAGTGAAAGTTTTCAATGTACGAAACGATAGTAATATTTATGATAAATTAATTTTATCATAGAAAACATTACGATTAAAAGATACAGAAATTCATAACTCATATATTGTTAACGGTACTAAGAAATAACAGATGGGTGCACTTGACCAAAATAGCATAAAGAATACTGAAGCCTTTTTGTAACAATGTATTCATTTTATTTCATAACAGTAAATAATTTGAAAACACAATTATAAATTAAAATTTATAGAATTGTTATTAAATAACCAAAAATTGTAAAGTTAACATGTAGTACTGATTTTTATTTAGGATTACTGAAATCGTACATGTCTAGTGTAGTGGGTAAAAAACAAGGTAACGTAATCAAATAAATATGGATCTATTTATAATAAAACAATTCTTAAATAGATAACATAATAAAAACATGAAAAATGATATATTGAAGAATAGTTTAGTAATAAAAATTTTAGTCACCTATTTTACAGATGTCAGCACTCGATTGTTTATGCAATCCAGATACATTACTTTTACTTTCTATGCAGACGTTTATTTTTTCATGTGTGGTTATTCAGATAACGTTTCAGTAGATAGACGCTCGTTACGGTTGTGGTTATTATACAAACGAGCATAATAAGTAAACACTCATTTCCTTCACTAATCAACAAAACATAATGAACATTACTTTTCACGACTTCACTTAATGTGGACCCGAATATTCTATCGTCACCACAGCACCCACTCATCACAAATATTGCACTAAATTTATAACAAAATAATTTAAGTAAATATTTTATTTATTAAAATTTAAATATTTATGTATATAACAATAAAACGAAAGCAAAATTTTCGTTCATTATTGAAAATGCAAATAGTTTTGACAGCAGGGTTTTTCTTTTTTCACGACTGTTCGGATTGACGCTACAAAACATCATAAATTTCATGTTAGTAACATAAACTCCTCGTTGTCGCATCTCAGTACATATGGGTAGAACATTGTTCGAAATCTAGAAAATTTTACGTATATTTTTCTAAATAAATACATAAATAATTTTGATTGCAAATATAGGATACTTCAAAGAAAATGGTTCATATTTTTTTGGAAAGCCATTTTCAATTTTTAATAAAAGGATACCTTCATGCTTAATTTTTTATTAAACCTTTATTTAATCTTCTTTGGAAATTTAAATCTTCTATAATTATAAAAATAATTATTTATGAAGTATAAATTAAATAGTAAAATCTTGCTACTGGCCATTTCATCAGATTTGTACAATTAGAAGTATCACTCAACTAAATATAAATTATAAATAGTATAGCCACTTCACTTAATCAATCTAAAGAAATATTAAGATCTGGCTCCTTGACTTCACAAGTGTAAGTCGAAGAGCTAGATCTTTATATTTCTTTCGATTGATTGTTTTTCTTTAAAGCCTGCTGATAATGATGCAGGCGCGATAAATGACGATATATTCCTATTGTATAGTGGAATTATATTAATTTATTTTATGTAAAATACCAAAAAATAGGAAACATATGGCTATATCCCCTTAATAGGCAATTGGCCATCTTATCTAATTTTACTATTTACAATACGGCTACTTATTTACAACTGACGTCGTCTACTAACTTCCGATTAATTTTGAGGTCACTTTACCGATAGATAATTTCGTTTAAAGAGAAAGCAGAAAAAGTATAATTTTTCACAAAAATAAAAACCCTATAACGTGATTATGAATAATTAAGCAATCTGGGATCGGTTCTAACTGTAAAAATACTTACATTTTTTTAAAAACAACGTCCGCAGTGGTTTATGTGCATTAGGAATGATCGTTTACTGATATCAATTAGAGACTTGTGGGAAAAAATACTGAAATATTTTGATTGGCTATCTTATCGGAATTGCGATATTACTCTGGATTACCCAGTGCCTATAATAGCATAATAATGTAAAATAAATATTTACACTATACCTAGTTTATAAAGCCTCCAGATTTTAAAGTCTGCCCTATTTATAAACTTATATTTTCTACTGAAAAATCAAAATAGATCTTCAAAAAGCTTTTAGACTTACGTGGTTATAATTAAGACCACAAAAATTACATGAAGATTAGTTTGTCACATAATGCACTAATAAAGACAAGTTATAAAAGGAAAACATGTGTCTCTAAGGTCGATAACGTTTATTAATTTTTCCTTCATTTTTGAATTGGAAAACACAGATGTATGAAAGTAACGCATGGTCGAAAAATATTCGTATTGAAAACGTAACAAATAATTATATATGTGTGGAAGAATTTTATATGCTTATCGTGCTTTTGGATTTTCCTACTCCGGTTTGAAAAATGAATGTGAGTTCTCCTCCTCTTAATCGGTGACATTACTGGATGATCTGTGATTTAAACAGAAAAATCAGAGGCGTGGGATGCCAGATCTTTCAAGTGGCACTCGTTCTCCTTTAGCGGGAGACCCTTGCCAAATAATATTTTCATGACATTTGCCAATGTCAAATTGAAGTTGTGACTAGACTATACAGGCCAAATAATTCCCTGGATATCTGTCACTATTAGTTAGTATCAAGAACTACTGTAAATAACTATGTAACAATCAATGTAAACAAATTCCGTCAAGTACCCATTCTTGGGATAGTAGTCTAACTTAGGACAATGTATTTTGGCTAACCTGACATTTTCAATTGTCACTCTAAAAATGGTGTTTATAGATAAAGGGTTAACTACTTCTTCAGTTACTGTTAAACATTCTGCAATAGTTCTCAAGGCAAATTTATATGCTTTGAATGTTACAAAGAAAAAAAGGTAAGTTTCTTTTACCAAATAACTTAAGTATCCAGGATATCCCAGTGATCACTAATTATGCTGATTTGTGATTTCTTTAGTCTCTTATGTTTGGCAATAGTACATGTCACTGTTGTATTTTTTAAATAGAAAATCTCCTATATAATTCTTAATTTTCAAAACAATGCTCCTGTCTAACTTGGGATAGTGTCCTAAGTTACATGCCTAGCAGCATTTAAGTTACAAATATCAATATTTTTATGTTTGTTGCAGTATTTTCAGATTGCAGAGGGAATTTCCATATAATGGATAAAATGAAGAAGACCTATCGCACTTTTGATGAAGTTTCTATTGGTCATGCGCCTGATGCTGTTCGCTAGGGACTGAGTAAAATAGTTTGGTGTTCCAAAATTTCCAATCCAGAGCAAGGTATAAAATTTATAACAGTAAAAGATTGTCGGACCACCAGTATGCAGAAAAGGAGAACAAACTGTTTGAATGCTTATCTTTAATGGAGAGAGAAGTGCTTTCGTTTAACTGCTTTTCATATCAAATGCATTGTGAAGAAGGTCCTTGAAAAGAGAGGTGCACTTGAATCCCGTTTCAAAAATAACATGCCTTCTAAACAAATTCTAAACAAACAAAATATACAGTTGAATATCCAGTATGCAATAATTTTAAAAGGGTGCTAAGCGTTTCCCTGAAGAATGTTCCAGTAGAAACCATCCTTAATTATGATGAAAATAGTACCCAAGACATTCCTGGGAATGTAAAGATTTTGGTAGAAGAACATGTAAACATCCAGTCAGGATAATAGATTATTCAAAATCAAACTTTTCAGTAATATTTGCTGGTGCAGCCAGTGGTGTTGCTCTGCCACGTTACGTTCTTTATAAGGCAGACAGGAACAAAGTTTAACAGGTCAAAGCCTTGAGGTTTGAGGGAAATATTTTTGGAAATTTGTTTTTAACCTTTACATTATCGTATATCTAAAGAGCTTGGTGACTTCCCAAAAGCTGTAATAAGAGACAACTTAGCAAGTCATATCTCTGTCAATATTTTGAGACACTGTATTGAGAACATTATGTTCATATTTTTGCACCAAATAGCACACATTTGTAGCAACTTTGGATTTAGAATTTTTCAGCCCATTAAAAATAATATAGGGCCGACAACTGACAATATGGAAGTTAAAATGTAAAAGAGCCATAAGGAAAAATCAGTTTCCTAGAATTCTAAAACACTGTATGAACTTCAAGACTACACGGCTGCAAACCTAAAGACTGGTTTCAAAAATAGTGGAATATCACACCTAAAGAGACACAAAGTTCCAAAAACAGAGATGATTGAAGCAGGTGATCACTAAGCTTCAGCAGCAGCCTGGACTTCATTATTTCAAAATTATTTTCAAAACACTCATGAGAAGGAAACTGTAGTAAAGCCAAGGAAAAAGACCTGGGAACAAATTTGGCTTGATTATGTTGTAGAAGATTCACAAAGAACCTTGAATCTACAAAAAACGAAGCCAAAAGCAGAATCAGAAAAAAGGGATGGATAAAGGTGCATTTATTAAAAAAAAAATTCAGAAAAGAATAAAGAAAAACAAAAATGAACGAAAGTGCAAGCAATTCAAGAGGATTCTACTTCAAGAGAAAGTGATGCTACCATGTCGTTACACGTTTCTCAAGCTTGTATGACAGGAGACTTCAAGAAAAACTAGATCTGAAAACATCACATGAACAGATACTGCTTTATTCAGATATTCATGAAATGGATGTGGATTGTAATAGTCAAACACAGCCTCCACAAAAGAAAACAATTGTGGTTGAGTTTATGATGACGGGAAAACAATGAAATAAACAAATTTTTACGTGCCAAAATAAGGAATCCGAAAAAGTGTTTCTTTTTCCAAATATTGAATATGTGGAGGAAAAAGTCGACCTTCATCAAATCAACCGAGTTATTGAACTATTTAGTGAAGTGAGAGGATAATACATATTTCACTTATAAATTGACTTGCTGTATGTAGTTTATTATTTACACATTAACCTTATTGTAAAGTTATAATATTGTCTAACTGACCATATTATTTAATAAATTGCATATTGTTTAGCAAATTGACGAATGGTTTTTTCTCTAATAAAGAATTTGTTGAATATATTTGGCGTTAATTTTGCAGAAATTCATTATTGATAATTAAATGAAACTACGTGATGTAGTATTATTTCTACTTTCTTTAACGAAAATAAAATAAATAATACTAAAAAAAATAATACTACATCACGTAGTTTCATTTAATTATCAAAGAATTTGTTTTATGACAATAGGTAAAAATTAATTCCCTTATAAATTTGTGGATTGAGAACTATTAAAAAAAGATTTTTGATGTCCCCAGTATGATTACAGGTGTTGACTAAAGGAAAAACGTACACTGTCCCAAGTTAAGAGGTAGTATCACCTAACTTGGTACAGCAACATTTTAATTTTCTTTTTGTGTGCAAGATATTAAAAAAATAATTACTAATTCAAAAAGTACTAAGGTAGACCAGAGTTTTCATATGGTTTTTTACTGTTCATCTATTTTATTTAACATATCTATTTGTGTCTAAAACTGAAAACTGTGCCAAGTATGAGCTCATGACTGTATAGAAAAGAACATAAACAATGTTATATAATATGCAAGTATGACACACACTTGCATTTAAATCACTAGAATAACACATTTGACAGAGGACTACAGTTCTTCACACTTCCCCAGAATAAATTCCAAACAAAGTGATAGGTAAAAAAATCATTACACGGTTTTCAATTAAATTTGGAAATCATAGAATTAGACATAGCAACATAATTATCCATAAACATTCACATTTACTAGTTATGCTTCAGTGAATCTGGCGATAGGCTGTGTGTATAATAAGCTCATTGTGACTTAAATCTTGAGAGGTATAGTATTGTAAGTTACCCTATACTATATTTTTCCAGCACTAGACTGAAACACTGTTCTGAAAAGCATAGAAAGTAAAATAAACAACAGCTGCATCTAATTTTAAATTAATCCTTAGATTTCTATTTAAATTAAAGCTTTATTATCCTAGTTTTCGAAATTATAATTATTATTTTACTTATTAAAATTGGATACCAAATGTTTACAATTCAAGGAAAAAAGTTTTCGTGTAACTCTAATATTGTTTATTTTAAATCATTGATAGTTCCAATAGATATGCATTTTGTGAGATATATCAATATGTACATCTGTTGGTACCGTTTACCAAGGTGTTGCAACAACCTTGAAATTTATTCAGTTCATTATTCTCAGTTTTATGAGAGGTCAAAAGTCGACCACTTTTATGTCCATATCCATGTCCTTGATATTATTTTTGGAGATTGCTACATACCATAAACTCCAGCTGTTTGTCTCTTTTTCGAAGTAATAATTCTCCAATATCGTATACATTATCCACCAAATAAGCACCAATAACAATATATCTTATCTTAAAAAAGTATAATACTATCTGGAGTCCTTTTCTGTTCCCCAAAAGGTTTTTAAAAATGTCTAAGAAAACCAAGAGACGTGCTTACTATCTTTTTGACAACGAAAGAAAAAGAAACAATTTGTATTGAATTCTAGTGCTTACTAAAAAAAAATAAACAATTTCAGATTTTTCTTTGAAAAATAGTGTTTTTATTCAATATCATAACACCTAATTCTCAATTGGTTATGACATTTGCTCTTCAATTTCTAAAATGTTAATTTATGTAGTTTTCTCATAGTTCAATCTAAATTTGTATAGTTATATTAGATAATGAATTAATGATAGTAATTTTCTTAGGTATTTTATTCTGATACAATATAAATAAAAAATCTTATTAATTCATCATGTATTGCATATAAACACATTTAAGAATATTCACCAGTCGGATAAACAGAAAAAAGCACATTTGACTTTAGTTTGAATATGTAACAAAATTATACCTTAAACACGTATTTAATACAGATTTTTCTCAAAAAATTATTTTATGGGAATATCAGATCTAATGCACTGCATAAAGGCCTCTGTTCTCTATTAACAAATTGTGTAATGTGGTACAGACAGTTAAAACACCAAAATGTATATAATTAATATTCTAGCTTATACGTTTCATTAATAGATGACAAGTAAACATAAGTTTTTAGTACATGAATAAAAATGATATTGAAAGTAAGCATCAATGCATAATTTGCAAAATCATTTCAATAATTTTATCCACTTCAGTGAATCAATCCATAAATTTGAACATAATTAAACACTTCTATATTCCGTACATTTTCACATGTTATTCTTATACTTGTAACTTGTACCATATACAATCAAGGCTAATTGTTTTCTCAAATTTTGATAATCAAGTTATAATAAATTAACACCAAAAGATGCTTTTCCTAATGGTTTTATTATAAAAAAAAATTGGAGTCAATGGTGCCCCCCACAACTCAAATGGGTAACCACTGAATGGTTTTTGGGCATTCAATGTATTAAGAGGACAGTCACATTGACAGCAAAAAAAGTTCAATTTTTTTTTAATCGACAACATCAAAATAGAACCTGATTTTAAGTTGGACATATTATTACTTATATTATGAAATAGTTTTAAAACAATGTATTAAAGGAAATGCAAATGAATATCCCTCAAAAAAATATGAACTGCTTGTACGAGATCAGCACAATAAACATTCAATGCATATTGATGTAGATAAGGACCAATTTCAATTTGTCGTTATTGCAATAATACTTGATATACAGAATCTCCTAGGCCTGTATGCCTTCATTGTAGATTATTATATCTAAATAATACAATGTTTTCGTAATGACTGTACTGCCAGAAGTTGATTTAGGTGCTAGTGGCCATATTAAGAGTTGACATATTCATTATTATTTTGGTTAAAGCCTCCTGCACACCTCTCAAATAATTCGTGTTTGAAATGTCTTCATATATAGCTCATATGCTTCTACATTATCTTCAGATATTGTTGGTTTATCAACAAATTGGTTATAGCTGCAGCACACTGAAGTTGGCATAAAGGCTCTGTGCCTTCTAGGCACAAATAATGCCGAGAATTTCCTGGTGCTAAAGTTTTATGGTACAGTGTCACCCAAATATCATCATACTTGTTGTCGATCTTATAAGCATTTTTAGAAAAATTATTACAAATAACAACTTTTTATAGCATAGAAACAAGTTTACTGTAGGAACGTTTTCTTACGACTAAATATGCACATTAACTATTTCTATCAACTAAATACACATTTTACAAGTAAAAATACAATGAACTTGATAAAAGGATGGAGTCTGTAATTCCCCGAATACAACAGACTCTCAGATGGTCCAACTTATAATGCCACAACTTCTTCGTCAACCTAAAATTTTATACAAATATTCTTGAAAGTACATAAGTGTTTCGTCAGGTTCTTTTTTATACAAATAATAATATTATTTTTGTATTCTGTTAAAGTGACTACCTCCTTTAAAGTTGATCTGTAGTATATAATTATTGCAGTTTAGTGCATAATTCATTTAGTTGAATTGCTCACAGTACAATCATAAATATACCATATGGTAAATATATTCATCTCTTCTAATGTTCCATCGATATAATTCCCACTAATCAAACAGCTTGCTATTGCTGCACAGATTGTTTAAAATTTGTGATGTTCCAGTTCATATATAATTAATGACAAAAAGTGTGTAGTGAAAATATAAGTGATAAAAACAACACAACACATATTTTGAAGTCTTTAAAAACATTTGAACAGAATTTTAAGGAATTAATTTCCTTAAAATTCTGTTCAAATGTTTTTATTGTTCAAATGTAAAAAAGTTTTAATACTAGATATATACATGTGTATATATATATATATATATATATATTATACATGTATATATATATATATATATATATATATATATATATATATATATATATATATATATATATACAAAAAACTACGTAAAGATAGAAAAATATATATAGTATAAATAAATCTTTTTCTCAAAATAATCTTAATTGACTGAGATATGAATTTAAAAATATCATAGAAAACTCAAAAATGCCTTTGGTATTAGGCAAACCATGCTTGTAATAGGCATATTATTTTGAAACTATCTGGTTATTCTCAGAGTTTTTGAAGTATTAGGTAATAAATATAAAGGAAACGGAAATCATATGTTGCATTGATTTTTTCCATTATTAACAAAATTTTTCTGATTTAGCCATTTGCCGTACAGAATTTACGTGGCCCGATGTCGGCTCGCATATTTTAAAATGGCGGTATCTGTTATTTTGCTATAAATAAGCACTATACTAATTTTCGATTAATTTTATGGCGCTTTGTCAGTCATAAATAATGTACTAAAGTCACAATGTTTCTAAGATTTAAGCTGGCGGCGTCTGTCATTTACAATGAATCGCTACTTCTTTCGTTTTCGACTAATTTTACAATGCCGCTACTGTTGTCATTCTCGACTTTAAATCTTTAAACGACAGCGAAAACGGTCTTGATCCGATCCGATCCGATCCTATGTAATTTATATGGAGAATTTCTCTTTTATAATCTTCGAGAAAAGTGTTAAATTATGAATTGAGTTTGTTTTCTCTGTAAGTTGGCTTGAATTATAATTCATCATTTTGTACTACAGCAAATAATAAGTAAACTCATCATTTTGGGAAAAATAAACAAAAGAAGAATGCATTCAATATTTTTTTAAAAGAAAATTTGGAAACCTAGAATTAATTAATTTGTTAAAAAAGTTGATTAAGGGCGTCTTCACATTAGGTCGGAAGCAGTGCGGCAGCTATGGCCGCGACGTGTTTAGATTAGGGTGACGCACTTCATTCCAAAATGAATTCCAACCAGGAAACATTATTGTTGCTCCTACTTTTGTTGATTCTCGTTCGCGCCATCGACGTCGTGTTCATAAAAACAATGGGGTGCGGCTTTGTCATGAAGACAGCCGTGTGTTGTACGTGAATACGTCTATGTAAAGGGATATATTGAAACGTACACTAGCTGCGGCCCAATGTGTCTTCATAATCGACGATCGAACACAATCTATGCCTTTACAGTCCGTTGTCGATGTAGAAGCGATTTCATCATCCACTTGGATAATTTCAACTGCCCCAGATGCAGATGTACTGGCACCGTCGTTGATCCGCTCGGCCGGATTCATTTTTTTACGTTCCCGGCACTGCTTGACTCGGTAATATGGTGTTTTATTATTACCATTCGATTGTTCTTGAGAAGCCCTTTCCAGCCGTATACGATCTCTGTATTTGGTTTTGGCTTTTCGATGCGTATAGGCCGTCATTATATATTTTTCATAAAATTGTTTTATTCTAACACCTTATATTCACTGTCACTACTTTAAACTAATGTTTTATATACAATCGATAGATTTTGACGACAAACGAACATCGTAGTTTTTCCGAATCAAAAGTTATACTAATTACAAATCTCGATACACAGCAAAATAACCTCAAAATGGCGGCGCTTTGATCCTTTAGATATCCAGTGTAATTTGTACAGTATAATTTATTTTTTGATGTAGAGGATAGATTCGGAACTGCAACGCCAAACTGTTTCCCCCGATTTTGTTATCATTAGGTTTATTGGATTGCCCCCGTATGGTAGCAAATTTAAAGACATATTCACGTCAAAAGATAATACTGGATTGATCCTTTGTTTCGAAATAGGCGTATGATTAGTAATTATGTAACAGTATACACAGCGTTAAAAAATTGTAATAATATTAATTATTTCATTACTTTCGAATGTCCAAAAAGTCTTTCGACAAATTGTTGTCTTCTCGTGAGTGTATTCAACATCGTGATATTAGATTTCGCAACATCATTTCCGCAGAAGAAAGCCTGGTTTTAACACTGAGGTAAGTCTATAGATGGGGTTCCTATTCGATATTTCATAAACTTATTATTTTGTTTTGCATCGATTCTATCCCGACTGTCAAAAAAAGGTAATGTTTTTCCCGCATATGTATATGGATATGTATGTATGTACCTATCTTAAAAATTATTTGTTCCCTCACATTATTAAAAAAAGAACCCCATTGCAAACAAACTGAAAAGTGAAAACAAGTAGTTTTATATACTCAATATTAAAACTTAATAAAAGTACTATCAAGTATAAATATAAATTTTAAAAGCTTATCACTTTATTTGCAGTCGGGGTTTTTTATTTTTTTTTAAAGATTTTAAATAAGTAACACCATAGTAATAAACGTTATAATCATTGAAATCATCTTTTGTATGGAAAATTATACCTATAATAATTTGTTATGGCATCGAGCTATCATCAAACATATGTGTATCAATATTAAATTCTGACATTGTACTCGAATAATCTGACTGTGCCGATGATGGAGCATCATAGTGATTTTCAGAAGATGAAGTATTAAATTGTTGGTTATCCGTGTAGTGCTCATATTGATAATTATTGGACTGGAACATTGAATTATTATATTTTCTAATTATGCTCATTAACTCCATTTTAGCATCCATCTTTTTCTCCGACTATATCTTGTGAAAATCATCATACAATGATAATAAAAAATGCATACCGGATTTAGGTTGCTTATTAAAAGATTGCATTTTTTCCGCAATAAGAGATATCACAGTAGTATCATCATTTACAGGTACTTTACGTTTCTTGGCTGTAGATGTTGTACCTAGGTACAGGTGCCGCTGGTGATGGTGTTGATGATGTAATCGATGTAGGGGAATTACCAACATTATTCTCGATGGCTTCATTGTCTTGTGATAGCTTTGTATTTAAAAGAGGTGATAACAATTGCACCTGTTTAAAATATATATATTCTCTCCGTGATTTAGATGCTGATTGACTGTTCCGCTTTCTTTTATTTTTTGATCTCTCACGAATAGCTGTCCCCAATATTTTTTCATTTTTTTTGTAAATCGGTTGCTGAAATTAAAAAAATCTGGCACTGACATGTACAATGACAGAACTTTAATACTCATTCAAGTGTGGACTTTCAACAATCAGCCATATAAAAAAGACACCTGCAAACATGTAGACGGTAACTTAAAAGAAAAAACGATTCCATCCACACCATTAGCGGACTGAAAAAATATAGCACAAGGATTTGAAATAAGTGCAAACTTTCCGCATTGTCTTGGAGTAATTGATGGTAAACATATCAGATTGGTAAAACCTGAACACAGTGGTTCGTTGTACTTTAACTACAAAAAATATTTTTCAATTGTATTGTTAGCTATATGTGATGCAAATTATAATTTTACATATTAAGATGTAGGATAATTTGGAGTGCTGATTCACAAATATTTACAAACAGCTCTAAATCTAAGACAATCTCACAAAATAGATTGGGTCTACCTAGTTCTACACCTCTTTGTAGTGGCGGGGAACCTCTGAAGTACACTTTGGTGTCGAGGTGGTAGTGGTAGTGGTGGCGAGGCATTTGCACTACCTAATCATATGCAACGTCCGCACGGTCGAAACGATTTTACTGTCAAACAGAGAATTTACAACTACAGATTATCAAAAGCACGTCGGTATATAGAATGCACGTTTGGATTATTAAGTAATAAATGGAGAATATTCCACCGCCCGTTAAACGTCTCAATTGATTTAGCTAAAGATATAGTAAAGGCTTGTTGCGTTCTACATAATTTTGTACGACAACGAGATGGTCTTAATTACAATCACACGTTATCACACGTATTCGCAGAGGAAGACGAGGATTAAAATATTATACTGTCTAATCCAACTGGTAGTCGCAACCTTGGAGGAGTCTCAACTCGAAACTCTTTTACCGACTATTTTGAATCGCCCGAAGGGTGAATCCCATGGCAGAATAACATGATTTAGGAGCGTCCTGTTGTTTGAATAAATAAAATATAAAGAATACAATAAAGATAAGCTTAAAACATACCTGCTGCATTTTTTCGGACCCGGTTTTATTGTTGAAATTTGGAATAAACAATTCACATAATTCATGTTAGCTTTTCTTTATAAGGTGCTGTTGTTGTAATCATCGTTCCTCGAATCTCGCAAAGCAGGGCACAATTAAACTTCAATGATAAATTGTTCTGTGTCGAATTCGCTAATTGTGCAATTGTATGTACGTGCGCTTGAAATGCTGGCTCGAAGCCGACTTATCGCACGCGGCTGCCGCGCTGCTCTTTTTAGTATGGATGTCGGCTGCTTTTGAGCAGCGCGACAGTCGCGCTATTACTGCTGTGCTGCTTGCGACCTAATGTAAAGCCGCTTTAAATGTCAAGAAAATTTCAACTCGATAATAAATTATAATTTCCTGAGTCAATCGCCTTCATAAAAACTAAGAATAAGAGTGAACTTTCAAAGCATGTGTTTTGGCGTTTTGGTTACTGACGATTTGATTATATTTACTTAATATTCTGTTCATTTCACTGCTTTAAAAATGTATATAGTTTTATTGTACTTTTTGTATAAATTGTGCAAAATCGATCTTCTATTCTGGTAAGTTTTTCTTTTATATTTGTGTCGAACCGTGGGTTCTATGGGTCAAATGGATCCTAACTGAGAGAGCGAGTTCCGAGAGCCTAGGGGGAATCCCCTAAGCTTTTGGAACCGCTCACGTCTTGTCATACTTTTATTGAACCATCATCTCTGGCTAGTTTCGCTACAATCATGGATTACGATACTCATTTGAAATGTAAATATCAGAAATAAAAAATTTGGTCAAAATTATAAAAACCTTTCTCCGATTCTTCATGCACAGAAGCTGAGGATTCTGCACCCAGGAAGACTCTTCACTCTTTTTAAGAAATTTTACCCTATTCCTCAAAAGGTAATTCTTCCCCTACTCATTCCCTACCTTCCCAATCACCTAATCATGTATTAAAACTTATGAAGAGGCTAAAAAGAGCTACAAGTCTAATATGCCCCTTGATAACTTTTTTTTATTCCGTAAGACCCAAGACAAATCGTATCTTTTTAAAAAAACGGATGGTTGGAAGAAGTTCTGTCTCTCTCTCTCTCCTTCCACTCCTCTTTCTGTCGTTTGGACAAATATCAAATGCTTTTGATCTGTTTTCCGGTCTGATTCACCCAATGCAATGTTTGGTAATTGGGTGGATCAGTTTTTAAATAAGCTTTTTGCCAAGCACCCCCCTCCCTCCCCTCTTTCGTCCCTAACCTGGATGAGCTCCCTCTTAAATATAATCCTGCAAACTCTGATCACTGGTTAGAAAAAGACTTTTCCATTAATGAACTGGAATTATCCTTACGTCCCCTTCAAGACTTTGCCCCTGGCATCGATGGTATGTCATATTCAATGGTGAAAAATTCTCCACCTATTTTTCACCAATACCTTCTTTGTCTTATTAACATATTTAATTCAGGATATGTTCCGAAATCTTGGAAATCCCAAATTATTATCCCCATTTTTAAACCTCATAAAGTTTCCAAGGTAGGATCATCTTACAGACCCATAACCCTATCCCCGGTTTTAACTACAATCACTGAACATCAGATTAAGAATCGATTGGAATTGTGTACTGAACACCATTCTATTATCTCACGTCATCAGTTTGGCTTCAGAAAAGTTAAAAACACGATGGATAACCTTAGCATCCTGACACTGATTAACGGCCTTCCTTCTCTTGACGATTATTCCTCGTAGTTGTGTTGATCTTTCTGCAACTTACGATAAAGTAAATTTTCCTGTTTTCAGACAAATATTGCGAGAACTTAGTTTTTCAGAAAATATTTCCAATTTCCTTCTCAACCTTCTCTTAGACAGATCAATCGTCCTTCGAGATCTCGGGATCCCACCCTTAACAAGATCTATCTGGTGTGGCCTTCCCCAGGGATCACTCCCAATTCCTATCTTCTTTAACATATATTCACACAAAATTCGTTCTTCTGTCAATCCATTTTGTCGTATACTGCAGTACGCTGGTGATTTACATACTTATACCTCTGACAAGTCAATCGCAGTTTCAAAAAATGCTATAAACTCTGTCCTCGTTAACTTGAGCCAATGGGTAACTCTCAGGTATAGATCTTTCACCATCCAAAGGTTCTGTAACGATCTTTACTAGAAAAATGGAATAGTCCTATCGTTATTTCTTTACTAGAAAAAGAATAATTCCACATGATTCCATCTCCTTCAACTTTTTAAACATACATATCCTATCCTGTACTAAATTCCTTGGTATGTTTCTGTACTCGAAATTATTCTAGAACACTCACATTGAGCATGTAATTACCCGATGTCAGGCTAACATGAATATTCTTCGTGCTATTTTTAGATTATTGTAGGGTTCTCAACCTACCACTCTAAAACTTATGTACAATTCTTTCATTCGCAGTCATCTGGAGTGTTGCTCATTCCTCCTTAATCCTATTTTCAAATCTAATGCCACCAAATTGACTCGTATTCAGTCTCAAACTCTGCGGATCGTGGCGGGTGCGATGAAATTCAACCCCATTAATACCCTACAAGTAGTGTTGATCCTCCTCTATCCCTGCGTCGTCAATACCTAGCTGAAGTTTCTTTTGAAAGCAGTTAGATTCTTTCTTCTTTCCAGATTTGTTAATAATGATTCCTATTGGCATTCTATGCCTTATCCTTTCCTCACAGTTAGCTTCCAAAAATAAATTCTCTCTCAAATACAATTTATCAAAGTTCCCCTCTCCCCTCTCCACAGGCCAACATTGTATTTCGGAGTTGATAAGAAGGTCACAAATGCCAATTTTCTATTCAATTCCATCCTATAAAATTTATGGATGGATTGGACGCGAATATACACGGACGCATCAAAACACCTAAAGGACGACTATGTAAGTGCGTCTTTTTATTTTCTGGAGAATGTAGAGCTATTATAGAGGTCTTGAGATATGCTCGGCTACGTCTGCAACATAGCTGTTTCTCTTTCTAACCAATAGCGTCGATCGAATGACTGTCTCGATAGCGCGCTGGTGCAGCATCTTTGTACTAGTGCATGTGTCTTCATTATTACCTAATTGTAAAAATGTAATTATGTAAATATTTCACACTATACATAAAATTGTGTGAAAGTGGTTTGATAATAATAATATTAATACAGAATTTGAAAAAGATACGTAGTGTGGATTTTAAAAACGAAATAAAATGTTAAAAATACATTTTGTTTATTTGTAAATGTAATATATTGTCTTCGGGCAATGGTTACTTTATGGTAGGGCTGCATATTGTACGTAGGCTTTCTAGCTCTTTCAAATCTAAAACGTATAAAAAATAAGGAACAAACCGAATATTTGAATACGCATAAGTCGAAACACTTTTGCATGACATACATATATATTCATTACGTTAAATATTGCTTCGCACTTCGCAGCTCGCGGACAATTATTTACTGAATATGACGAGAACGAGTATTTTAAAACTAGGATTTTAAATATGGCGATCTTTTCGTGTAGACTTTCTGTATTTCTGTTGGAATAATTAAATCAACTTGATTCGTTTTTTTAAAAACACTTTCTAAGTTATTATCTTAAACGTATCATTTACTTATCAGTCTTAAGTCTGAAACTGTAAATATTTATGGTATTATCTTTAACGACGCTGCATTTTATAACAAAATTATTCTTTAGAAATTATAGGAATTTCTATCAATTTTCGCTGTAAAAAATAAAAGATATGAGCATTGAACCTTTAATAATAAATGGCAATTAAAACTTATAGCATATCTCATGGGATGTAAGTATATATATATAAACATATATATATATATATATATATATATAAACATATATATATATATATATATATATATATATTTGTAATAGAGTCCTCTTACAATGGAATTATGTCGCCCATACTCGTTGAGTATTTTGTCATCGATATGTTACCAATATTTTATAATACTAGTACTCGTCGTACTCAATACATCAAAATATTCGTGTCGGCCAAGTGTATTATAAATAGCTATCAGGTACGACAAAATTACGCAAGTTCAATTCAACAAAAGATAGCAAAATCGAACAAATCCGCGTGAACGGAGGGAGCGACAACCTAGGAACGCGTACTCTCGATTATACCAGACATCTGCAGGTGACGTTAAATTGGCGGGGGGAGGTGGGTATCGCTTCTTTACGCAATAATAGTTACTATGCTACTTTGCCTCAGCGATATCTCATATGCGTTTGTGTCACTGTTCTATTCCCACTCATTTGGCTAAGTTGCGTGTCAGAGTCTCCAGCCTGTGATTGTGGGTTTGGTGAGGGCGATCTAAATCATCCCATTTTTGCACGCCCATTAAATAATAAATTTCCTTCATTCATTTATAAATTATTAAAACAAAAAATTAAATTACCTATTAACATTACATCCCTTCTATCCGTTACTAATAAAACCATTCTAGACTTAATCATTCACCTGTTTTTATGTTTGTCTATACTTATTATTCGTCTATTTTCTGTTGTTACCTTTGTATTATCTTTAATTTTTTTGTTAATATTTTCGTTTAATTTGTTCTAGCATAGTACTGATTTTTAGTTTATTTTACTTATCAAGCAATAGTGACAGATATTCGGAGTGCGATCTAATCAGTTTTGCCTTACCAACAAATCTAAACTTGAGACTGGCAGAAGTTCTCTCTGGAAAGAATAATCGCCACAGAATAAAAGAAAGAAAAAACATCTGTCATTCTCTATAGATGCATATTCATAATCGTAAGTTCTATTGAGTGCTATTTTCGATTTCGACTAGTTTTATGGTGCTGAATTAGCCTGATCTTCCCAAATCTGTTCACGGGAATTGGATTGATCAATTTTTAAATAAACTTGCTCCCCCATCCGTCCCAAATTTAGATGAATTACCTTTCAGGTATAACTTTACTAGCGCCAATCATTTTTTAGAAGAAGATTTCTCCATTAACGAATTGAATTTCACCTTACACCATCTTAAGGATTCTTCCCCTGGTATTGACGGAATGTCATATTCAATGGTGAAAAATACTTTACCATCTACCCGTTGGTATCTTCTATCCCTCATTAACTGTATGTTCAAATCAGGTTCTATTCCAAAGTCTTGGAAAACTCAAATAATAATTCCCATCCCTAAACCTCATAAAGATCCCAATGTAGGTTCATCATGCAGACCCATAGCCCTTTCTCCTGTTCTAGCGAAGATTACGGAACATTTAATTAAGAATCGTTTGGAATGGTTTACTGAACACCATTCTATTTTTCCAAGGAACCAATTTGGCTTCAGAAGAGCTAAAAGTACGTTGGACAATCTCAGCGTCCTAACCACTGACATCAGACTTGCTTTCTCTCGACAAGAATTTCTCGTTGCTGCTTTTTTAGATCTTTCTTCAGCCTATGATAATGTAATCCTTCCAGTCCTCCAAAAAATTCTTCATAATCTTGGGATTCCGATTAAGATTATAAATTTTCTCCTCAATTTTCTTTTAGAAAGATCTATTATTCTTAGATCCCCTGGATCCCCCCCCCCCCTTTTCAAGAACTATATGGAAGGATCTTCCCCAAGGTTCTGTTTTAAGTCCATTACTTTTCAATTTTTAGTCTTATATGATTCACTCAACAGTTAATCCTTTCTGTCGTGTTTTGCAATACGCTGATGACCTGCTTTTATATTCGTTATTTACTAAAGGCAGCTAGGTTTTCTACTCACCCTATTTTTCCTAAACTCACCCTCCTCTCTAGGTTTATTGAACATACTCCTTTTTGGCGTTCTAAGTCCCGACCTCTTCTTATCGTTAGCTTCCAAAGATTCAAATCCCTTACTAACCCCGTTTATCAAAATTCTTCTCTCCCTCTCTATAGCTTGCCATTTGACTCGGTATTTCACAGGCCAAATATAAAATTGTGTTTTGGAGTTGATAAGGAGTCCAAAAATGCTAATTCGCTGTTCAATTCTATCTTGAATTCGTTTTGGATGGATTGGACGCGAATATATACAGATGCATCAAAAACCGGTAGAGATGGCTATGTCGGAGCGTCATTTTACTCTCCATCCACCGCTCATTCAGCTTACTTTCGCCTTCCTAAGGATTGTTCGGTATTCTCCGGGGAATGCCGTGCTATTGTGGAGGCCTTGAATTATGCCCTACACAAAAAGATTCGCAGGCTCCTTATCTTCTCTGACTCCTTAAGTTGTTTACAGTCCCTTCTTGCTAATCCATTTTCTTCAAACTGTAGTTTCCTGATTCTTTGGATCAAGCAACTTGCGCTTGATTTGGAGAGATCGGGATCCGATGTCGTTCTTGCATGGATCCCTAGTCATTGTGGCATACTAGGTAATGAAATAGTCGACGCAAAAGCTCGGTTTGCCGCAGTGAACGGGGATCCATGTTTCACTACTAATTTCATTGAGGATCTTCTTCCATGACTCGTTTCTGGATGGCGTCTGACTGGCAGAGGGCGTGGGAAAGATCATCCCAGATTACAGGTGCGAGATATTTCCAGATCCAACCTTTTATTCCTTCAAAACCTTGGTTCTCAATATTTACTTTCTCTCGAAAGGAATCCTCTGTGGTATCTCGCATGCGTTTGGGTCATTGTTCTGTTCCTACTCATTTCGCTAGACTGCGGGTCAGAGAGTCTCCAATTTGCGATTGCAGGTTTGGAGAAGGCGATTTAAATCATCTCATTTTTTCATGTCCATTAAATAATAAATTTCCTTCGTTTGTTTCCAAATTATTAAAATATAAAATTCAATTGCACTTTTATTTATTGCCAACAAACCCATTTTAGGATTAATCATTCAGTTCATAAGAAAGAACGACATCAAAATATAGAAATTTTTATACTTTGTTCATGTTTATTTTTTTAAGTTTGTATATACTTATTTTGTACTTTCTGTACATTATAATGTCGTTTTCTTCTTTTAGTTTAATTGTAGCCAACTTCTTATTTAGTTTTTGTTTTATTGTATAGTTTATTCTTTTGTTATCAAGCAACAATGACAAATATCCGAAATTTGATTTAATCAGTGTTGCCATAGCCTTTTTTCCACACTTGACATTGGCAAAGGTTCTCTATGGAGAGAACGAACGCTATATAATCAAAGATCACCATCTTGGTGCTGAATTCAACTTAAGCAATTTTTTGAGATTTAACACATCTGTCCTTCGCTATTAGTCGCGTTATATTCGTTTTTGACTAATTTTCGAAAGTTAAATTCCAATTTCACAATATTTTAATTTTCATCAGAATACCTAAATAACTTAATATATACTTTAACCACTTATAACCAATGATATTTTATACATACTTATAAAAGGTCATAACTTATAACGGTCCAATTTCGCAACGGACACGGCGTGGTACGTTTACCGTGTACACTGCGACTTGCGACAAATATGCTTTTGCCAGTGTATTGTTGTAACATTTTTAATGAAGGCTTTCAAGTGTTTCGGGTTCTTTTTGCGATTTTTTCGCATACCTATTGATTTTATTTGGCAAAATAAAGCATGTGGCCATTTCTTTTATAAATTTAATAGAATAAACTTTGAAGCTTTTTTGAATAGAATAAACTTGAAAAACAAAACTGGAAAATATTTCCGAAAACCGTGGAAAAATAAGACATTAAGTTTAGGATGTTGAATTGAGATTTTACCATATTTTTGAGATAAAGGTAGCAGTATCTGTCATTAGTGACGATTTTCATAGCAATCATACAGTGCGAGAAAGACCGATGCTGCTATCTTGGGTCTCGAAACATTGTGAAACTTGGATTTAGCTCCCGAAGGTTTGGCAAAATCAAATATAATGAGAAATAGATTTTGCCATCTTTTTTCTCAAAAACATTGTGAAATTAAAATTTTAGTCAAAAATGTCAAATTAGTCAAAAATGAATATAGTGATTATTTATTATGGGAGATACAGATGCCGACATCTTTGATTGTTTGCAAAAGATATAGATGACGCCTTCGAGTATGGTACACTAAAGTTTATGCTTGATAGTAAAAAGTAGCAAGCCAAGCCATGGTTAAACCCAATCATCAAACAAGAAGTTTTAATTTCAACCCTACTCTGTCCTATTGGATTTAATCCTAGTATTGTAAGTGTTCAGTATTACACACAATACTTTTATCAAGTTGGGATACTGACAAATTCAGCAGACTTCGAAGAATGAGTATAGTAAACCCAAAAATATGTATAGTTAAATAAAACAGTTATCAAAAAATATGTTAACCGTACATAGTTTTTGATAACTGTTTTATTTTTGATAATTATATTATTATTGATAATTGTCTTTGAAGATAATATATCATAAAAATATGTTAAAATTTTGATGTTACGTGTTAACCAGAAATTGATTCCAATATTAAGTATTCTAAACTCTATATTTAGTCAGTCAAGGTGTTTTAACTCACTCATAAAATATTTTGTAATTCATCTCCTTTTTGGAAATTAATATAAAATTTTGCATATTTACTTTTATTGTTGTAACATAAATGTGTTACACATATAAAAAAATAATAAAGTAGAAGGGAAATTGTTGTATTTTTATTTGAAATTTTATCTATATATTCTGCATGAGTTGACCGCTGTACTAGTGAGCATGTGAGTTTAGCGACTAAATGCTCATATGTTATGTAAAATAATGTAAAAATATCTAACTTCAGCGAGAGGTCCCGAGTATCCACATCCTAAAGTGGAAAATCCATTCAGTTTTAGGAAAACAATATTAAAAATATGTTTTCTTCCGACACATCGAAATTAAAGAATGTTTCCATGGAATTCAAATAATGGAGGCTATATTTAGGGCAAATAAGTGATTAAACATATTGCCTTAACACGTTTATAATTGCCAATGCCACAAGTATAAGGGCCCGATGCCAAAAACTATATTACATCGTATTAAACAAGATCATCATAAGCGGGTTCCACTGAAATAAATTAATGTTAAAGAAAATCATGAGTTGCACCCTTGATATGAGTTTGATACAGTCAATTCCCATTTATGACAGCCTCTTCCCTTTTCAAGCAAACATGTGGGTAGAATATTTTTATTAGGAAGTGTATTTTTTAATGTAGTCAATTAACATTTCAATTATCAAATTATCATCTAATATATTTTTACTAGGATCGCCCAGTGGTCGAAATTCTATATATTACACAATATCTATATATAAGCAGTCAAATACAAACACACTTGGTTTACATTGAAAGTTTATTGTATTTTCAAGTAAAATCAAATTAAAATCGGTGACCAATTACGAATTATGGTAAAACTGCAATTTATCTACTTCAAAAATCTAATATATCAATATTTCTCGAAATACAATATTTTTCATAAATATCCTGTCATCATTTGCTAAATACCCTTGACCTCTATGTTCCATAAAATAATATTTCAAATCTTCAAACAATGTAACTACTTGAAGCTGCATAGAGTTGTCCAGATATAAATATAGTATGTTTCAATAAAACACCAACTCTTCTGAAAGTTTGTTCCTGATATTTTGATTTTGATTATTAATAGTCATTGCAAAGGCAGTAATTATCGGAAATTGTGTTCTTTGAAAACTAAATGGTAAGGCATTTCCAGTACTCGTCATATGGCATTAAAATGCATTTGCCATCTGAATTCTGAAAGAATTTCACAATCTATTGTATTTCTATGGATGACTTTTATACACATTCTTATGCCATTAACTAAAGCATGTGAAGTATTAAAATTTCGAATGAGTAAAACAAAACAATTTACTTTCAATGCTAATTTATGAGAAGGTAATCCATTTACATCGAGTGAATTTAAAAATTCATCTGGAAAATTATTAACTTCTTGCTCATTATCCGTAACTATTTTATTTTATTTATTTAAACTTTTGTTTCTCCAGGAATACGATTCATAACATCGTTATTAACCATCGCACAATCTTCATTGGTGGGTGCTAAAATAACTGAAGTTATAATTTCATCAGTCAATAAATTTTGACCAATATTGCCATAAATATTATCTATGATATTATCAACATTACCAACCAATTGTTGAGGTATTTCGATTATATTGTAACCAAATTGTGGGAAGGACGGAGTCGCATTTCCATGTGCATGGCAAGCCTCAATAAATGTTGCATATTGAATTTCATTATATTTACGAACATCATTAATGATTTTGGACCAACAACATGCATTAAAAGAAGACGTAAATGAAATAGTTCTGTGTTTTGGAGATACAACAAACATCCGTGTTATAATTTTGTCTCCACCTTGAACTCTTCTTTGCCATTTTTTTTAACATTATTCCAAGTGTAATGTTTTAGAATTTCGACATATTTAAATCAATGTGCATAACTATCTACTTTATTGAGTTCAAAATAAGCTAATAGCTTTGTATTTTTCGCATTTTGGATAGCCTGCTCTTCCTGGTGTTCAAGAAAAACTATATTTTGTCTTTCAGGCAAATGAATATCGAGCCGTACAATAGTGTGTGACTGATAATGTATTGGTATTTCACACATTTCTCACAACGGTTCTATAGATCCAACATACCTTCCATTTAGAAAGTTTTTCACTTCATCAATCTGATTCTGAGCGGCCCCACTTTGTACACAGTTGCACTATCATAACCTTTACACACATACTTGTATTTCACACTCTTAACTGTGGTGCATACCTCAACATTAATATGGGTATCAAATTTTGCGAGCAAATATGGATTATATGGTACAATATATCTATTATCCAATGATTTGCCTCTGACATCAACAGATGCACCATAGTCGCGTCTTCGATAGAGAGGATATCCATTGACAGCTTCACTTATAAAATCGTTGAAATCTTTGTTGAAACATTTCCCATCGGTTCCTATACAAACTGCATTCGGATTTAATGCTCTACACAGCCCATGCATCATATGTCTTCTGACACATTCATGCAATTTTGCTTGTGTTCGAATGTCTGGAATTTCGCCAAAAATAACTTTATCGATATCAATCGGACCGATTTTATCATTCTCCTCCAAAGTAATTACAATATCGGAGAGCAGTAGCACCCTCTTTTGAAATTCAATCGTGTAAATGATGGCAACAACACGACCAAATATACCTTTTTTAATTATTGCATCAATCAATTCCTGCAATTTAAGTTTAAACACACGAACAATTAGGTCTGCTCTGTAATTATGACTCATAACCTAAATAGTTAACAATTTCTGGCCATTGCGGCAAATTGGCCATTTACAGGTCATTGTAATAAATAATGATGGCTTTCCAAAATGTTAAATAATGGACATAGCGTCCAAATAATTTTGGTACATGTTTCTTGGTGATCCATTAAAAGATGATGGAAGAATTATTCTTCTACCAACCGCTCCAACTGCATTGCTGTCTCCTTGGCTATCAGTCAAACTGTTATAGAGTTCAGCTCGCAATGCGGACTGATTGTTTTTTATGAAATGTAGTCGAGTTCCGATTATAACATAAATATAAACTAACCACTGAAGGAAAAGTTTCTGTGAATGATGCAATAAAATAAATTCGTTACGTATTGCCAAACGAAAGTATGCATATTGTAACATTGTTATCTTCACTTGAGGTTCGCATGACATTGAAGCGCTTTGAATATTATGAGCCATATTGGGATGGAAATTGGAAAAAAAAAATATTGGGATGCCATCAAGTATCTCCGTTTGGAAATAACAACGGATACGCCATTGAATCTAAACTTGAATCTAATACCGAAACATTTCTTAATCCTCCATTCTTATAGAAGGCAACCATATTTCGTTCAAATGGTTGATTAACACCAACAGTGGTAAAAATTACAGCAACACCAGTTGCAGGGGCATCATTATATCGTCTCATATCCATAGTTTGATGATTGCCTTGTCTCACCATACAAACTTCTCGACCTTGATTTCTATCACAAAAATCTTTCATTTGTAGAATGAACGCACAAAACAATTGCAACTATTCAATTCAACTAATATATTACGCATCAAAGCACCATCACAATTGTCATTGGCCAGTACTTCTTCATTTACATTTGTCTAATCATAGCAAACTACTACTAATCATAGCAAAAACTGAATTGAAGCTACGAATTTTATCAAAATAAATTGCGATATTCTTTTTTGATTAACATTAATCGAACGAAGACCATCATAAAGTGAATTGAAAAATAAATTTTGTGTTAAAGGTTGTAAAATTACTTTGTTTTATGACAACTTGATGTAAATGAGTTTCTATTTCCTCCTGTAACCTCACCAACAAAATACTTTGCATTACAATTTCTACAAATTTTATTCATAAAACCGCAATCATGAACATCAAAGTTAGCAGGAATATTGTTATGTTGTTTATAACTGTCAACTAATGTAACTAATAAACCATTATCATTATTTAACTGATTTGTGTCATGTAAAGTATTTACACTGTGATGACATCTCATATACTCAATTCTTTTTCAATTTCTTTCTCTATCACGTCTACCAGTGAGTGTTCTTCGCCTTGGCATAACCTGATACAATTGAAGAAGAAATATTAAAAACTATTTGCCTCGGCAATGAATTTACGAATTAATTTAGAACAGTAAATTTATTTGAAAAAAAATGAAATGAGTTATTTTTTAAAATCCACATTGAACACAGAAATTTACTTGATAATATTTAATTTTTTAAGAATAAAAGACATTTAGTACTCACAACTGGAACGATACTCCGTATTTAGCGACGAATCGACACACACTCCACGTGGAAACACGCAAATGTAAATGATTTCTCATATATTGTTCTTGCCTATTTCATTCTCTATCACATCTACCAGTGATTGTCCTTCGCCTTGGAATAACATGAAACAATTGAAGAAGAAATATTAAAAACTATTTTCTTCAGCAATGAATTTACGAATTAAATTCATTTAGAAAAACGGTAAATTTATTTGAAAAAAATTAAATGAGTTGTTTTTTAAAATTCATGTTGAACACAGAAATTTACTTGACAATATTTAATTTTTTAAAAATAAAACGCATTTAGTACTCACAACTGGTATCTGTATTAGCAACGAATCGACACACACTCCGCGTGGAAACACAAATGTAAATGCTTGGCACGAACGGATGAGCTGAACATACAATTATTTTACTCACTTGCAATTGTTTTTTTTTTGTTAAGAACACAAACAATTGAATAGTAAATAATCCAATTCAAAATGCACCAAAAATTAATTGTTATTATGCCACAACACAAATTTTGCATAAAACAACAAAAATTTATTTATCTCCATTTTGGCTTCTTGATTCGCCATGCTCCAAAACAGAGAAGAACGTCAATGTCACAAACATAGATTTCATTTCAAAGCAATCGCATACAACTAAGCAACATGGAGACACAGATCAAAAAATGAATGATGCCAATCGCAAGAGCGCCCAAAATTACCCTTAGTGTGAACTGTATTTAAAAATAAACTAAACGTTAAAAAAAAACATTTCCGACGCCCAGAAGTATTATATGGAAAAATCACCTTACTCTAACGACTCTCACCTGCATTCCACTGCATGTATCGCGATAAAACATACATTCAACAAATTTGTGTTGTAATACGAAAACAACAATATACATATATTATCATCGCGATACGTAGAGAGAACACACTAAAAATAAATGTTCAAAAAAACATTTTTGACGCCCATACATTTTATATGGGAAAATCATCTTTTCCCTCTAATAACTCTCACCTGCATTCTACTGCATGTATCGCGATGAAACAAACATTCGACAAATCTGCATTATACGGAAACAACGATATAAGTATTATTGTGATATGTGGAAGGAACACTCCATATATGTATTTTCCTTGACAAACCACTGTATTACAGTAATGTCCTTCTATTTTACAGCAAAACAACTACGCTCATATACAGATTGTCCCGTAAGGAGTGGACCAATAAAGTGTCAGTAATAGAGGAGTTATTACACATACCAAAACAATAAATGTTATTGTACTAGGCCTAACAATGCTAGTGTGAAAAAAATGTATGGCACCTTGTAGAACTTTATTTCAAAAAAATCTACAATTCACACAGAGTATAAAAAAGTAAGTCTTACAATTAATTCAGTAAATATTTGAAAAATACCTGCTTTATGGAAATAACTCCACATTGGCAAAAATGCTTACTATCAAAACAACCGCTTATCAGAACTGTTTCGCTACCTCTTTCCCATTCATATGGTCTTTTTATTGTTCTCGGCTATCAAGCGACCCCCTCTACTCCTTCCCTCAATAACTTCGCTTCTTTACTGACTTGCTTATCACTCGGAGCTAGCAATGTGCTTTTTCTCTACCGCTGTTTTTATTTGTTGACCTACGCTTGACTCAAACCTACACTGGCCGTGAATATGTAGAAATGTTTTTCATTTACAAGCTATGTGGGGCAAAAGTGTTTTTTCCATAATCAATAGTCTTCCTTTTCTTTATTTTTCTGCAATAAATTCTTCGATAATTCATTCAAATCAGTAGAAGTTTTTACCTTCAACGTTTCCATTTTCTTCTCCCATTCTCGCCTTTCTTCAGTTTTCTTTAACATCTGTTGTTGCTTATTTTTTTCTTCTAAGTAGTTTTTGTATCTTTTAGCCTTTAAACCACATTCATTCATACTTACCTTATCACTTTCTTAACATGTCTAGAAAGGAAAAATCCTCAAAGCACTGCCACGAGACAAGCAAAGTGTTGCTTTCATAACTTTAGTTACAGTGGGACGTTTTTGATGATGACAAAGTAAAATCATCAGCACAGAATTTCCAAACGTCAGCCTGGAAACCTCTGCAATATCATTGCTGCTACTCTGTGAGTAACGAGACCATAGATAGTTTACAATCCATATCAATTGAATTTTCATTGCTTTTTCTTTGTGACATGAAAATGCAAGTTTCATCTGGCCATGTGGTACAGTTTTTGATTGTTATTTTGAAGTTAAAGAGTTAAAAGAAGCGGTCCGAGTCTCCCCACTTAAACAGACTTCATTCTCATGACATGTGGAATCTACTTTTCCAACCTCAGCTAATGAGGCTTTAGTTGTGTTCAACAAATTCTTATGAACTTTTGTTTCAACATGTTGGTTAACTCTTGAGAAACCATAGTCAATACTAAAATTACTGACACACCAAGCAAAAAGTTGACGTTTCTGAACTTCCCTTGACCCATGAACCAATTAAATACCCATTTTGCATTCCCATTACACATTGTTTTATTGCTCAACAATTTGTTTAAAAACATTGTCATTAATGTTCTATTTGTCAATACAATGGCATATGTGACCCCTTTTCTCTATTTATCATACGCGGATTACCAAGTGCGAGATAGACAAAACGGATCACATATGCCGTTCGCAGTTTGGTTACAATAGCCAATACATTATTTTTAATAAGAATATATGTTCCAATGTGAAAACAAAATGCTGAGACAATTTGTTGCAGCATGAAAGGTGCCCCTCCGTTAAATTGCATTGGGGCTATTGAAAAGAGGTACCTTTCACCAAAGAAACCTCCGCTAAAAGGCCTTTAATAGTGGTCAGTAGTGTAAGATATATTAGGTCAGTAAAATGGGATATATTAGGTATCTCATAATTAGAGGATGCTGTTTATAAAGTTTTGGTTGAGTTTAATATCTCATTTTGAGAATCTAGATATTCAACACTTATCTAGATCAAAATAACGCACATTTATCGCATCTGTTGAATAAATATCTCTATACTGGCTTACAGAAGACGTGCTAAATCCACCATGCTTGCTTGAAAAAGAGAAGCAACAGAGAGAGAAAAGACAGAGAAATCCGAGTTCTTAATACCCCAGCTAAAGATACGGAAAATGTTAATCTTGGGAAAGTGTGATTATTATAATATACCTGAAATATATAAGAGATAGCTGCAGAACAGGCTGCCTTGAAAACAAAACAAGGTTCACATAAAAGACACATTCTTCAGAAGTGTCAAGATAGTGTTCTGCCAACAGCCAGTGTATTAATACCCAATTTTCAACAAAAATAGAATCAGAGACCAGTCAATTTGATGAGATTGCCGGAAGTGATAGAGGCGCAGCAATGAGTGACGATATGGATAATGAAACAGGCGTAATTTTAAATGGAAACTTTTTCTATTTATCTGGTATTGATCGACGACTGTTTTGATACTATTTATAACCAAAACAGTCTTAACGACTATAATAAAAACATGCAATTCATAATGAATTATAGAAAAGATGGCCGAGACAGATAGACATGTAAGTGATCTTGTAATGGTCCAGTTTTTTTCTTTTGCGGTACAAAACCCAAAAATTTGTTATCCTTATAATTTAAACACAAAACCAATAGTTTCGTGTAACTCTGGAGCCTGGCCTAGTGAATAGGAGATAGAACGATAAATTCATTCTTACTCCTTTATTTCTTTAAAATTGATTTATCACTACTGAATGTGTTATTAAATTTATATTTTTTAATTTTCATTTGTTTTTTGTATAGATAGGAATTGATTTTCAAATCCTATCTATATAAAATATAGGCAAGGTTTTTTTTATTTTGTTGATATAAATGGAGACTGATTAAATTATCATAGATTCTAAGATTTATTTTGTTTTGTTAGTTTTTCTTATTTTATTTCATAGTTACTTTGATATAATTTCTGGTTACTATTTCTAAGTACAAATATTTAAACAATAATGAAATCTGAATCTGTATTTCTTAGTTTCAATAAATAAAATAATTTGTTTTCATTACTTCTATTTGAAATAAATTCCAAATATGGAAATTATTCCTAAGTACTATTTGAACTAAATTTCAAATGTGGAAATGATTTCGAAGTACACTGGAACACAATGAAACAAATACAATTTTTGTAAAAGTTGTTGGAAAAATCCACAGTAAATCCACAATAAAACTACATAAAATTTACTTTAAGCTGATAACAAAAACCCAGTCAAATAGCAATACTTTAACTATTTATACAATTGTCAACAAACCCACTCACAAATATTCTCCTCGAGAGAGGTAACACATTTTTAGAATATCGAAAATAGAATCAATTAGCAAGTTTGTAATTTATTTACTGTTTTCCAAAATAATCTGTGACATTTTATGGATCGTCACATTCGATGGAACCATTGAGAGAACCAGTTAGCAGTCTCTTCTACATCCTTTTCAAAGGCAATTCCCACTTATTCAGCATCTGGAAATATTATTCCTCACAGTTTATTTTTTATCCGTAAAGAAAAATCGCATTGTGTGAGGTTGGCATTGTAGATGACCTATAATTTTTTTAATCTGGCTGATTGTGCAGAGGCATGGTTGTGAAGCATTGTATTGCAAGAGCATTGTTTAAAATTTATCCAAAATAACAGGCAAACAATTGTCGATATACGGTAACTGTTTTTACTTTCCAGAATATTTAATGCATATAAATCCATCAATGCGAAGAGGAGACTTTATTCCAGCACACAAAAGGAAACACCCACTGTGCAGACTACCCATTGTTTTTGGGTTTGTAACATTGTATACAGCTTTTGTCACCTAATGAACTTTTCTAATGTTTCTTAATACTAATCAACACAATGGAGTTTTTGAGCTTTAGTCAAATCTGACATATAAATGTTCATGTATTTTCTGTACTTGACATATACTATTTTTATTACGTAACCTTGCCCTTATAAAGAGGTTACTCACTTCAGTCTTTATCTTATCCATAAGAATAAAGAAAAATCGCATAGATGTAACACAATTGTCAAATTGGTAGCAATTCAAGTAGCTACCTCGGTAGATCCCCAAAGGGTTAGATTTTCAAAATTTAAATCTACTTTTTATTACCCTTGGCCAGTTCTAAGAACTTTAAATGTCTACCTTTTATATTGGATGGGCGTCCATTTAGCTATGAACAAATTAACCTACAACGAAAAGACTTTGACATTAGTTTGTTATAGTATTTATTAATATTGTTTTAATATTATCATTTCATAATTATAACCCATAGACATAAAAATAAATGCTATAAATATATTAACAAAAGTCATAAAATTTACATAATTTAAGTAAATTTTTCTTCAAAGTTCCCACTAAAGCATTACAGCTTTATCGTACCTTTGGAAGGAGGTCAGAAGACATTTTGTTTCAAAATTAATAATACAAATTGAATGTTTTCACGTTAATGACTACTACATGCCAAAAACATTTCTATCATACATAATAAAATAATCAATGTCACATGTGCTAAAAACGAATCAGTAAACTTGTGCTTATAAGATTGACTCATACATAAAAAAAATATGATATAACTTACCAATATATTAGAACTAACAAGCGTCAGTGTACAACACATAAGTAGCAACATATTAATTATAAATTGAGGAATTCCTTACAAAATAAATAAAAAGATTTGTTTCTTCATAGACTTAACCTGCTAGGCATTATCTTTATAGGACTTGAAGTCACTGGCTTCATAGGGCTTAATTTATTTGGTGAATTCATTACTACATCAACAGCTTGTCGTAGAATTTTATGTTCAGACTTTTTGTATTCTTCACTGATCTGTGACAGATCCAAATCAGCATCCAATACCAAAACCTGAAAGCAATATTGAGTTAAATTCTTGACGAAATGCAGGAATATTACAGAAATCCTAAAAAAAAAATTAAAAGGGAAAACTTGACAGTTAAAGATTTAGACTAAATTTGGAAAATTTTGGTGTATAAAAAATTTCTAAACATTTCAAAGATATAAAGTTTGTCAGTTACAATAATATAGAGTGCAAACCTTGTGTTATTGTTTTTTACTATTATAAACTGTTTTATTAACGTTTATTTAAGGAATATTTTGAAACATTTCAGAGATTTCAAACGGCTCTAACACATTCAATGGGAATAATGTCAACAGACATCTTGTGAAAATTTACAGAAAATTGTATAATATCTAATCAAATAAATTGGATTCTTAGTATTTGTTCAACCTATTGCAGTGTAGATTATTTTATTTTTATTTAATTAAATTTAAAAAATAACATTTACTTGTAATATAAAAAATATATATGTAGATAACTTTTCTTAAGGATAATAAAAAAGAGTTACTTAATAATACATATAATTTTTCAATATCCGAGTATTTCTGAATTACAAGTAAAACAATTATACTTTATAAATATTCATCAATAAAGTATATCTACATGCTTAATCCAAAATCAGTTTTACTTCAACGGGACAATGCTAAGTCGTATATGCAAAATAAAGAAAAAATCAATGAGCCTTGCGTGTCTTTAGGTTGCTTCCTTTCTTATACACCTGTAAAATAAAACCCTTTGTTTACACTGTGAACACTGAATGTTGCAACTTGGTTAAGTTGCCCATGTAATGTTTTTTGTAATCCAACATTTAATTATGTGATGGTCTTTGAATAATAAATATCTTGTTGGTAATGTATCATGGTAAAGCAAACTATTATTTCACTTACAAATAATTATCTTCTTATAGACATTGCTTACTATTAAGCTAATATGTAGTACAAGTCTCGTCTTATAAACAAAGTATTTATTATTTCTTAAAATTATTTCCACCATATTCAAGAAGCTTTATGCATAAGACTTCAAACCAGCGCTCCCATTGTTCCTTCTTAATCCAATTCGCCTCGAATCTAAACATGTTTTTTTTAGCTACGATTTAACAACTGTGAAGAAACCAAAAGCTAATGATGCCAAGTCACAACCACAAGGTGGATACCGCTCTACTAATGTTTCCAAAGTATTGTAGGCTTTTTTTAGATAAAATAGACAGGTCTTTAGTGAATTATTTTTTCAATAGAGTTCTATTTTGCCTTTGTCCAATGTTGTCCGTTTGCAAAGCGATGTATTACTACTTACCAACAGGTTTGAAAACATTTTGTCAAAAATTGTTATCTCTATCGTCTGCTGATATTTCATCCATATATAAATATATTTACATGAATTTTTAGATGACCTATTCTTTCGAATTATCATCAGAGACTAAACAAAATCACTAAAGAGTTTAAAAACTATTCTGTGGGTTTTTATGCCAAAATAAAAGTGTACATAGCAAAACTCAGTAAGCCATTAGAGTGATTTGAGAACTTTGAAAAATTTCAACTCATATAACCGAGAATACTTTATGGACAGTCATTAAAAACACGGTTTTATTATTACAAAACAGAAATGTCGAAACTGATGATTTAAACTACCTAAACATTGATATGATCTAACCGAGCAAGTTAACATCTGCGAATTAACTTGGGCATAATAATTTTTTTAAACACCACATGCTTATATAGTATCGCTCAAATTTTGGTTTTAAAGATTTAAAACAAATTTTTTTTCAGTTTTATAAAGTATGTAGAATACCGAGGCATAAATTCGAAGTAAATCTATTTTATAGAAAAAGTATCACGAAAGAAGCAAATAGTGTGAAAACTAAATAAGTTGCATGAGACAGTATAACTTACTTATTTTTTACAATAACAGTAAAGTACATATCAGTAAACAGGTTCAAACAAACTATGAAAATAAACTAGTAAACAGGGCAGCGGGAATATCCTCCTGGTATGATTATAATTGTAGTAAAATCGTCATTCAAATGATTTGTATGGAAACCACAACAGTTGCCAAAATGAAACCAATTACTGAATTAAACACATAAAATTGGCACAAACAACACAAGGAGTATAATTAAGTTTTTAATCAACAGTTTGAGACATTGCCATAACATATTTTATTGATTATATTGATAATTGTAAGATTTTTTATTTTTAATCCCATTTTATATATAGCATTCACTTCATCTTAGTTTAGAGATGAAAATATGTCAATAAGCATACCATTGGTGGATCAAGATGTATATAATTTACACAATGAAAAATTCAGTTAATTAAAATCTATTCCTAATTGGTACGGCAAATTATTTGATTATAAAAAAATAAGGAGTAAAAAGTAATGATGATGAAATATTACCGGTGCAGGGCATTCAAACAGTGTCCTGTTGATGAGCCAATCTTCATGAAGCTTATGTAACTCCTCTATGTACTCCAAAGGTACACATTGCTCTTCTGATCTTGCCCTTTTTTTAATCCTCTCGTGAACAATTGACGGTGTAGTCTTCAAATATACTGAAAAAAAAATATTCGTTTTCTATTATAATTCAAGTTATTTAAAAAAATAACATAAGCAGGTCTCAAATATTTTTAGATAGTTATAATTTATAAAGCAAACAAAAAAGATTTAAGATTGTTTTGACTAGTTTTATCTTTCACTACATATGCTAAGTCAACAACAAAAATGTAGTAACCTACGAGTTCCATCCAGATTCAATAACTTTCCTTTTTTTTAGTTCGTGAAGAAAAAAGTATTCAAAATTTTATGGAAAATTAGATATTGAAAAGTTTTTTTCTGTGATATAACTTATACAAGTAGAAAACTGGCGTGCCAGGAAAATTCATTTTTGAAATAGATATCTTTTGAAAGGAATTTAAGGACAGGTTAGACAATCCTTTCACATTTAAGTAAATTTTAATTTTATACTAAATACACACAATTACGTGTTAGATACAATAAAAATAGTACAAGATTTCACTGATGTACCACACAATTTCATTAATGTTTGTTTGAAAAGTCTCGATTGCAGTTTATTTTGTTTAACTTTCGTGTGTAAATATTTTATACACATATATATATTTTACACAAGAACCGTATTTGCTACAACTGCTTTTCAAACACTCAGCTTACACAGCAGGCAGGTTACTGCCTATAGGCAGTAAACTACCTCCTAGCAGAATCACACTCAATTTTTACGTATTTGTTGATTTTATTTTCTTCAACAAACCATTCATTTAGTTAGCTGTAGGCAGTCTATTCTCTAAGTACCAGTTCATCTTTTCCTCATGAGTAAAATTTCCAAATTCACTAAATCATTTATTTGGTCAAAAGATATGTTTTAACGCCTTTTGTTATCATCCTTTTTTTTGTAACCATGCTTATCTGCAATGCAAACATTAATTCTCTCCAACATACAATCTGCATGTCTAGTGTTTACTCAGTTTTGTTATCAGAATCGAATCATCAGCATTTAAAGCAAAAAATTTGCATTAAATACTAAAGACATTTTTCATTTTGTATTCACAGTTTACCTAATCATTTCATGTTCTTTAAGGTATCAATGTATTGCGATATTATACAACTAGCCCAATATCCTTAATAATGATGCACAATTCAATGAAATCAGTGAAATCTGTTTAATTATTTCACACACTCTTCTTGTACACAATCTGGGAGCTCTCATTCGAGAGACTAAATCTATGAACCAATAATTATGTCTCTTGTGGTCGGGGATTACTTACAGTTACAATAACTTTTTTGAGTATTGCCTTAGACAGGGTATTATTTATATTATTTCATTTTACTTTTCCTTTTACGTACATGATTGTAAATTGAAATTACAAACAAGCATAGCCCATAGCATAGCAAAATCGTAATATAATAGTGTCGCCCATCCCATGCTCGCCTTTCTTCAGTTTCATTCAACATCTGTTGCTTATTTTTTTCTTCTAAATAGCTTTTGTAACTTTTAGCCTTTAAACCACGTTCACTCATACTTACCTTATCACTTGTTATAACATGTCTAGAAAGTGAAAATCCTGTTTTTGTCATTAAATAAAAAAATATATTTAAGCATAGTTTTGATCATATATAATTAATTATTTACTAATATTAGTTACTGTGATGTATTATAGGTAATATTTTTAAGTACGTTTCATGTAGCTTGTTAATATTTGAGGATGAAGATTTATTGAGAAATGATGATTCCGATGAAGAATTAGAAATATCTTTTGAAGATGTTTTATGGAGCGATGAAGAGAATGAACTCTTCGGACTTGAGAGAAGAATAAAGTATTTGTTTACTTACCATTCAATTAGGTAGAATAATGTGATAATTAATTTAAAGCAATGAGTGTTCCAAAGAAAATTGAATATTGTCAAAATTTTAAAATGAACAATTACAATTGGAATAATTTAAAAGATGGTTAAGTAAAAGTGATAAGAGTAGAAGAATTTGCTTTTTGTAAGCCATGTGCTTCTAATGTCGCTATTAGCAACGGGAGGAAATCTGATTCGATAAAACATTTATCAACAACTAAACATGCTAACAACTGTAAGGTAATGACTGGACAAAAGAATATTATTCAAACATTGTTATCTGCATCTGGAAACCGACCTCGAGATTAGAATAAAAGAAACTGTAATGCGAATTGCATCTTATATGACTGAGCACATCTTATAGATATACACATTTATATCAATGTTCCTTATAATAAGCAGATATAACAACAACAGAATTGTATCTTATAGACATATACATTTATATCAATGGTCCTTATAATAAGTAGATATGAACAATAGTGAATACCTAGATAAGAAAATTATATACAAAAATGTTCTGTTTAAGTTAATTAATATTGGACAGAAATATATATTATTATTGCTTAATATTACGTACGTTTTTTAGCAACTCCAAAAATAAATTTGAAGTAAAAAGTTAAGTTTCAAGTATATCTATGACGACACGGTAGTTGCTCTACCGCCAGTAAATTGTTACTCTAGAATCAGTATAGCACCTACTCTATAGTTAAATACTTAATTAATACTTAGGTATTTTTTTTTCAAGTTGACAAAAACGTATCCATTGCCTGAAGCTGTTTTGATTTATACTCCAAAAGTCGTCAGATAAGTCGCTAAATCATTTTTGTCGTCAAAACTTTTTTGTCGCCAAGCCTTAAGCAGAAGTCATCATTTCTAGCAACAAAGACGCTAAATTGGCAATACCATATCATTATATGCCTATAAGCATGAAGTTTTCTAAAAACATTAACAGACAGTGTTGACAGTACCAATATCATAGTATTAACCAAGTCAGAGTTTTTTTAAGCTGTAATATCCAAATGAAAGTATCGTATATATTGCTCGAGGGTATAAACTATTACCATACCAAATTTCATCAAAATCATTAACATACAAAATTAATCATACAAAATTTCATCAGTAGATTTTGTGTGATTGAATAACAAATTTACAAACAGACAGCCAGACAAAAATTCTTCTATTATCAATCACTATTCACTTTTTAATCACTTCTAAATCAATCACTATTTTGAAAATACTTTCCATGTCTGTGACAGTTTTATTACATGTACCTATAGATGACGGGAGTATCTATGTTGAAGTGTTTCAATCCAAAAAAATATTTTTTTAAATAGATCGTCTGTTTGTTTTCTGTTTATCTAAATTACTAAAATTACTAAAGAGACATCAATAACTTACACTATTTGAAATCGTAGGAGAAACTTGAAAAATGAGTTTCATTTGGATGCATATATAGATGAAATAAAATCGAATTGTTGCAGTGGTGTGTTGTTGGTTTGATCACAAGGCTTGAGACTTTTGACGACACAGTACAATTGAAATTTTAAGAAGTAGTAAGTAAAGATGAACTTGAAATTGAAAGAGTTTTTGGATCCCTGGTACTGAATATCCCGGTATTTACGTACACTGAGAAAAGAAAATAGCACAACATGTGAATCTATGTCTTTCCTCTATGCCACGTCTATTTCACTCCTGATGCAACACAGGTTGTTACTTACTAGCAAGTTACTAAGTTTTTAGAACATAGCTTTGATGAAATTTACATAAGCAACAATTCATATAAATTAAGACAATTATTAATTATATAAATTAACATTATATGCAAGTCCATTTTTCTGTAACTTATCAAATATTAAATTTGTTAAAAATATTCGGGCAACTTTGCAGATATTAAACGAAATGAGATATGAAATTCCAAAGCAATTTCGAAGACAATCATTCAGAAATTCATATCAAACCTTTCTCGAGGACTCGAGACTTCATGGTCCTTATAGAGGAATACGACCTGCCATTAACACACATTATATTTTAACTTTAATTGGACAATACGAACAATATTGGCCAATACACATTATATTTTAACTTAATTGGCCAATAACGGAATTGTTTTCAAGCTTCATGTAAATAAAAATAATATGCAAAACCAAAAACTGAAGATCCCTTTTTGTCGTTATTTAGACAAGTCCTTATCACTTTTGACGTTATGATGACGTTTGACGTTATGACCTTTTCGGTAACATGCATCCGTTAACTTTATTTTTCACATTATAGTTGTCTGCATGATTGCATATCAGTTTCACATATTGATTTTGAAATTGTTTTTACTCAACTGATGGTTTAGGAGAATCTTATCTATAATGAGACAAGATTCTCCTTTTCGCCCAGTCTATGACATTAAAAAATAGTCACAAGGCAGTCATTATCATAAACTGTCTTCTCATCATCTGGGATGAATGCACTATGACATACAAAAGGCCATATAAGTTATATATCGGATTTTGTGACACTCACAGCGACAACAAAGTCATGGGCAGTGTTATTAGTTCCCTTTTCAGTAGATTTCCGCCATAACTTGTTGATTATTTTAAGGGGCACCAGTGGAGATGAAATCAATGAATGTCTCAAGCCGTTGGTTTTGTGATCTAATATCCATAAGTAATCATTCCTTGAAGCTGAAAATCATGCTCCAATTATGCTGAGGAGGTTTTAATACAATAAAATTTGTGCTATACAATCAAATTAATGCTTTGCAATAGCTATAAATAAATCTCAAAGTAGATTTTGTGGCCTGTAGATATTTATCTTTGAAAGCCATGTTTCTTTTAAAGCAAAATTTACATTATTTTGCATGAAGGTGAGTGGATGCTCACTTCTGTACTTATACATTCTTGGTAATAAGACGAAGAACAGTAAGCAGAGAAAGAATGGAAATAGAGAAGATTTGGAATAAACTACTCACCATATTATAAAACCAAGTTGAAGGTGGACAATGTCATGGGCAAAAGCTAGTGAAATAATAAATACTAGTGGTCGCCTAGTGGTTGAAATTCAACCGTAATTCATTAAATTTTTAAGTTTGTATATTATTGGGGTTCTTTTGTCAAAGAATATAACCTCTAGACTATTATGTGCTTGACATTGATAGTATGAACAATGAATCTTTTAATGTATTTGTAACACATATTATATTTAAATTTATCTTTTTGCACACCTTCTCCATATAAACTATGCCAAACCTCACTCTCTTTTTTTGACCTCTAGTAAGGAGGAGTAGAAGGACCCCGTATCCACCATCCACCAGACTTCTCACCCTCCAATCATCAGTTTTGTGTCAAAAGCCCAAAGAATTCAATAAGGACCGAATTTTATCTCTGCAGCACATATGCTTCTGGCAAGAGATAGGTAACGATAGTGTTAATATAACTGAAGGTTGATTCTATTAATTACATATAGAATCCCAACCTAATTTGTTTCTTGATCACTGAAATATCATATAGTCTGTCTATTTGAGTAATGAGAAAAGAACTATTTATGTAATAACCTCCAGGAAAAGCACTTTAAAATTGATGTGGCAGTATTCTTTCATAGCGCATATTTCTGCATTTTATAATTCAAATTTCAATAAATTTTTTTCTACCAATTCTAGCAAAAAAACCAAATGAGTGAATAATTATAAAAACAAAAAAAGCAGAAAAAGTTTAAACAATTTTTAAAATTATGAAAACCGTGTCTAGTTCACTAAATATGTTTAACCCACAGCTTCTCTTGAAGATTAAATTAATAAATTTACATAAAAATTTATATGATTGTTACACAAATATAATGTTTATAACCACTCTTAAAGAAAATTGTTTGCTAATTGATTCGGCACAGCCAAACTATAAATACATTCGCAATGTCATTCTCCAGTTGATATAAAAACGTAACGTTTTAGACAACCTTTTTTTCAGTTGCAGTTAAATAAAGTTACCAATAAAAAAACTTACCAATTAAATCAGCTTGTAATGGAATAGTAGATTGAATGAAATTAAACCACTCTTCAAGAACGGCGTACATGGCTGGATGTAAAGAATTATTTTTATGCATGTTCTCCACAAAACAATATCGTGCGCTAAATATTGATCTTTCCATTAATTTGATCGGCGTTGCAACCTCTTTCAAGTGAGCAGATAACATTGTAAGTGAGACATAAGCCTGAAATGGCATTGCCCACTTCTCCTTATCCTTGTACATTAAATCCTATTTGAGAAAAGGGTATTTTTAATTAGATAGTTACGAAATAAGTACATTTACTTCATTTTTAAACATTAAGAACTTTAGATGTTTAGTGTTGTAGAGAAATTCAGAACCTATCAATATAGATAGTAGTAAATGTTCTATCTTGCGCTGAATATATGCCGATTATTGATATGTTCAGTATCAAAACATTTTACATAGTATGAAGTTTCAAATAATGTATTCCAGCACACCTAGGTTTATTTAATATTTGAAGCAACTATTTTTTCCTCTTATAATAAAATATGAATATTCATCAGAATTCTTAATAAATTATGGCAAGAAGAGTACACCTAGTGTTGTAAAAAAATTGGAATTTAAAGTTAAACAAAAGGGAACTAACCTACATAAAGTCGGGTCATCACACGGACTGCAGTGTTTTTCTTTATACCCAATTTATAATACTAAAGTATTATTTATAGTAACTAAGCTATTGCATTTTTCTCAAGTACATAAACCAAAACTTAAATGACTGAACATAATTATAAATAAAAGAAGAATTCACTAGTAAATAATGTATGATGTTACATCCACCTAACAGGGCAATAACATTCTTATAACAGTCACTTAAAAACCAGGTACAAATTTAAAAGGGCATCATTCTAATTAGGAATATTTGGCGTTCCATTTACATTGCTTGTGGGATAGCCTACAGAATACTGGAAAATTGGCAAACCTGGCGACATTACTTACTACCAAAGACATTACTTACAATCAATTATGAAGTTTGCCCCACAAACGACCTAGTTTATGTTATTTATTATTTAAAATTAGATTCATCCGCTTCGTTTATACATCAAACGGACAAATACTCCTATAAGATTAAATGATAATAAAGTTATAACAATGTACATGAGAAAACTAAACAAGACTTTTGGATAACCTTAAGGCAGTTTTTTAACTTTTGTTTCCACTAAATGTTTTAATTACCGTGTCAAAATGTTTACGTTAATGTGCTGAAATTTTTTATTGACTTCAATCTGACCTAACTATGGAAACAATAAACTATGTCTAACACACACTAATGAAACGAAGTTATTTTTATTTCAAATACAAAAGTATTAGTCATGAACAAAAAACATAACCTTGTTCTTCACATATTCATCACATGATACAGACATGGAAAAAGTATTCATTGGTTCGTTTTGTTTGTTTACACAAATTTTGTTTATGTTCTAATTATTAGTATACTAGCGGCCAATGACCTACAAATAAATTTAAGTCAATGATTTACTCACTAAGAGATTCCATCCTTTCAAATTCCGCCATTCTTCAACTGGCTCCGTTATAAGGGTTACATCACGAAATTGTCTAAAATGCTCCAAGAACGTTGTTTTTCCACTACCAATGTTTCCTTCAACAAGCACAGTAAATGGCTTTTGAACCTGCTGTGCCATGGTTTGGAACGACCGACCTGTATTATGACAATAACAAGATATAAAATAAAATACCGGTGTGTATTGTTTGCGGCAGGAGACGTTTAAAAAGAACACCAACTAAAACTCGAATGGGCTTGCTTAGGATTTGGAGTCACAAGCTATAACTAGTATTTCCCGCGTAAATCTATCCAAAAATAACAACGCGAAACAACGTAAAAGTTGACAGTAAGAAAAATGTGAAAATACCTCTTCTGATAAATCGCTTTAAAGAATGAAATATCATAATTTATAAAATATTTCAATCAACGCTTTATATTTTTGTCATGCTAAAAATATTTTATTTCACAACAATAAAAATTTATTTCATATTGAAATCTTCGGATTGTCACTTTTAACAAAAATTGACATTACTGATTGCAACTGGCCAGTATGCACGGAATCAATCAAGTTCTTTAAATTGGAAATTTATTTAAAAAGGCAATTTATTGAAAATTCATTCTGCCACTTATATCAAGTTTTTATTTTAAATGGAAGGTGATAGTTAATCAAGTCTACTTAGGTTAGAATTACCATAACCGCTTATTTGCCAATGTCGTGTATTTGTAGGCGTATATTTAATGTCACTGAATATAAAACAAAATGAAAACTTTGTGTTTAGTATCATTGTTTTGTTAATCCATAATCTTATGTGCAACGACATTGGTAAAAATAAACTCTGACTGTTTTAATTGGGTTTGTATACCAAATATAATCAAAATGTTTACATTCATCTTTCATGGTCATAATAATGTAGACAAATTATATTAGTCGTTGTTGATGTTAAATAAACAAAAGATGCTATTTAATTTTTAATAATATAAAATTATTTCATTTTAATTAAAAAATAATAATAGAACCCGCAAAGAAACATGATCAATTATGATAACATACCTATTTGAACGTAACAAAAATGTTAGTTTGTTTTATTTTATTTAAGGAACAAGTTGATTCATGTGCTGGACTATAATATGACTAGTTCACAGATTTTAATCAGTGACAAAAAGAACTAATTTTTTGAAAAATTTATTCTTTTTGACACTGACGAGTTAAATCTAACACGTATGAGTAAATTGACACGATGTCTTTAAGAGATGATTTTTTGTGTAATATTTCTTCACTATTATAAGTAGGATTGGTGAAATTTCAGTAAAATTTAATTTACTTTTAGGTAAAATATTTAAAGCATTTTTTTTAAATCCATTAACATTTGGTCGACCATGGTCGCAGTCGATTTAGTCATGGTAGTCGGACACATGCGGTGAACGATTCAAACGATCGGCAAATGAAATTCCCTCACAGTGCAAGCCAGGTTTCAATAGATTTCCCTGCTATTCTAGTAAATTAGTTGTGCACGATGAGTGAAAGGAAAACAATAGTTCTCCCGATATGAAAAGATTGAAATCTAAACCAGAATCATGAAAAAGCTCACAACAATCTGAACCGATTAGAAAAATAAATCAATCTCCAAAAAAATAGGCTAATTATATTGCTATTTCATTACGCAACATATCTAGTCGATCACGGAATGCGGCCGGTCGCCTACTTCGGTCAACGACCAGTGTAAATAAAGATGGTCATCGGCCGCAGTCGTTCACCGAGGGTCCTCTGCGTACAACAAACGGCTTATAAGTAAATGGACCCTAAATAGGATTTTTGTTTCGTTGACTATATTCATACTAATCGTCACGTTGTTGACACAACTATATTCATACTTACTTTATAGTTATATTATAGTATAGTTTTAAATATTATATTTTTAATACATAACCCTTTTATTTTACGAATGGTCAGTATAGCATTGTGGTCACTCTTTATTATTGAGGCTAAAAGTGCAATGTATTGTTTTTGGATAACGTACCTCGGTAAAAAAAATACTGGAGATGGAAATACTTCCACAGATATAAAATGGGGAGTGATCAAACTCCTTTGTCATGGAGTCAGCAAGAAAATCTTTTGGGTACAAGAAAATAACTAACCAAGGCTATTTTTCTGAAAATAAAATTTTACAATTTTCAAAAAACATTATTCAAAAAGCCAAAGTTATCAGAATTACCACATTAACCCTTACAACAAAACTTACTACGAGTTTACTAAAACTTATACATGTTTTTTGCGTAATATTATGCTAATGAATATTGGGCTCAGTTCACAAAAGGTATAGGAAACAATTGAAGCGATGTTATTTAAGGGTCTAAGACGGCGCCGAAATCTGTTCTTAACAAATTAAATATTTAAAGGCAGATATAGGTTGGTTATTTTAGATAATAGCCAGAAATTTTATCGTAGAATCTAAGACAACATAGCGATTTAATTGCGAAAATGTCAAATTAAAGGGTTCTTCCACTCGTAGTATTTGTTGAGCTTGAAGAAAATATTCAATATAATGAGCAACCCTTCTCCGCCTATTGTATTTCCTGTCGTCATACTCGAAAACCGGATGTTGTCTAACCCTGCGCACTGGAAAGTATAAAATTATGAACAAAACGAGAAATTATTTGGAAATTTTATGGTACAATATTATTTATGAACATAAGTTAATTCGCAAAATACTGCTACAGTTAGAGATTTTTGGAATCGATGTCAAATCGACGCCTCTCTTTCTCTCCCTCTTATATGCACACTCACACAAACATAGATAAATGTTACATTCGGCTGGGTGAGAAAGTACTTGGACAAAATAGTCAACACTTTATAGGAAGCATTATACGGTAGTTCTAGAGTCTTCTTGACCGCGTCGTTGCGTACAAATATGCGTTCGCAAGTTAAGGGAGCTTGATGCACAAACATACGTCTATTACCTGAATGCGGTTATGTAGGCAAAGACAGCTTTCGTAAGTTGATTGGGTTTTTCATTCGTTGAACGTAGTTATGGTATCATCTTGATTAGTCGCAACCGTAGTCAGGAATTCATCCAGCAATCTTAAGTTGTAGCCGTAAGTTAGTTCGGCGATGCTTATTCCATTGTCTATGCATTTGACGGCTCGTAAACCGAGGATTGTGGTAGGTAGTTTTGTCGTCTATGTTGTTTGGCTACTCAAGCCTGATCTCGATGCTACCGTTATTGTATGGTGCCAACGTCCTATGATTCAATTAGCATTGCCGTTGATAGGGCGTTGTACGGTTTCTGTCTGATAACCATAGCATCAGACAAATCCGTACAACACTCTGGTAGGATATTCAAATTTTAATATAGTTTTCGTAGATGATATTTGTTACTGATTCAACGGTGAGGTTGAAGAAAGGCATAGCCTCGGGTCACCTTGTAACTGGATTTATAATAGCGATAAAGAACCGATCATGGCTAGGTTTAGTAGCTGGTGCTTCAATTATATCTAGGTACTATTCGAATGTTAACATCTGCTGGTTAGCAGTTTACTATCAGTAAAAATGATGAATTTATGGTTTTAGAAGATTTTCCTGAAATTCTTCAGCTAAAAGTTTATAGCAAAGAGTTTTCGATCATAGTACTATATTTTTCTGGGTGACCATTATAGCTGATGCGATGTTTAGCCCATAACCTATTTATAACTCTTGGCGTGAGAACCGATGGCCGAATAGAGGGATCAAATAAAATGGAAAAGAAAATACAAAAAATCAGTAATCAATTTGATATAACACAATTTAACGAAAGTTTTTTTTTGTGAATAGGCGTTGTTCATAAAATCAATTACTTGCTTTTTTCAGATTTTATTTCAAATTTCAACTGCTCTGGTAATCATAGAAGAAATTTCTTTAATTAGCATAGCCAAGTGCGGGTTATGACTATGCCTGTTTTCCTGCGTATCGTGGTCCTTCACACCGGATCCCGAGGAAGCTAGGTACATAGCACCATGCTTGTCGTTAGATTTACGAGATTGATACAACTCTAACTGATAAAAAGCAACCCTCGACGTTCCACAAAACCGTGTCAGCTGCGAAAGCCGCTGAACCGACTACAATAGGAAAAATCATTGGCCAAGACAAAATATCAAGAAACACAGGAGCATTAAGACTATCTCCACCTTGGTCACCCAGGATCACGACCCTCTAAGGATCTGTAACATTCTCCCTCATATAAAAATGGGGAACTGCTATAGTTCCCTGATAGTGTCTTGTTAATACCATCAATTACAACGTGCCATTTAGGGCCAACGTGCCATATCCATTTTATCAAGAAAGCCTTTAACGAACGCTCTAAATAATCGGTCCACTCTTAACCAAGTTTCGGTGACTTAAATTATCATGTCCCAAAGAACCGCGTAATTAATCCCTACTACTCTGACTCATACTTTCCAATAAATCTCTACGTACATTGCCTTGCTAGTTAAATAAAATATATTACATGTCCTGCATCTCGTATCCATAGGTTCAAGCCAGGATATCTCGTAGGGCAAATTGATGCAAACTCGCCGAGAGACGCCATGTCTCGTGAGGAATTGTGACGTTTAAGCAGGTCTTTTAGAATCATTTAAAAACACTCAGAAAAAGTAACTAGTTATCTCGCCCTTTGCAGTCGGCGATAACTAACTAGCTTGCCAGTAGACAAAAACAATCTCAAAGATGCGTCTCTTTCTGATACAAGAAGATTCATCTACAAATAACTCAAAGCGCAACGATCCTACGTACAAACTGCTTCCTCGCCAACGCGAATTTTTCCGCCCGTTCCGCTATTGTGAGATCAGTAGGCAAGTTTCTCGCCAAAACCGATAACGTAGCCTTTGAGCAAGTTCTATAGGCCATTGGCAGAGCCATAAGCGGCAAACGCTTCGATATGTAACAGTCAGCGCCATTAAGCCGAGCCGAGCCATCTCTATTTCTTCACGGCCCGCTCTTCCGACAAGCAGCGGACTGTTATCAGCATAGGAGATAGTACCGCATTCCTGAAGGGGTATCGACAGTATGCAATCGAATGTGATGTTCCACAGACCGAGCACGCGGACAGCTCCTATTTAATATTTTCTTTACTATGATATATCAATCCTGAAAAAAGACACGCGAATAAAAAAAGCATTCTCGCCTTTCTACCCGGCTCGTTTCAGGGCCCCTCCTAGAACCGTAACATCAACCTGCATACGAAAGAGGGGACTTTCGAAGGTTCCATAATAGGCTCCATTTCCATAATAGCTATCTGGCGCTTCCATCTAAGTGGGATAGAGACTGTGCATCCGCAATGAGTCATTTAGCATCTCCATTTTTCGAGGACGTTCCTTGCGATTGCTCCAAATGACTCAAAGACCGTGTCTTGGTTGAGAATAGACCGATCTTAGACTGAGATACCACTTTCTAAAGCTTCACTCTAACATTAGGACGAATGCTCTCCAACAAAACTTTACGCGCATCATCGTGCTCACTGCAGTGGGACAGTAAGTGGTTTATGTCACGCACCTCGAAACGGTAGGAACTCACCAGGCTATCTCTAAGAACTCATCTAAACAAGCTGGCACAGAATGCATTATATCCCGTAAAAACTGCACAGTGTAATAATCACTAAAGCGCCAGTTTTACTCAACCACTCGGACACATCGGAGAAAAATTATCTAGTTGTTTCTACCTTGGAATCGGAGGAAGACAATTTAGACTACTAATGAGCACAAACGATTTCTTAATTACGTCTCTTTCTATCAATACGGGATTTCTATGCCAAAAATTCAAAGTGTAACGGACCTGGACTCTTGCTACGTACCAAAACAAAATTTGCCACACGGTTGACGAGTGCAAGGTCGGCAGGTAGAAGACCCACCAAAACTGGCAACACATCTGTTGAAAGGTTCTGTAATTTTAGTCAGCGATAACAGCTCGATGGCGCATAAGTCAGTGTACTAAACATATAACCGTATATAACAGTGGAAGGGTAGAGCAATTCAGCCCCAAGCTGGCACCGGCAAGTCGGGCCATAACGTGGAGAGCAACCCGAGTCCTCTTACCGATGTACCGCGCCTGTGGTAAAAAGCTCCGACGTGAATCCAGGACCATGCCCAAGTATGTGGCCTGGTCCCGTATACCGTTCCTGGAAGCGGCCATTACCACAGATGGCTTACTCGCCAGCTTGCCCTTGAAGAGCACAGCCTCGGACTTTGTGGATTGAAACGAAGCTTATTCTTAGTGTCTTAGTCATATAACCTGGTAAGGGAGTACTTTGCCCGATTCTCTATTTTCCTACCACTCGCTCCTCCAACCAGCAGCAGAGTGTCATCCGCATACGCGATGGTACCGCATCCATAAAGGGGTATCGCGATTACTTCATCGAACATGACATTTCACAAGATAGGGTGAAGGGCCGACCCCTACGAGAAGTTCCTGGTCATTATTGTCTCCGTCCTGCAAATAAATAGCTCGATCGCAGAATAATCCATAACAATCCGGCCGAGGTGCGCTATAGCAAAGTTCTTGAAATAATGTCCAACGTGGACATTACGGATCAAAAACCGAATTGATTCTCAAAGAGATAGGAGACAGTTGCGCCAAGAAACGCGCCGTCAGTACCCGCTCGAGCAACTTCCCGGAGATCGGAAGGAGCGTAATATAGCTATAACATTTTAGATCGTTAGGCGAATTCCCATTACTTTTCGGTATGATTTTAGGCCTCCCCACTTTCAATACCTTCGGAAAGTGGCCCTCGCGGAACGACAGTTAAAGGTCGTAAATATTTCATATGCTGGGTATTCCATACTACCTTAACAATCCTATTATCGACTCTGTCAATGCCTGGAGCCTTTTTTCAAATCAAGGTTCTTCACGATGTACTTCAGAATGATGCAACTCCGGATCAGAACTACTAACCGGAACTATGCTTATTGCATATATTGTCATTAGGGAAAAACGATGTCAAAAGATACTCGAGAATCTCGCGAATGTTTCCGGTGTAACTCTAGTCGGTTCTCTTAAGGGCCCGTTAAACAAAGGGTTTCAAGGAGCTCCGTACACTTCAGCATACAGCACCCAGTGATCCGAATTACCTACGCTGGTAAAATGGGCAAAAGAAGCTTTCATTTACATTTCATGTACTGGGTAAATTATTTCACGTCACACCACAACTCCAATTTGAACTAAGGAATCATATTTGTAACGACCAACACGGATTTCGTATTGGACGTTCACCTGTTACGAATCACGCGCGTTTCCTCGATTATATATATGGTCGATTTCAAGTAGCTGCAACGTAATATGAATGCTGTTGTCGAGTGGAGCGAGGCGAGCACTCTGCGACTCGTTTCAATTATCTACTCAGTGCTGAGCTACAGTCGAGCACGCGCTCCTGTCGAGTATGAATACACCACTGGCTAAGAGTACGATTTAATTCACACCTGACTTCCTTGCGGATGTAGGAAACAAATCTGTTAAGGATTTCCGATGTGTTTCGCCAATTAATTGTAAACGACTTTAGTACGACGCAAATTAGGAGCAAAGTCTGATAGCTGTTACATCAGAGTATGACGTGTTTGTGGTAAGTGAGAGTAAACGTGTTGAAATGTTTTGATTCCAAATCTATTAGCGTCTTGGAACATAATAATTACTCTAAATTTAGCCTCAAAAGTACCTCAGAAGTTAGAATATTTGGGTCTAATATTATTTTATTTTTGGCATTTACATTTACACAGTGTATGTTTCGCCATAGGTCTAATCGCAAATAATCGAAAAAAACACTATCGATCACCACAGTGAAGTAATATTTTTTTCTAATTATACGAACATTTTGATTTTAATTTATATGCAATGGGATTCCCCTATTTTGTCAACCAAACTAGGGTAATTTTTTCTGTGGTGTTAACCACGGAACAAATTATTAATGTCAAAACTCTTCGCCTTGACTGATTTATCACGCGAGCGATTTCGTTATCAACGTTTCGATTACGCTCGGGGTTGCGCAATGCTATGTGCTAGGCATAAATTGAAAAATTACGTCATCGTCTTAATGCTAAATCTTGCGTAGTAAATATTAAAGTATAGGAGTTGGTACTTGTTCAATATTTTCTTATTATGTATATACTATGTACATGCCATGTTTAGACTTGAAAAATAACGGCATTGTCGGACTGTTTCGGTCTAACTTTTCGGTTTAACTTGGAATGAAAAATTACGTCATCATCTTAATGCTAAATCTTGCGTAGTAAATATTAAAATATAGGAGTTGGGTATTCGTTCAGTATTTTCTTATTATGTATATACTATGTACATGCCATGTTTAGACTTGAAAAATAACGGCATTGTCGGACTGTTTTATATTCGGTTTAACTTGGAATATTATTTAAAGGTAATATTCGTAAAAGTATGAAAAATAAAATATTATAGTTTTATATATAGGTATTCGTACCTATTTTGGATTATTTAGGACGGTCGATTAAACCTGAAAATATTGTTTTATAAGAAGACTTTTCATAATAATTGATCCATGTTTTGTAAAATTGTCAATTAAATAAACTGTATTCTGTTGGGTAAGCTTCAAAACATGCAATAACAATACAGCTATTTTAATGGAGTTGTTCAGGCAAAACTAATTTTTCTGATAAGCGCTTACGCCCTATAACAACTTATACACCACCACTATAATGCTGATGTTGGATCAGCGTCGCTATACCGATATCTCTCTATGACGAGGTATCACGATAGATAAGGTAGCTTTAAATTAGTGTATATACCTAGACATTAAATCCCTGAAGACAAAGTATATACTTAGTCTTCAGGGATTTAATGTCTTATAATTGTATTAATGAAATGTATATTTTTTAAAAGTAGAGTTTATTTAAAAAGTGACACAATTGGCGGATTTTTCGAGAACTACCAATTTAAATTAGTTTTCTTATTTTAAAATAGTTAATGGAAAATTAGTACCAACTTAGTAATAACAAATCAGAGCAAAATTAATGAAACGAATAAATAACTATTAATAAAAATACAGCAAGAATTTAAATAATTAAGAAAATACCTTCAACCACAGATTACAGAATTGAGGAGATATGTTATGAAAGGTATTTAAATGGATGCGAGTCTTGCCTACATTGCTTACCACTACTCATAAGAAGAGTATACGGTAACTCCATGCCCGCGACATTCCAGACACACACACATTATACGTACTAAAATATTGGCGCTTTACACACAAGTATAATACATTAACATAATAACACAACCGCAATCCTAGAGTGTGGAAAACATCAACGATATATTATTATTGGCTTGGCTAATAAGCAATGAGTGTTTTTTCGAAAATTATCTGGAAAATAAAGAAACGTTCTCGAAGCTTCCATTATCGAAGACATATAAAGGGCGCGGCACGCTCTAACTGATTCAGTAGTAACTAAGACGTTGCACTGTTGACACGCATAAAATATGGATGATATTAAGAGGCATGTGAGACACTGTCTACTCTACAAGTACGAATCTGGTCACTCTGCTGCCGAAGCTACGCGTAACATATGCCAAGGCATAGCTCCTAAAGCAATATCTGAAGCTACTGCAAAACGATGGTTCCAGCGGTTCCGCAGTGGCGATTATTCCATGAGTGGTCAACCACGCTCTTGTCGACCAGTGGAATTGGATAGCTATAATTTAAAATTGTTCATTGAAGAAGATAGCTGATAAACGACCGGCTAGCAACTGAGCTCGGGTGCTCTCACGAAACTATAATCATTTACACAGTTTGGGAAAAGCTTGAAATATTATGTGTCGGTACCACATTTACTTAGCCCGGACCAGCCGTAGCCGTATCCCGGTCCTCATATACCCAAACAGAACCACATGCGTTTGTTATGAGTGTCGATTTAATTAAAAATGGTTTAAAAAATTTCTATATTTTAAAATATTTCTTAGTTTTTAAAAATAGTTACATGAAATCAATAGTTATAAGAAATTAATAGTTACATGATGAATAGTTACCTGAAATCAATAGTTACGTGATCAACGGTTACATGAAATCAATAGTTATATGATCAATAGTTATTAGATCGACGATTAATTTTAATTTGGGAATATATTATAAAATTATAACATTAACGACCTCTCATTATTTATTATCCAACCTAATATTATCAATAATTCGCAATATATTTATCCATAAGTTTACCATATTTCTACTTATGGAAACGAAACTTATAAAGAATGATCAATAAAAGTATGTGTTATATATGTAGTAAGAACATGATATTCATAATTACAAATACGGATTAATAACTTTCATATCACGATGAATACTTTATTAAACATTTTTGACTTGTGAGATGATTAATATAATGGTACTTTATACGAATATATTTTGAATATTGAATATATTTGGAGTTAATTTTGTAGAAATTCATTATTCACAATTAAATGTAACTACGTAATGTATTATTTCTACTTCCTTTAATTTCTTTACCACCAGTTGTTCACACAGTTCTTTACCACCAGTAGTGGTAAAGAAATTAAAGAAAGTAGAAATAATACTACATCACGTAGTTACATTTAATTGTGACGAATATATTTGACAAATAGTCTTTAATTTTTAGTTAGAAAATTGTGTGTTTGAGAAGATTGAGTTAAAAATTTTTTTTCTTGAAATAACGTTTTGAACAAAATCGATATGAGATGAAATTGAAGATAAACGTCATACACTAGCTTATAAACTATAACAAAGCTTCAAAAATATTATTTATGGTATTTATTTTTCAAACTTGATTCTGTCAATTATTTTCTTTAACTCTGTCGTTCTGGAAGTCTCGGTAATGAATGAGGATGTATTACACTCTAAAATAAAATAAAAAAAACAGTGAGCCGTCACTGGCAGATGTGAAACATCGTGTTCGTACAAGTAATACGCATAAAATACAAGATTATTACAGGAACTAAATATAGCATAATGAAAAAATAAAGTATTACGAATTACTTACAGAAAATGGTGACTTTATTTAATAAAAATTTATTTACAATTAATACAAAAATAATAAAGCACAGGTTATGTGTACCGTAGTAAACAACAGCGTCGAACTGAGTGAGGAGGGGGTCGCGTAGTCGGTTGCGCATGGCGACACGTCGCCATACCGTACACTCTATTACATATAGACTATATATATACCTTAGTACAGCGTGGCGACCCGTCGCCACGGCAACCGTCGCCACGCCAACGATCCGGTTTATACCTGCGCCTATAGATGTTTCACATCAACATGGAAATGAGTATTAAACTTTCCAGTTCAGTTATTTTTCTATTTGTTAGCTTTAAGTTAGTTAAAGAATATCAAAATTAACTTATCTAGTTTATCAACAAAAAAGTATTTAGTTTAAAAATATAAATAATAAAGTTACCGTATCTAAATAGGGAATTTTTGCGTTATGAAGGGTTGAAATTGAGGTTGCAGTAGAAGTTGAAGGTTAACTGCTAAAACTTGTGAGTAACAGTAGACGACTATAAATTAGATAAAAAGTGTCGAAATAATACAGGGGAAAGTGGGGGAAACAGGAACACCTAAAGAAGAACATAAATAAAACAGCGGAATTGAGACACAATTCCTATTATTGCTTTATAATCGATTTAACTATCCATCTATCTAATTAACTAATCAACATTTATATTTTTTTTTACAAAATGTAACATTAGGAAAAAGAAACAAAAGCCTTAGTGTTCGTGTTCCCAGCACCCGAACACCAAGTGGGCTAATTACGAATTGACATCTTAATTACAACAGAGATCATATTTATAACCCGTCGTTGTTGACTGTACATTTATCATGAGCCCAATTTTCACATACGTAGCACATAGTTCAATATTCATCGGCGGGATTCATATAATTTACAAAAAAATACAATAGTAGTCATTTTCGTTCTTTCCTTTTCTTATTTTGACCAGGATCATTAAAGTCTTTAATATTCTTGAAATTGTTTAATGCTCTTTTAGTCTCTTTGTTTATTGATTTTCTATTATTACGTTTCAGTCTTTCTATTTTAATTTCTTTTTTTTTTGTATTTTTTCAGATCTTCTTTTGATTTCTTCTTTTATTGCTCGTTTTCGATTTTCATTCTCTTCTAGTTAATCTTTTACAGGTGTGCTTGTTAGAAAAATTGATTTCTCTTTATAATATTGTGCTTAGATGTTTTGGGAGGAATTATAGGCAATTCAATCATTTCGGATAGAGAAACTAACAGCGTGCTTATCTCGACAGAACGTGTATCAGAAGCTTGGACATCGAAAGCTTCAACACTGTGAACTTGTACAACTGCAGATATATCAGAAGCATAACTGCAAGCATCGGGAGCTTGTTAGTCATAAATTGTCAATTTGTTTGTGTGAATGTCGGTTACTCGATTATTTGGAGGTTGGGTATCGGTCTGACTGTTTTGTGTTGGAAATATTATTGCCTATGAGCTATTATTCTGGGAAACGTATGGCTGAATTGGATCAAATTCAGTAGGGCGTAGGGAATATATTCATGCAGATCTGAAACCACTTGCTGCTTTTTCAAGATCAGTGTACCGGTTAAAAGCATTCGTAAACAATTCAACGATCTCGTATTCTGCGATGGGCTTCTCAAATATATCTGACATTTAATTCTCACATTCTTGATTGTATGCAGTCTTTAGAGGATTAAAAAATGTCTGAGTTTATGTGAGGTGTGTGGTAACAGATTCAGTATAACGATTCCATGGTCTCTGCAGAGTGTGTATGCATTAAGACTGACATGACTCTCATGGTTATCTAATTTTAACAAAATTGGATTTTCTTTTAAAGGCTTTGCAAATGAAATAAAGTGGTGTAGCCAATCAATAAATAAGCTTTCATTTATCCATCCAGAGCTCCAACCATGTTAGGGTTACTGCCTTAGTAACAGCACTTTCTTTTAAATATAAAAAATGGAGGAATATATTGGCCAGTCACACTAAATGCACAGACACTATTGTTGCCGAAGGGGATCCCCCTTTCGGCACTCGTTGCCTTACCAATTTGTTTTTCACCTTTTGCTGCCAATGTCAGGTTGAATATGATGTTTGTCTTGTATAGCCTTCAAATTATCATAAAACATTTTTACGTCAGCTTCATTAAACGCAGATATACGATTTAATGAAGTTGCCTCAGGTGTACTCAAAGATATAACGTGATTTCTCTCCATAAAATTGTAATAGCAGTCTTTTACGGCTAGCTGTTTAGTCGATCAAAGTTATGAGGATGGTTATTCCGCTCTGCAAATTGGAAGGCTATTCGGCGAATTTTCTTATCGTCAATCCATAAAATAGTTTGCTGTAATGTAGCCCACGAGTTTTAATTCTTGCTAGTATATAAATAATGGTTTACTACCAGTTCTTGGATATTTTATTACAGCCTTCTACAAGTGGTCGAAAATTGTAGTTTTTGGCACGGAATAATTTTCTGCTGCTTTGCCAATAGTCAATTTTTTGGTTTTAACATCATCAGCAGCTTTTAGGAGATCTTCTAGTTTATACTTTGTTTCTGTCTTTCAGATATAATTACGAGGCATATAAAACAATAAAAAATGGAATGAACAGGAAACTAACGAAAAAGGGGTAATGCCGAACGTTACAGATTACCTGACATGGCTTGTTCGCTATTGCTCCGCAGGATCGAAACGATTAAAATGACAAAAATATTATAGGTTATATTACTTTTGCCGTTAGCGTGATTGTCATTTAACTCAATAATTTGTGCGTATTCCAGTATGTAAAAGTTAAATTACTATTGTTGATAGAAATAAAGCCACATGAAGTTACATCTACGAAAAAATTACATCAAAAACACACAAAATAATGAAAAATCCATACCTTGCGAGCGTCTGTATCGCCCGTGTTGTTGACTAGTACTACATGCGGCGTGACCTTTAAGGTGGTGGTGAACAAAATACGGCCATCTCTTTCTAACACATTAGAACCGTTGCATTCGGGATTATTCCGCATTCGTGTTTCCCCCACTTTCCTCTATTATGTAAAACGGTGTCTAGTCTCTTATGCCACCACGAAATAACATAAAATTTTAAAAAAATCACTTCAAATAATTATTAAGATAATCCATTTTGTTAACTGATCAATTATACTATTACAAAAAATAGGGGTCAAAACATAAAACAAACAATCATTTTATGGTATACATATCTAACGATAAAATTTAGTCAATACCGTGATGAAAATCAAACTGCTAACAAACTTACCGGACAACATATTACATGAACATATAGCTGAAGCACAGCTTAAAAAGAATAAAGATTTTTATCTGTAGACTGGAAAACAATTTTTTTCGAAATGAATTATGTAAATTGAATATATTCTTCTCTGTTGCATGGAATACATGCAAATACACATAAAAAATACATATAACATAAAAAAATAATTTTGTTACATTTGGCAAAGTGAAAAAGAAAACAATCGTTTGAATTCTAAAAAAAGGTCGATATAATATTCAATTGTAGATATATTTCATATGATAATATTGATGTTAATCCACGTACCTCATAGTCCTGCACGGCACTAGCATTGTCATTTATATTTAAGTCGATTATTGCACTTAATTTATAATTATGAAATTTCAGTTTATAATATAACTGATTGTAATTTTGTTATTTAAAATATTGCTTATTTAAATAAAACTGCATAAAAAATACAAATATTGTAATCATGAAAAATAAAAGGCAAATAAAAGGTTTAGGTTTGGGAACGATCCCAAAATTTGACGGCAGTTTAACTTTGAGACTTTGTTAACTTACTTATTTAACTAGACACAGAGTAGAAATTGACATAATGTCCTTGTACTTAACGCTATTTTATATAAATTAGAAGGCAAATGGATAATTAACATTTACAAAAGTAGATCGTGGATAGAAATAAAAGAAGCTTTAATAGTCCACTTCGGCAACCAACACGACAAATCGTCCCGACATCATCTATTTGAAGCAGAATTATTATCAATAGCCCCAAAATTGTGACAAAAGGTGCTAACAATTATTAAATATGATTTACATTTAAACTAACCAGAATTTCAAAGCAAAAGATTTTTTTGGCAGTACTTGCCAACAAATATATGAACATATCCACCAAAATAATAATTCAGTAGGCAAAACGTGGGCGCGAGAGAAGCCAATCTCGATGAGTGGCTTTTCTTACGCCCATATGCACCACACATGGTCAAGACTGTCAGTCAGTCTTACTGATAGTTAAAAACGTATTTCTGTTTCTCATTAACTGTCAGTCGAGTCGGCACAATAGTCTACCGTGCCCTATTGTACGGTCTAATCGGTAAAGTATTCAGACAAAATATATTTTTAACTGTCATTAAATCTGACTGAGAGTCCTGACCGTGTGTGGTGCATACACGCGTTACAGCTCTCTCAAAATCAACTGTAGGCCGAAGATATTGTATAATCACTTCGCTAACCATAAAGACAAAAAATTACAATTTTCACTCGGGCCGAGACAAACAACACGTCACGTAATCGAAATTAACGTCGGTAAACGGGAATTATTGTATATGCAGATCAGCAGTAACAATTTATATAGTATACTACATTGTAGAAATATATTACTCGAATGTAGAATTACGTTACGAAGCATTTACGGTAACGAACGTACATTGCACGACCAAAACACGGACATTCGATAAAATTACGACCATTTGAAGAATTTAGAAACAATGAAAATAATTTTTAATTTTCATAATGCATTTGATGGTTTAATAGGAATAGATTTATTAAACAAACTACAAGCTAATATACATTTATATAATAACGAATTAATAACCAAAAATACTATAATTGAGATAAAGTTTTTACAAGATTTTTAAAACTATAAATGCATATACCTTCATAGAAATGATTAATTATTAAAAAAATGACATAATTTTCACTTTAGATTCATCGCTTAAAGTCCTAAGAACAGATGCCTAAACGATAGTTGGACTCAGTCCCCTAATATTACACATGCATATTTCCATCTTAACACCGACCCTAACGATTTCTATTCCATACTATAGAATACAGTAACATCGACTATAACGATGTAGAACAACTTTACGTACTTGCTGTATAAATTAAGAAGAAAAGGTTAAGGTAATTGAATCATGCAAAAGGCTAAGATAATTGAAACATGCAAAAGAAAATCATGCGAAAGAATAAAGAAATATATATCGTTATGAAAATTCACCACTAACGTTCGCGAAGAAAAATTTTAGTTAAATTCATAATTCCCCATTTTTCAATCGTACATCTTAAAAATCTGAATATTATCATTATAACATGCCATTACTCCAAATATATTATGAGATAACCTTTAAAATACAATATCTAAAAATACCTTAATTTAAATTAAATTTAATATAATTAATGTTAATAACTTTTTAAAACTTAACAAGCTATAAACAATTAATATAATTTTTAACTCATTTAAATTTATTATACAATATTAATTTAAATTTTTTAAATTTTTTGTTTTAAAATATTTTAATTATAAAGTCATTCTTGTGATAATAAAATAAATAATTTTTTTGGCCAAATTATTTCATTTAACAAATTATTCTCAATGTAAATGCTATATTTAAAGAAAGCTTTAATTTTTCTTTGATCCGACTTATCTTTTTCTAATTTTTAAATATATGTTACACCAATTAAAAATCTTTTTGGTTTATAGTTATACTGAGAGATTAAAAGTTTTAAAAATAGAATCTCTTTAAAACTATACAAAGGTTATCGACATTCTTTTCAATATTATTGATCTCCACTAAACTTATCGTATATTATCGACACACAAACAATTCGGTTTGGGTTACGCGGAATTTGAGACTAAGATAGTCGATATAATAAGTCTATGGTCACAAGTGAATATTGCACCCTGTATTATAAATACCAAAGAAATAGTAATGGCTATTATTGGACACTATCTGAATCTTCTATTAATTACCGATCCAGATGAATATGGAAATTATTATCAATTCATTAATTAAGTAGTTACTATTCGGATAATGTCATTATGTCTGTGCTCAAATTACCTGTAATATATGCATACTTGAACGATTACCATCACCTGTATGCGTCATCAATAATACTATTAGCATCCCTCCTAAGCCATGTCTGACTGTTAATGAGAACGGATCAACATGCCGAAAGATTAACAAATATATAATGGCGAAAATAACGACCAAACGACAGGAGGAAGATGATTGCATTACAAACATAAAGAAAATGAAGAAAAACTACTATCTGTGTACTTTCACGCGCTTAATTATGAAGACATAATAGAGCAGCTTAAAGTAGATAGCTTTACGATCGTTTTTCCGAACTCAATGCAGATCACACTAAAGTGCAAAATTCGAGAAAAATATGTAATTATCAAGGGAACAACCTTTATAAATGTACCAAAGTTCTCTACATCGACTATTAAGATGTCCAATATGGAAAATGAAGAGAACGGGGACACCTTATTCCTACTTGTTCAGAACAATATTAAAATATCTAATAAAAGTCTACAACAAAGGCTCGTTTCACTAGACAACCTACAGGATATAAAAGTAGGAACAAAAAAATTACTTAAATTAAAACTTGACAAACTTTCGTTTAATTAAAATTTTACAAACTCTTCGCGTTTACCATATGGAAATACTCTGTTGGAACTTATCTTTCCTTATTCATTTCTACTGCATAATATCAGCAGTCATTATCTGACGACGAAGGAAACGCAGAGCTATTCAATTAATTCAAATTTCTCGGGAAACATAAGTTATAAAATTATGACTTGTTACTTAACAAACTTAATGGTGCCCAGATTAAGTTATTTTCCGCTAGTAACAGATAAGGTATGGTCATTATTATCGGTATAGCATTATTGAACATTATTTTAGACTATAATGTAATATATTAAAGTTTATTAGTATATAATATATGTGAATATAGTTAGCAAAATAAAACAAATTATAAATAAGTAAGTTACATATGCAATTTTCGAAATTCTATTATTTAGAATTAATACAAACAACAATATTTTAAATAAAGAATTGACCGGAAATAAAACCAAAACATTATATTAACCAAATATTATGATTTGTTACTTAACATTTATACCTTTGCCTTTTTTTAATTAAAAGTAAGTTAACCGTCTTTATTTTGGTAATAGAACAAAGTCTATTGTGTTTCGCAAGACTCCGTATCTCTTTCCGGATAGCTAGAATAGATTTTTAACTCAAGGCAGCGTCTTTCGGAGAAATGATATGTGTTGGTAAAACCCATAACGCTAATACTTGACACCGCATAGGCCACTGCTGGAACGCTGATGCTGGATCAGTGCCACAACACCAATATCTCTCCCCTTAAGAGGCATCGTGTTGATTACAAGTTAGTCATAAATTAGTCGGTGTTTATTCTTAGAGACTTAACATCTCATGACTGCATTAATTAAATATATATTTTGTTTAAACTAATCCTAATTATGTAATAATTTATTACTAATCAGTCAACATAATTAAATATTCCGGAGGGCGCTAGTGGTAGTGTGATATTAAACGAAAAAAAGTAAACGAACAAAGAGGGTAGCGAAGGCTAAAAAAAAATATGTCGTCAAAAAGCAATTTCCACAATTAAAATTTATTTCAAATACGTACCTACGGTTATTTTATATTATCTGACATCATTAACAAATTGAGCGTTATATTTATGAAACTTGCATTTTCTTCTACTCGTATGATTTAAGTGAAGTTTACGTTTTAGCAGATTATGTTTGGAGTCATATCAATAGATAATTTAGATTTGACGGTTCGACATTAAATGAATCTTCATATATCATATGGTGTTCCTAAACCATACACCAAAAATCAATGAACAAAATTTAGTAGTTTAGTCACATGAATAGTTCAAAAATGGTTTGTACTTTCAAATACGGTGTATATAATTTCAAACAAGCCGCGCTGCTTTGCTACCGGTGCCGACAAAAACAACAACCGCCGTTTCCGTCGCTGTTGTCACGTAAAATAAACATTGCAAATTGTGTTTACGTTTGGTTTATATTATAATGCTACTTAATTTGTACGAATTTTTTTTTATTCTTGGCGTAATTGTTTATTTCACAATTTTAAAATATTTATCTGTGTTTTGGTGGTAGGGAAGAAGCTGGCTGCCCTCTTTGGTTAACCTGCAGTACGATATTCCATCGTCGATGCTTATTTGATCTTCCTGGGAAATGATTACTAATTTCATTAGTTCGCTCTTCTTTCTATTTATTTAGCAATTTTTTTACCCATGAAACTAGAAGAAATGATGACACCGGTGGGTGTGCCGACCATAGCTCTAATAGAAAGTATTCTCCTGGCGGACAAGATCGACATGTTGACATTTATACTTCAGTATTCTCAAAGTAGACAACCAATTTTGTTTTTAAATGTTTATCCCCGAAACACCCTTACTTGTTCTCAGACCAAACGTCCCGATGAGATTCAAAACTTTTATGGCAGTGACCTCGTGTGAGAATGGAAATTAAATGCTAAACTTTTATTTTCGTAACTTTATAATACAAATGATAATGAAAATACTTTTATTTCTCTCTAAATTATATAATATTCATTAGGAGTGTAATATTAGTTAGTTTGAGATTTTCCGGAATGGCAGGTACCATATGTCATTTCCCGGCCGACAATCTCTGTGCAAAATATCAATCCAATCTGTTGTAACGTGAAAGAAGAACAAAGAAACACATTTCAGAATTTATAATATTAGTTGGGATCGTAATCTTAGTTAGGATGAATTTCTTGAATTGGAAAATAATCTACGTCATTCCCTGGCCCCCCGACTATCTCCGTGTAAAAAACACTTCGATCCTTTGCTGTGGCCCGACGTGAAAGAAAGAAAAGCAAACACTCTTTACACTTTTTATAATATTAGTTATAATTAAAATATTAGTTAGGGTGAGATTTCCCGGGATACAAAATGTATCCTATGTCATTTCCTGGCCCGCCAACTACCTTTAAACAAAAAATCAAGACCATTCGTTGTTGCGTTGTGACATGAAAGAAGGATAAACAAATACACTTTCAGGTTTTAATATTAGTTGGGATTGAAATATTAGTAAGGATGAGATTTACCGGGTTGGAAGATCACTCACAAGAGAAAAAATAACTCCGATCTGTTGCTCCGTTGTGACGTGAAAGAAAAACAAAGAAACACTCTTTCGGAGTTTAATATTAGTTGAGATTGTAATATTAGTTAGGATGAAATTTCCTTGGTTGAAAAGTAGCCTGTACCATTTTCACACCCGCCAATTATTTTCATGCTCTAATAATACTAATAAATATTTTGTGCAGTTTTAATAACTAACTATTCACTCATATCTCAAATCACTCGAGAAAAACAACAACGCATAGATCACCTCGAATATCAGTACAAGCCATATTGGTTGTCAGTGTTGCCACTCCTAATATTTAATTTTTAACGATCCAATTCACGGTCTGCGTTCGCTAAGAGCGAGTTTCACCGGTCACTGCCAAAATTTTTCAGCTGCCAAATAATAGTGCCAATCTAAGAAAATGAGAATGAGGATAAATAATTCTACCAGCACTCATATTGGCTAATGCTGAAATTAATTTACCCTAGTATATAATTAAAGTAGAAACTCCTGCCTGATCTCTAATATAATATAAATTATATAAGATGCACTAAATAGTTTCATATTTTCAAAATTAAATTTTTTTGTCCCTATATACTCGCTCTAATAGAGCATAATGCTTTTTCGATGCATCGAATAAGAAACATCGATGTATCGAATCAATCAAAGGCCATACAATACGTCGGTTTGTTCTATGTATAGTTCCAAAAACATCGAATTTTTTTAATACATCATGTCTCTATACGTAACTACACAGTCATACTTAGGTAACATTTAGATTAATCACTTTTAATGTCATTGTTAAATCATTATTATGTGACATCGATATTAATAAGGTTAAGATGATGTCACATGGTCACAGTCACGTAAAAAATGTGTGAAATAATGATTCTCCTATGATCTAAAACTTATGTAATGATCTAAAACTTATGTGACCTGGCATGACGTCATTCTAATATCAGTCTTGTGTCAATGTGTTCACTGGATCTTAAAGGTTCGTTTAAAGTAATTGAAATATTAGATTTACCTGAAAGTACCATCCGATGTTGATAGAAGTACCAACCGATGTTGATTTAAATGTAAAATTATTTGATGTTTCGAAGTGTATCCTCTATGGGCTGTGTCTTTGTTGATAATGTGAACCAGTAGCTATTTTGTAGCCGTAACCCGATGAAAATCGGTGTCTTCCGATGTATTTCGAGTAGTTCGAGGGAGCGTGGTGCGAGATTAACATTGGTGGAGATCGGGTCTTGAGAAGACCGTAGTCCGTTGTTATGCGGTTATCTATGGACTATGAACTGGATATGGAGTATGGCGATCTATGGACTGAATGCGCGTATTGGGGTCACTGGGGGGTTGCCCTGATTGGACTAAACAACAACCAAAGTGGGCCATGGCGATGTAGGTACATACTCGAAACAGTAATTATTTATTTTTGGTCTTAACTAAAAATGTATTTGATGCCTGACTATTGGAGACCTGATTAGTTTGATTACGAATATGAATCGTAACTTTTGTGAAACAGGTTGTAATTATCTTCTTCCTTAAAGTAACAAAGATGTCTCTGGTGATTTATAATCTTAAAGTAACAAAGATGTCTCTGGTGATTTATATCTACATAAAATAGTAAAAATCAACAAAAAAAATTTGTTATAGTTAAAAAAGCCAAAAGGAAGGTAGATGTAAAAATAACCAAAAAAAGGTAAAAACTATTTAATATTTAATTAACATAACACAGCACATAACACACGCCACTACATATGTATTCATTGATATATATATATATATATATATATATATATATAAATATATATATCTGGACTATAATATTATTCGAAACATAAACCATAGACAAAAAGACTTTATTGTTTCCGGAATGTTGTTGGTACCGTATAAACAAGATAAATATATTATCTAGAGCATCCAGGTTAGGTAAATATTCAAGTTGGATAATATCTTAACTTTCATAGCATATCAAAAATTTAAATTTAGATAAATACTAACAATTTTTAAAATATAATTGGTACTAAAACTCGTTAATACCAAAATTTGACCTTTTTGTTTTTTTGCTTTATAGGCATTGATATCGATATTAATATTTAAAATACAAGTATAAATGATAGTAGAAATGATCTTCAAACATAAAACATTTAAGTGTGCTTAATGCTGTTTGGATCTCTTCAGGCTAATCGTAGCCGCTTTTTTTCATTTTTTAGGATTCGTTGACACTGAAACAAACTTTGTGTGGACTTTTAATGGATGTATTTGTACATTGTGTCACTACAATAATATCCCCCTTCAGCAGGAAGGACTGTTTATGTTTACACAGAAGTATGAATACAGAAACACATTAAGTATGAATACAGAAGGTTCATTACAGAAGCTGCATTTTTAGCGCGAATTTGATAATTTAAATTTTAAAAGTGTTTTATATCAAAAATACGGCATACAACCTGGAAATATAAATGTAGTGCTTAAAATGCAAAACAGAACAATTTAAAATAGTGTAAAAAAAAGTCAAATAGTCTATTACGATAAAAAGCTAAAAAGACTACGGACATTGAGCAGAGAGTCCAAAAGGTGCGTTTTGGTGCTAAACTATTTAAAGCTCCAGTGTACAGAGTAGGCGATGTAGTGATGGTGGCCTCCAATTCTGCAGCTACTGATCAAAGTAGGAAACTGTTGGCTAAATCAAAGGGGCCATTCAAGGTAACTGCGGTATTACCTAATAATCGTTACTAAGTCGAAGATCTCCGAGCAATGAAGAAAGCTCGAGTACAAAAGGTCATCGTGGCAGTAGATAGTCTTCGAAAGTGGGTCACTTTCAATGCTCTGGCTTGACTTGTGGGGGCGAGTCTACATTATTGGTTTGAATTGACTGTTTCAGATTGAGGCCAGTATCAGTGCTGATGGCTTGGAGCCGATTAGCAGTCGCTCGGCATGATGATCATGAGCAATTGAGCGGTTGAACAACTACTGAACGACCAGGCCTCATCCGACTGACTCCGCTGTTTAGTGAAGAATCACCGAACGGGTCACCGACTGATGGCGGTGAGGAGTCTGTACTTTTGACCTGTTTAGTCAAGGAGTATTTTATACCACTTTGGTAGTGTACGTCTGGTAGTGTATGGTGTACTCCTATGGCAAGGATGGACTATGAATCGTACCCGTTGAGGGGTAGCCCATGAATTGTACCCGTTAAGGGGTAGACCATGGATTGTCCCGCTAGGGAGGGGGGGGGGACTAAAGACGTCAAAGGTAATCATTGTATCGTGGGTTTTGCTGACCAGGACAGAACTGATTACTCTGTCCGGGCAAAGCTCGGGATGGATGTTCAGTTACCCGCTCATTAAAGTGTTGTAAAATAATATAGCTAATTGCAGTATTTATGATAAATTTCAGAGAAGATTGGTGAATCGCGTTGAGGACGACTCAATTGCAGGAAGACCGAGTGAAGTCCGCCATAACGTCTCCCTCTTCATCGCTGTAGTTATGGCGTACACCACAAGATGACACCACCGAATCTTCTGCACGCCGACGTTTTTATTCTTCATGTATAATATAAAACTATCTGCAAAATGAGCTTAAATCATTCTCTTCTCAATAGTGCTAAATAAAACATATTACTACACATGGCGTAATATTTCTTGCAGCCGAGTTGGCAATGTTTATTGACTTTGCCAAAAATTGGATCTCGTCAAAGGACTTCATCGACTGGAACAATTATGTGAAAAGACAGCTAAGAGTTAAGCACAGAAAAATAAATACTTTTGGAGCAATATAAACTACAACACTACAGAAATATCTAAAAATGAGCCACACCTTACAAAATATAAAAAAAAACATGCAGGAGGAAGAGCTTACTAGAGATGGAAATAACTGTTATTTCCCCATACCTATTATAATGAATAACATCATTATTCAATAACATAGTATCATACCTGTTAAAAAATAACATGTTATTGGACATTATTGACAATAACATTTGTTCCATGAAATTAATTTTCCTTCTGCGTGTGTATACAAAATATGTATAGTTCATGCGTACTATAATCGCTATCTATATTAAATACTACTGGAAAAACGCTAGTTCAATTTTAATTTGGTTTTTGATAGAATATAGGTATTTTTTGTGGACGGTTTCAATCTACATTTAATTAAAATATGTTAAAAGAAAGCCAGGTAATGGCCAATACGTTGAAAAATTACATTTCGAACCACATAGTATTTTTCTAGTTCGATAATTTAAACAAAATAAAACAATAACGCATAGAAATTGCAATTAGTTAGCGATCAACAGTGAATTCTGAATGAATATAACATAAACAAAATTCCAATAACAAGTATAGATTTGAACTTTGTAGTAATTAATTGTTTATTATCATTCGGGAAAAATTCCATGTCATTCGGTAATGTTCCGTCAATACGAAACAAAAGAATAAAGCATAAAACAAATAATATATAAAACAATGAATTGCATTAAGAAAAGGAATGTGCTATTTCTTGCTCCTTTTATTCAGACGACGAATGACGTCCGCTCCTTGACAATAACGCAATATAATATTTTAACATGTTACCAAGCGTAATGTTCTTAATAACATAATGCGTTCTTTCCAATCGGTAATAGGTATGGATCACATAACAGATATGAATTTGAGAACGTTCTAATAACAGATTATTAATCTTTCGGTAAAGTTCGGTGTCATTCGGCGATGCTCGGTAAATATGAAACGAAGGGTAAGACGAAAAGAAACGTGCTGTCTCGCTCTCACTTTACTCAGCGAGTGACGGCCATTGTACGGGCGCTGCTTGACAATACCGCCGTAACATAATATTTTAACATGTTAGCCAAGCGTATCGTTATTTAATAACATAGTATCTGTAAATCGCAATAACATAATATATTAATTTCCATCAATATTATGTTATTCATACCTGTTACGTTATAATTCTGTCATCGCTACAGCTTACTAGAACTATTTATCTAAGAGGTCGTAGAAGTCACCATTCCTATGAAATTATCCTTATTATTAGCTGCTGCTAATTCCATTTAATAAAAAGCGTGATCTTGTATGAAAGTGAAGCTGTACCGTAAGGACGTCATTTTTGTAGGAACATAAAATTTTCTAATTCATTCATAAATAATCTAGCAGAAAATGTTGATAATTGTTCTTAAAATAACTTCTTTAATCAAAACTCCATTTGTTTCTTAAAACTTTTATTAAATTATAAAGTAAAGAATTATGCATTCTGAAATGAATTAGGAATGATAATCTTTGTATTATCATTCCTAATTATAATATTTACCTATTAATACCGTCCTTTATAACTGTGGTAACACTGGTAGAGCTTAACTTTGACATAGCGTATTAATATGTTATTTAGGTTAATTGGGAATAAACAAGCTCTTTAATGAGGAAATATTAGTCTAAATCAGTTTAGTACTTTTAGGTTTAACTTACTACTTTCAGTTGCAGTAGTGAAATTATTCTAATAATTATCATCTCAATGATAAATGCAACGGTAAGTTATTTTCAGAACCTATTATATTTAGAAAAAAAAAATTATGTACTAGTTATATTTCAAGCGATTCCAGCGATTTACAACTGAAAGAAAATGTCAGTCTTTGATCTATATGAAAATGATAAATCAACTTTCAATTTCATCATAGTAACAAAGCTAGACCTTATGCAAAACTAAAAATGTGGTTTTCAGTTTATCTACTTTAAAATATCTCACAGCTGCTTTCAGCTGACGATATGCCAAAAGCATTTCTACGACACGTCGACCTCTTGACATTCAGTTTTTCCAAATGTTTCTCCTATTTTATGCATTTTCATATCATTTGTTTTTAACGCATCATCTGGTACCATCACACCTTCCTTTGGGGTATTTAGTAAATTCGTATACAAGGCTTCATTCAATGTTGATTTTTCAAAAAGAAATGCGTCACTTACCCTTTCATTAGGTCCGACGTTTATATAAATGAAACATATAAATGAATTTCGTATCCACTACAGCAAATAAAATAATATTGAAATTTGCTTGTAATCAAAAAAATCGGAAACACTGTGTGATGGCCATCATATGTTTACTAATTTCATAGCAATTTCAAATATTCCACAATTAGTAATAGTCATCCATTATTTTGTGCCATTCAGATAAGAATGTTAACATGAGCAAGGGCATAAACGTATGTCTGTAATAACACATCACGGCAACATATCAGCCTACGGCTACCTGGAGCACAAGTTTATTTCTTTATACCAGGAATGTTATAAAGAAATAAACCAAATAAACCAAAAACTGCTAAGCAATAGCTTCTACTCTGTACATCCCAAGGTACTTAGTTATTTCTAGTACAAAGATAAAATATTTTAACAGGTACCATATTTGTTTCTCTTATCCACACGGGCGAAGGCGCAGGTCAAAACTACCACATAAAATTAATCATATCTCATTTTAAGGGATATTTCTTGTAGATCATTAGCACACTTTCTGTAAGAATATGTGTTATATATTAGCACATATTATTTAAATTGTATAACAAAAGCAAGACCTCTGAAGATGAAGGGCAACGTAATGGCACTTACCCAAGTACAATTACTGCTGCTAACGCATCCGACTCCTTCGTGACAGCGAGAAAACAAGTAATTAAGACGTGTAAGAAAATATAACGGATGAGGTCGAAACAGAAATGGACGGGTAGCGTCGTACCAGTACTCTCGGAGTAAAGATTGAGGTAAAAAATTTCTTCTCCTTTTTAATCTTAGTCACAAACTTTACTAATTCTAGTGATGAAGAGTGGGTTTAAGAAAAAAAAATAAAGACAAGTTTCAGATACTTCCTCGTGATACGTAACGTAAATACTTGTAGGTGATTTCAAAAAACGTATATAACGTTTTTTGAAATCACGGAATAAAATTGCATCATTTTGTTTTATTTCTTGAAAAATTCTATATTGTTAGGTCCACAAAGCATCCAATTACTATAGCACCTCCGTACAACGTGCCAAAGTATGAGAAGTTTCCCGGGAAAAAGAGTATTACGTATTGTTGGGTTTATTCTATATTAAAGTGGGAAGTTTGAATAAGCTCGTTAAGACTTTCTTTTTAGTGCCATTGATTTTTATCATTTTTTTTCTAATGAGGAACGACCGCTCACACATACGCACGCCCGGCCGACCGTTCATCATATTCAGTTTATTACTTTATTTTCTGCGTTTAAAAAAAAAGTTGCCGTAATATGAAGTAGAGTTGTCTTTTAATACGAGGTACAACATCAAACACAAGAAATAATTTCCAAACTTAGTTTAATTATTATTAATTCATGTAAGTCTTTAAAAACCAGTTTGAATTTTTACACTTAGCAACATGATCTTGAGGGCCAATCGAGATGCCAAATGACATAAAAGAAAAACCTTTAATATGAGTAGCATTACAATAAAAACAGTCTACATTTTGTAATTGGCAATGTTTATTTAGAAATTAATTCCTTAGCATAAAATAAAAATTCAAAAAACCGCCCCCGTTTTACATGTTTGGAAAAGAACATTAATTTTTTTAAATTCTTTCTTCTCTTCAATGGCATGATAGCCCGGGATGGGCCCCTGCCTTCCGCAGAATTAACTCCCAAGCTCTCCTGTTCTTGGCCAGGGACATCCAGTTCGTTAAACTTAGAATTTTAAAGTCTTTTTCCAAGCAGTCGAGTCACCTAAGTTTAGGTCTACCTAATTTTAACACTTTGTTATATAATAATTGAGACTTCCTTTCTTGCAATATTTCATTATTAAAACATCTGTTGCAGACGGACGTACAGATATGATCAAATTATAATGGTTCCTTGTTTTGCTACGAAACCCTAATGAAAATCGAAATATATTGTTTGTCAACTAAGATCTTATAAAGTTATATCTAGAAATCTCATAGATGATGATATTTCAGGAAATAATAATTGGTAATTACACCTTACCATTTAATAATACCTCTATAACATAATACCTAAGTAGGTACTATTCATTAAGTTTACATAGCAATCTGGCTGCCGCGCTATTTAAAAACACTTGTTTTATTGGCCAAACGTGTATTCGCAGCGCACGTTACGAAAACAAAATGTTTCACAAGACAACAACTAGTAGCTACGATAAAATTTTATGGGTATGGAAATAAATACATATTAAATTATCAACTCACTAATAAATTAGACACAAAAAGATCAATTTTAAAAAAGAATATTAAATTGTGCTTATTTCTTGAGCTGAGCCACAATTCCTTAGGTATTTTGTTTGGATTCGCGTAACCATGGCAATAATTTCGGCAAGGACGCACGACTCACTGTGTGAAATAAAATAATGTCGAAATGCCTTAATTGAGTTAGACATAGGTAAAAAGTACGGCTGAATTGAGTTAGACATAGGTAAAAGATACATCTTAATTGACTTAGACATAGGTTAGGTCTTATTTTAAAATAAATAAAACTTATTTGGAATACCAATTACCTTATTATGAGATTTAACCACATGTAATATGTATTTGCCATTTCGGTTAGGTTAGTTACATAGTAAGGAATTACACCGTTCGAAAGTAGAGAAATTGTTAGGTATTATTTATTTTTTTCTGTTGAATATATATTTACGTTTAAATCAAAGTTTACTTTATTAGTATCAAAGTAATTACTTATTAGACTAATATATTTCTATATATTAGTGTAAAATAGTAATAATTTAACATAATAGCAACGATTTGGTGTCTTCCGATTAAAAGCAAATAAAGCGAAATTTAGGTATTGATTGACCTCGTATTACAATACGCATTAAATAGCTGATGTTATATTATTTAAATATTTCTAAAATACTAATTATTGTATACTGCAGTTAGGTTTATTGATGTATTCAAACTTGATATTGTTTTAAAAAATACGTAGATATTGAAACGGTTAATTCAATTGCAAGCATTTCTTTCTGACAGAGTTGCAATCTCTAGTAGTCAGGTACAAAATTAGTCTTTATTTCCTGGGGTGGGGCAGTGCATGTAGTGTGGAAGGAAGCCTAATATAATAAATCTGGAAAGGTACCTGATATAATAAATTTGGAAAATCAAGATTTTGACGCGATATATGGTTAAACCCTAAAGTAAAGTATGGTTAAACCCTAAACCCCGCATCTGCGACCTAGGATGACCTACACAACGCTTTCTGCTAATCAGAGTCCATCCAGTAGCAAGCTAGGGAGAGAAGATCCAAAATGAAAGCCTTTACCTCAATTATTTTTTACTTACTATACCTCAGTCACTAGGGAATCATGCAAAAACGATACGTGATATCGATCTCTCTAAGTCAAACGTGAGCTGCTTCGATGAGTTATTTTGGAGAGAATTCGGAGTCTCAGGAAGCTACAATTACAGGAAAAAGAATTAGTGAGAAGGGATTTTAAAGAACTTAAAGAGCTGAGAGAATTAAAAATTGAGAATCTTAGCACGCAGGGTATACGCTAAATTCCCCGCAACAGCCCGGAATTCCTCAGAAAATACGGAGCAGTTCCTCAGCAGGCGAAGGAATGTGTAGAACGATACGCCAACGTAGCTGTCGGGCAGGACTTTAAAGCATCTATGTATATCCTTGTTCAATTCACCCAATAGTTGTTCACAATAGAGATTAGTGATTGGCAATCCTAATCATAATTATTGACACAGGTATTCTTAGAGAAAACAGGAATTTGGACAAGGTGGCCTAAAATGTGGAAGCGAAAGAAGATAGCATGGTGACATATGTAAGATTTTTAACACGACTCAAGCGCCCATCTCATTTAGTATGCCAAGTGGCATGAAGTAGACGGCAGTGCTGTAACAAAGTAGCTAAAAATTTATTTTCAATAGTTTAATCTAAATTATTAAAACTTATAATGCAAAGTGAAAATAACATGAGAGATAATCGGTACCAAAGCGAAGTGAAAGTATTGTTAGACCGTAATTCTATAGAATTTGCCAAAGAAAAAAAACTCAACTAGAATTTTTTTTCAAAAGAAATGACAAATATTTTATTTGGCTTGATACCTAGAAAAAATAGGAAATTCGTATAGCAATAGGACAATTAACAACTCCTAAATATGTTGTTTTAAGAAAAGTGTCATGAAAATATAAGGTAATTTTAAAATTATACCAGAAGGTACCATTGAAAATGACAGCACAGCTCGGTATTACTACTCATGTTTAAACGTTATATTTAGGCCATTATGACTTGGTGGATTTTTAAGATTTGTAAAAACTCGTTTCGTTCTTCATAATATTGTACCTTTTAATTACGACTTCTGTAAAAAACTAAATCACTTTTGACTATGCGCTATAACAAACCGAATAAATTTGAAGGAGAAAACTAATATAATAGCAAAGACTGGCTTTTTCAATAGGCTTTTTACAGTGACAATCTGACTTTTTCTAAGAAAACCCGAAAGCACGTCAATAGTTCGCAAAGTAGGAAGGTGATAAGGTAGGAAGGTGATAGGCTGCACCTTTAAAGCTGCTAAGGAAGCTACTTGATGAACATAAATTAAAATAAAAGAGTTACGCAATTTTGTCCATAATATTAAACCGGGCATAAGGTTTTTACTCGTTTCTTCCTTCCGTTATTTGTCTAACGTTTAGGTACATGCATCGTTAATACAATTATTTCAGTTACGCGTGGCAGGGCCATAAAAACGTTAAATCAACTATACTTACTGTCTTTTATTAATTTTCGTACAATAAACTTTATCTAATAAATAATAATAATGTTTGGAAAATTGTTTTATTCTCAAATACCTCAAATTGCTACTTTTTATTAAATTTATACTATATGTTATACGGCATTATCAATAGTAGAAAAATATGATTTTTCACAAATCTCAGTTGATCGAGGGCAATAGTTACAACTGAATACCGTAGACACACATACTTCAATGTTCATGTTTCTGAGGATACACCTGAAAATCTAATTATTATCAACCTCCTGAGGCGAATGCATATACATATTCGCATTCTGAATGAATAAGAGTGCAAATATATGCTAGTCGATTCTGGAAATATTTAGTATTATCAAAAAACTTCCAAAATTTACCTAGTATTTCACTTCCTTGAAATGCACTCTATACATATAAAAAAGCTAGAACTGATAAATGTAGTACAAATATAATCTATCTTTCCAGCCGCATATTATTCATAAGCTTCAGCCATTAGATATAAGGATAATGAAGTGGACAAGCACTTATTTGTTAAAACTGTGATAAACTAGTTACGATCACGTTTTGGACAATCGACAACTCAATTCCAAACAGTTAACCTTTTTAAAACATGGTGCATTATATTAATAGCACTAAATATTTTAAAGTATCCCAAATTTAGCCAACTATAATATATTTTCTGACGTAGAATTTATGGTTGTATAAGTAAATGTTCTTGAATTAATCGAACCACAGGCTGGTTCATTATCGGCTCCAGACATAAATTCCACAAATATATTTTAACCTCTTTCTTGTAGCTTTTTCCTTCAATATTGAAAATACTATGTTTCTGACTTTTAAAAATCAAAAAGGTCCATCGCTTATCTCAAGAGAATTGACCATATCCTCTTATAAAATATGATAAATAAAAATTCGAAACAGAGGAAATACAACTATTGTCACTTTGTTTGGTTATAAAAGTAATCTAAAGCAATTAATTAAGATGAAGAGAGAGCAGACAAAAATAATAAAAAATTATCATTTGTCCTATGTACACAGTTTCGTAATGAAACAGAGTACCATTCCTCATTTTGTTTCATAGGCTATTCCATTACGAGAGTAAAAGTTGTGATTGATCAATATAATTATATTTTAAAGAAAAATCCTAATTTTTTCATAATATTTGTATTTGCTCGATTTCAAACAAATAAAAATTTACAACACCAGACAGTTAACGTTCGTATACTAGGTTACATTTTGATGAATGACTATATTTCAAGGGGCGATTAAGAAACAACTAAATCATACAATAAAAAAAATTTAAAAAATATTTTTTCTCCTTGAAATCACTGGTCACTCATGGAAATATGGGTTATATTTCCATAGTATAGGCTATAAAGCCTAAGCATTCGTCGATTCCACTAACAATTTTTATTGTGTATTTCCTATTAAAATGACGTGTTTTTGTGTTAAAAGCAAGGGTTAAATTAAAAAATTAACTATTTTGTAGAAAGTATTTATAAAATATATTTATTTTTTAACTAATTTTTTAAGACACTAGATTTTATAAGATCTTTTACAACGTACATATAGAAATAAAATGTGAACTTAAACAGCCTTTTCTTTTTTGACAAACTAAAAGAAAAAGATCAAAATTACATAGAAATAATCATTATGACAATAAATGATGAAACTGTTGATACATGCTATGTTCAACATGCCATAAAAATACATATTGGCCACCGTTTCGTTTCTCTCCTACATGTCATTACCGAGCACATTTGGTCAAATGGAACAAGAGAGGTGTAGATGTGAACCAATTGTCTATGGTAGTTTTTCTGTTCGTGCGAGTACCACGTATATTGCGAGTAAGTTCCTTTGCAAAGTGTTCGCCTAAAAGCACACCTCTTGTATCGATTCCTTTTCCGATATATGGTGAATAATAGATTATGTATTTTGTACCGCTGTCACACTTCATTTTCAAATAGAGGACATACTTTTCCTGTTTGTTTGGCATGCACCTACATTCGAAATTTATATCTACCTCGAAACGCTGCTTCTCGATGGTAACATTATTTACAGGCATATTTATTGGCACTTTAGCACTACTACTGTATGTATCTCCCATATGTCCCCTATAGTTGTAAAGGGATCTTCTCTTTGACGGAATATTTGTCATCGCAGAAGAAAATCACATCTTTCTTTGCTCATACACGATATGTACTTGTGTCAGAAAACTCTAGAAATCAGGTTATTGTCTTTCAGTGCTGTAGTTAATATCAGAATACCTTTCAGTGAGTTGACCTCATCTTTACTTGTTTTATTCTGCGTAGATACAATTTGTGCATAATTTTGTTTTTTTTATCTCAATCTCTGAATTTTTCCACTTCATAATTTCTTCTAAAATCTAATCTGTCACGAATTGTTCAAATAATAACAGCTGATCAACCAAACCTCTTGCAACACGAACGATATTTATTGCTGCCGTTCTACCTAAAGTATGACCTTTACTCATTGCCCATACTAGCTGTTTCGACCGAGAATGTTTTTTTTGTGTCAAGGTCAAGATATTTGCATTACTATCTGAACTCTCTTCTAGTAGAACAGGTAGTATTTATGGCTCCAACACCGAGCCTAGTGAAAAAGACGGGGAACGCTTAGGAACATCTATTTGAACATGCCTCAGGGTCCGACAACTCGCTTTGAACATCACTTTCTACCTCATAAAGTTCGACATTATCTTCTTCTTCGCTCCGATACTTTTGAGACCTCCTCTTCCAATTATAAATGCGTAATACTTGCGTCAGATAGTGACTTTTTGAAAACTGCAAAAACACAAACACACTGATGTATCAAAAAAAACATACATAACCTAACCATTCGTCAAAATGACGTAATATCTTGAGAATTAATGTACACACATATTTAACGCATCCTCCTTTCGCAAGAACGAGATGCACACTGAGTTGACAAGTGACGAACGTATTCGCCGAATCGACGAATGTTTGGCTAAGAATATTTTAACCTCATAAATTATAATTGTATATCCATATACATGTTTATTGAGTAGCTACATAACTGGAAAATGCTACGATCATTTTTTGGAAAATGTTCGACGCATTTTTCAACATTTTTGAAATTGTCTATGCTGTCAATCTATTATGAAAAGAGACAAGAATAAACGTTTGGAGTGGGTAATGATTTAAAATTTCAGAGACGATAGCTAGAAGACATATCAAGGGTATAACAATATTTCGTGAAGAAATAATGGTGGAAAGTGGTTATTACGATTAGTAATGGTGTTATAACATAATTACTGCTGTATGTCATAACGCCATTATTAATCATGGCGCATAAGTGTATGGTTAGTATTTTAGTATTTTATATCGTAATAAGGATCTAGTGAAATAAAAAAAATCCCAGTTAACTCTAAATTGCAAATGACAGTTGTGTTATAGGAGCTCCTTTATATAATTTATTATCAGAAATCAAACGCCACATTAATATTAGGTACATCGCACAGCCATAATATACCCTCGCGAAAGCGTTACGTAAAATTAAAGACAAAAATACAACTGAGTAAATATATAATCCATTCCCATTTATTTATTTTAAAACATATATGTAAATAATATTCCACCTTTTTATACGTACTTATTTACTTATTGAATATTGCAGCCAATGCGACATAACTTATACATACATGTCTTACATTACAAAGAGCAAAGAAACGCATCACAAAAACCATCCGTTTTATAGTATAATATCATATTGCCACATACCATCTTAAATTGTGTAATAATATTTTCCACATCAGTCTGTACATAATACAAGCAGAGTGCATGCATGGAAATAAATTTTAAAAACACAAAATCACCTTCGATACAATCAAATAATCCAAAATTACGAGTAACAAACGGAAATACTTCCAAATTAAAAGTCTTTTTCATTGCGGATACATATTGAATTATAATTTTATTATAAGTAGTTAACCATACTAATTTTTAGAAAACTAGAAATGGTGAGCTAAAAACCCCGGACATTTTGTTTGTAACCCGTTTGGGGTTTAATCAGTAAATTAAAAGCTCATGTCAGATTAAAATGAAACGCAATTTTAATATCTCATATAGAACTAACTAAAATTATTTTGTCTCAACCAAGTCTTATTAACGCGACACTATTTTGTTTTCGTAAATTCCCCACAATATTATAACTAAATAACAATTTATAAATCTTGATCACTGTGTTTATATTTTAATTTTGTTTAAGAGAGTGCAAGTCACATTAGTCTTAATAATTTAAGTTACAATTTATGGTTTTATATGATTTATTTTATTTGTCCATTGAAAAAGTGAACGAGTTGACAATAAAAATAGCTTCCTATAAAACCCCGGTTGCATTTCAAAAAATTCTCTCGGACAGCGCCAGGAGTTTTTTTAAAAAAAGACCGTGTGCGGGGAAAAGATGACAAATGGCAGCCCATATTGTACGAGTAGTTACTCTTTTCTAATATTTTGTAATCATATTCGCAATGGCGTTATGTAGACATCTAATTAGCGCTCTACAAGTGATCCTCGAAAATAGGACAACTTATTTTAAATTTACTCAGTTATCATTAATATAAATTGTGAGTTATAGATTGTAGTCGTCTATTGTTATTGCCTTATTTTACAAAATAATCCATCAAAATGCCTTATTGCATTATTATAATAAAGTGTTTTAATTTCACTACTATCGCCAAAATGTCCGGGAATAACAATTTTTTCGTAAGTACCTACATGCAACTAATATTTCATTACATTAGTCCTTTTCAATTTATTTCGAATTGCATAAAAGTCAAATGAGAGAAAAATTATGAGAAAGCAATATTTAGTTGTTTTTGTCACATTCACACGATATCAGAAAGTGTGACAAACCCAAACTGAATTCTATCCAAGCACCAAGTAGCTTCCTTAGCAGCAGTTTTAGGATTATTCCGCCATTATCTATAGAGAATGGGCTAATCCGAATTAGCCGTAATATGCTATCGCCAGAATAATACTATCTCCTTCACTCCTATGTCAAGCTCGCTTGCCAATAATATAAGACATATAAGGACTGTAACTATTTTTTGACTCAACGTTTCATTCTTACGTTCATGTTATTTGATATTTGAATATGTTTTGATATTATATTCGTGTACACACTAGCTGGAACCGCATTTTCCCTTCGTTTTATGAGAGTATAACGTGTCTATTTAACCCTTTCCTTACTAATGATACTAATTTGTTACAGTCACTAAAAAAGGGATTAAATAGACAAGTTTCATCATTAGGGATTTCTGATATCATAATTCAATGAATTTTAAATGGACATTCATTATTTTGAAGGTATTGCTTTTTTTTGTAACTTATTATTTTATTGAAGTCTACTATGTTGTTTTCTTTAATTTTAGATTTACAACGATGGAAATTTCAAAGAATACTGTTCTCATTGAATTCTTGCTTCTAAAAGACCTCCCAGATTGTGGTGAAAGGTCTGACGTGACACAATTTGATGAAGAGAATGTTGACGATGACCTTCTCGACCTATGTCGAGAGGTTTCGATTAAGTTTTTGAAGAAGCTCTTGAAAGGATATAAGATGACGTCCGATTATATACTCCCAACATTTGTCGTCCATTTTCAATTAATAAATATTAGCAGAATCTTCGGTTGATCAGGTAACATTCACGTCTCCGGTCCCTAATCACGAATCTGTAATAGAATTGCCATCAACAAATACATCAAAGACTACCCGTAGAAAAACAATCGAACTAAATCATAAGTGAAAAAGCGAGACTTGGAGACATATTTACAGGAATGCTCTACGAATACTGAGGCTGTTGAGAATTGTTTTGCCCATCGTACTATACGAACTGAAATTTTCCTAGTCTTGATAGAATCACTGTTGGATAATATTGTATACCAAAGTAAACTTCGCAAAAAGACAAGGTTTTAAATTTGAAAAAGGAAGAACTTAAAACATTTATAGATATAAAATTTGATATGGGCTGCAATACTCAATCTGCTTGGACTGACCATTATTCTTCGGCAGCTGATCTGAACAATCAAGTCATATCCAAGGCCATGGCGAGAAATAGTTTTGCAATGATAATACTAAAAATGCCTATAATCTACAAGGATAAACTGTACAAAATCAGACCGGTAGTAGACGAGCTAAACAGGAAATTTCCAGGTGAGTCGATGATCAAGGGCAATGGTAGGTCTGCAATGAAAAAAATATTTACCTATGAAACCCATAGAAAGAGGTTATGAACTATGGTACTTGGCTGACCCGAGCGAATATTTAAAGAAATTTATAATTTATCAACGAAGTAATGAACTCTTAAATTTTCAAACGACTAAATGAACAGAGTGGTTTTAGATTTGGCGGAAAAAGAATGGGGCAAAAGTACAGTTATATATTTTAAGTTTCGTTCGTTTTATGAGGGTAAGAGCAATACCTGAATGATTATATTACATTATAAAATTAATATCTCATGATATTTCTGTTATAATGTAATATAATTCATCTATTGCTTTACAGTAAAATCTGAAGACCGAAAATGTTTATGGTTGTTACACAATAATAAATAATAGAAAGGGTCTTCCTGGTAATATACTGACAGATTCTGAAATGAAAAGAGGAAACAATGACTGTAGATTTTCATACCTAGATATTGTTTTTTTAGAAATGGAAGGACTATAAAACGATATATTTAGTCTCCAATTTTCGTGGAGATGAGGAAGCCACTGTATCAAGAAAAGAAGAAAAATAAATCAAAGTCTACAGTCTCCTGTGTAAGGGCAGTAAAAGATTATAATACCTACCTAGGGGGCGTGGATAGCGATGATCGACTGAGAGCTCTATATAACGTAGACCGGATATCAACAAAATAGTGGCATAAATTGTTTTGGGGTATACTGGACATAACATTTGTCAATGCTTATGTCATTAATGGTCTTATATTCGATAAAACTACAGTGAAATACTTTCGACGCTTTATTACTCAAGAATTGATGACAAGAAATTAGCTAGTCAGAAAACGAGGACTTCTAAAGAAAGTTTTGAAAGCCCTGATCCTTCGAAGGGATGAAAATTAGACTATTCTACGCTGAGAGACGTTTGACTGGGCAATAGAGGCCTGTATTTGTAGAGGTACACTCACCTGTATTTGTAGAAAACAGAGAACGATTTTGAATTATGTAATATGAGGAAGATACAATCAAAACCTCAGAGCAAATACTATAATGTATCTTTAAGTCTGAATAACAAGCAAACCTCTTTTGTACAATATCATGTAACAAACATTTGAGCATTTTCTCTGAATAAATATTTTTCATAGTTAATTAAAACTTCATTAATTTTCCTAAGTCCCTATAGTGTTGTGATACACGAAGTCCTTGTCAGTACTTATAAGTAATAGTACATCAAATAATAAGTAATAGTACAATAGTACACAGGTATAAAGAATAGTACATCCAAGTGTAATAAACATCTCCAATGATTCTTATTATTTCTTTTGAACTACTAAAGTAAACTGGTAAAGTTTCTTAAAAGATAGTTCGGCAGTCAAGGGTTAATAAATCGTCATTGGATATACCGATTTCAAATAGCATGTTATGTGAACAATAAATTTCCGTTCCATCACTATTTATAGTAGTTTTATTTCGATTCGTTTTTTAGTGTAAAAAATAAAAAAAAACAAATAATTTGAGTATGAATCAAAGGAATTAAATAAAGACAAAATAAATTATTTTTTTCGATCGACCATCAAAAAAGCAATTTCATAAATTCTGTAATTCTGCTGGTTATTTCAATTAATGATAAGTAATTAAATTTACAATTCTTCCTAAAATTGTAAATATGTGGTAATTATTACCGTTATCTCAACACAACAGTGTATTCCTGTCATAATTACGAATGATGTCTGGGTTAAAGATTTCACAATTTTTTTCTTCCTTTTGAATGTCCCGAAATCTCCTTCCGAAGAGATTTCGAGGAAAGATTATTAAAGACGAATAATTATTTTAGCCATTAAATTATTTCAGCGCTTTCTTTATATGGAGAATCAGTTCATTAAGTGTTTGATATCTATGAAACAGAAATAATCTGGACACTTATATTGTAATACTACTTGTTTAACATAATATAATCGATTTTTTCCAAAATCAAATTTTGTGATGATTTCAACGTTACCTTCATTTCTTACTTCACTCAAAAATAAAAACATGGATACACGTTAAAAAGGGCAGAATTTGCGCATTGTATTTCGTTCCACACAAGTTGTCATATGAACATATAGAAATGTATAATTTTTATGGTAAAAATTCAAAGGTTCAAATTTCACTTGTATCACCGTTTCTGAAAATAATTACAACAAAAACAAAATTACCATCAAACAAGCATTATTTAGTTAAATCAGCATTGTAAGGTAAAATTATCGCATCTGTTTAATCCGCAGATGTGATTAATAACGCAGAGCAGAGGTTTCGACGTGTGACTCTAGATATATATTAAAATTTAGCGAGAATTAATAAATTTTCTCAACATTCTTTGTTGGGACTGAAATGTTTAAAAAATGTTATACCTAATAAAAATAACTTCCTTACTGCGCGGCAGGTATCTATCTAATTGATTTTGTTTTCTATAGAGTTAGACCGATTTAAATAAACAGAAAAATTAATCACCTTCATAAATAAGCTTTCTTTTGGGAAATAATCATAGATATTTCAAAATTTATCCGAAAAAATTAAGAAATGTATTTATTGAGGTATAGGGCCATAGAATAAAGAGTACTCCAGAAGGCGAGAACACGCGCAAGTGTGTCCAAAAAACTACGCATAAAATGCGTAGTTTCAAAACACGGCTGTCGGTACAATTTAAGACACAGCTATGAAAGGTTATGCGCTTTCTACGTGACAATATCGCTTAAAATGCCAGCTTGTGCTATTCCCACCTGCAAAAATATCACTGGACTGAAAAAGAAACAAATGGGGATTACTTTTCATACGTAAAAACTATTATTTAATTTCATTTTCAATTAACTATGCAATTTTAAAATATCGATGTGGATTGTTATCAACAGAAGCGCGCCATTTTTATTGGTGTTGTCACCTCTTTAAAAAAGTTTTTAAAAAAAAAATTGTTTTTAAAAAATTGTTGCCAAATTAAAACATCTTAATTGCTCGATACTGAAAAATGTAAAATTTTATTTGTAAAAAAATTGTGATATGGAAAATGTCGTTGGAGAATTCAGTGTAACGATTGAATTCCCGTCATCGTATTAAATTTTAGAATATTTTACGTATTGCGTATATAATCACTATATGTAGGATTATGACAAGAAACACATGTTACATTCATTCACTTCCACCGTCTTCCTTAATTTATTTAAAATGCGAACCGATATTGTTTAAAATATGAAGAAATTTTATCACGACATTGAATGCTAATTAATATAAATAATTGTTTCGTCCTATTTTGAATTTCTTTAGTATGAGATCGAATATTTTCAAACTTTTATAATGGGCTTCTTCACATTTCTTTTTACTTTAAGACACTAAGATAATTGTTTTCTTTTTGTATTAAAAGTGTTAAGTGATTAATAAAATGGTAAAATGTGACAAAATTTTTAAATAATTTTAATCTAAATACTTTGGCCATTGGTTGTGGTCAGAATAAACATTTTAGAAATTTAACACGGCGGCCTTAATAATACTTCATATAAGCCAAGCCATGACCATATAAATTGATGCAAATCTGAATCCTACTGCTGCAAGCAAATATATTTATATGCGTCGATTTCCTGAAGTCCGTGGGTAAATTTATTCTGTTGGTAACACCGTGCGCGTTGGGGGAGGGTGCTAGTAGGCGGAGCGCGGTGCCCCCTCCACCGATTTTTGGCTTCAGGTTTAAAGAATTTTTCTACTTATGTTTATTACCCTTCATTAAAAGTCATACAAATGCTTACATGCATAATTATAGCCTGACTTTCCTTTGCAGCAAATCCCATAGGACCCTTTCGTCCAGGACTTTGCAAGTGCTTAAAGACCAGAGTTCCATAAAATTTTGGGTGTCAAAATTCGTTTTTTACTTTGAATTTGCCAGCTAGTATCTTGCTAGTGTCGGTGCTCATTTACAGTCGAAAATTTAAAATTTGTGAAACCACTTGGACTTTTACCAACATCCTTTCCTTGGATCAATCTACTTGTCCACCCTTTTGAATTTATGTTATTTGGGTATAAATAAAGCACATGGTTAAAGTTTAAAGTGGATTCATCAAGGTCACATGGGTACAGACATTGGTTTAAATATAAATATTATTTATATATTTTTGTGAAGGTATGTTCTCACGTTGTAAGCTGTTGAACGACTAGACACCAAATTTTAATTACTTAAAACATTTATATTCGAATTAAGTGAAAATCAGTTCAGACGTTGCCATCAAAACAGTTACTAAGGCATTTATTATTAATACAGATAACAATTGGTTTGAGGTTGGATTTAAATTCTCAAACTTACAATAATAAATGTAATAAAATTAATTTTCGTTTGTTACATTCTCTACATGGTCGTGATTATCATCAAATAATATTAAATAAAATACTAATTTAGCAAAATTGAATATAAAATTAGTATCAAAATATAAAAGCCAATTTAATTGCCTGTAAAAAACAGTTTTATTTGACGTTTAAATGTTATTTGTGTGTATACTTACATATTTCATTTAATTCTTATTTCTTTGTGTACACATCACTATCTTCGTCTGATTTGGACCAATCAGAAAAAAACACGACCAGTCATAGCAACTGTGCAAATTATGTCCAAGAACGGTCGGTGTAGAAGACTACTACTTAAAATAAACTCTTCATTTTGACGTGTTGATAGCCACAAAGCGCATTGTTTTGCCGGCTTGTTTTATAAACTGCTAAAAAATGAAAAAAATACATTATTTTATAGGTGAGTACCTAAAATTAAAACTTTATTCAATTTATCAATATTCAGATGGATAATAATTTTTATTGTTAAAACAGGTATCGTATTGTGCAGTTTATCGGTGGAAGCTTTATATCCGTCGAATGGTGATGTCGTAGAGTTAACACCATCTAATTTTGATAAACTTGTAAAGAATGGGGATGAAGTCTGGATAGTAGAATTTTACGCTCCGTGGTGCGGACATTGCAAAAGTCTCGTACCTGAATATGGCAAAGCTGCAAAAGCGTTGAAGGTAAAATTATTTTCTAAGGTTAAGTTACGCGTCACTTGTGTTTATCTTTGCTTTCTTATCATTTACCATTGTTTTCAAAATGCTCTCACAACATGGTTTTATAGGAATTAAATATTGCAAATTGTTTGTTCTGTTAGTACGTAAGTAATTGACTTGTTTCTTCAAGATGACGTGACAATTTAATTTTGTACTCTTAATCAGGTCGCTCTATGTAATTCGTCATCGTAAAGTTAGTTCTATACGAAAACTAATACCTTACGTGATATCAAATACCTTACATAGATAACTTTTCTATTCGTCCTTCTACCACTACTTCTAATAGTTCTGCTATCACAATTAACGACAGTGAATGGCAATGGAAACTTCTGGCTCTATAACTAAGAACTTAATCCTTAAATTATTTTTTTTGTATCAGAAGTTCATATTATTTGCACATGTTTTTACTAAAACCACAAATAAACTATTATTAAATACCAACTTTAGTATATATAATTACATATAGACAAAATGTGTTAAAGTAATAATTATTGTCACTCATAAACTTTATATTTTTAACTGCAGGGTATTGTAAAAGTAGGCGCTATAGATGCTGACAGTCACCGTTCATTTACTGAACAATTTGCCATAAAGGGTTTCCCCACTCTAAAAATATTTGTTGATGGTAAGCCAAGCGATTACAATGATCAAAGAACGGCATCTGCTTTTGTGGAGGCTGGTCTTAAGGCCGCATCAGACAGAGCACGCCGTAAGTTAGGAGGAAAATCTGGCGACTCGGGCAGTAGTAAGGTAAGAAAATTATAATCGGATCCTTATAAAAATATCATAACTTTATGTTGACCAATTTAATAGTTGACCAATTCTTATTTAGTTGCTTTCAATATCGTATGCTAACAGAAAGCATTTACAAAAAATATTCTTTAGTCACTTTAATAATCAATATGCATACATTTTAAAAAGGAAATGAAGTGTACATATTACATTTATATTACTTATTTAATGTTGTCACAAAGACATAGTGTGGGAAAGGTGTAAAATGTTGGTGATAAAGATTGTTTTAAATTTTCTAATGAAAATTTATAACTTATTATGAAAGAATATTGAAATTAATCAAATATACATATATAAATGAAAATGACAGCTAATAATTTAAATGCATAATTATTTTGAACAGAAACTATAAAATATTATTAGTTGCATGTTGCCGAATTTCAGTGGCCCATAACATTGCAAACAAAGAATAAATAAGCCATTGGCCTTAACAGATGTGATGTAGTTATTATAGAAGAAAAATATACCTAAGAAGGGAAAAACTATTTTTTGTCTTTAAAATAAAACATATTTGAAAATCACAATATTGACAATTATTTAAAAAAAAAATGGGCATGTATTGATATTTATGGGAACATTTTTAAAATATATTAATAAAACACATTGTTCAGTTTAGGACAAGTACAATAGTCATCATTAAATAAAAATACTTTTATTGGGAACCTTTTCTTTAATGAGTAATGAATCTTTACTGTTATTCAAAATTCTGTTTCAACTTGTGATTTAATTTTTACAATTAGTTTTAAAATTGATATTATTTACAATTGCGTGAGATATAAAATATTATACTAATTTTTTCTAGTATCTAATTAGGCCAAATTACAATAGATCAACTATAATAATAACCAAATGCATGATGACCATAGGTATTTTCCTGCATGATGGCCATAGGTATTTAACTTTGATTTCTGTAATTTAAATGTTATCTATTATATGTTCTTTATCCATACTGTAGATTATACAAGGAAATCGCTTCCAAATTCCGAAACAACAATATAGTACTATACCAATGAAGAAAACATACATATCTTCAAATGGAAATTACAAGATGTCCTCGGATAATAAATTGTCATGTAAAAATTTCAATAGACGGCTGTTTAAAAATATAAGATCTTACAAAAATAATGTCAATTTGGGTTGCCTCATTCACCGATCCCAAACTTTTAATAAAATGCAACAGAAAAATCGGCAATATGTGTTAAAGAACAATGGATAAAATGACATTTATTGCTTTAAAAGTTATTTTTCTTAATCTTGGTTTGCTCATGGAATACTTTTATAAAAATAATAAATGAATTTTCTATTCAAATGTTTCATGTGTATAAATGTTTTAAAGTATTAACTGAAATCTAGACTTTCATATTTTATAAATTGAAATGTTGACTAATCTGATAATGACATCTAGTAATGAAAAGTATATGCAATAGTTACTTAACTCAAAACTGTTTATTGACTTAACTCAAAACTGTTATATTTGAGTAAGAACCAAAACAATTAAAAATTCGCATTCAATAAAATACTATATCAGTTTAGTACTAACTAAGGATGGCTTAACGCAGTGATATATGAGCATGGATCTATAAGAAAATAATGTTAGGAGCGAAGATGCAAGTTTTTTTTAAAAATTTTTTAATTTACTTTCCTTTTAGAATGAAACATATTTCCCAATGTCCCTGCCATTTCTTTAACCCCTCCAATATACAATTTATCAAACTTAATAATAAGGTTCTGTCTTGATGAATAACCTCTTCTTTTGAGCTGGATTTTTCCTACAAGCTACATTTTCGTCTTGGGGAATAGAAAGAAGTCTTAAGGACCTGTCAGGCAAGAATGGTAAGCACGGCAGCCATTTGTAGAGCAATTCATGCAATTTGGCTGCAACAATTTCGGATGAGTGATTTAATGTGTTGTGATAGAACAGCACTTTTTTCTTAGACAAATGGGGCTATATTTTTGTTAATTTCTCATTAAATCGGTTCAATAATTTACTGTAGTAACAGTACCTTGTTATCTTGCTTGTTTTTTTGCATAAAATCTATCCAATATTATAGCTCTAATCTATCCAGCAGCTGGAGTCGTCTGCCTACTTGGAGCAAATTTGCTTGGAAGTATATGTTGCTTGGTTCCAGGCGTGTTAGTGATAGATCTAGATTTGTTAATAATGATAACTCAACACGAAAACTACTCAACACAAAAACCCCTGTGAATTTCATTTAAAGAGGTCCAAACAGTGCTTCAAAATTGACAGCCATATCTGCTTGTTTTTGTACTGTGAGCAATCACACCATCCATCAGGCCAATAACTTTCTTATTCTTAATTTATCATATAACATATTGCCATTATGTACGATGATACATCTACAGCTTCTACTACTTTATTTCACAGTCAATGAAAATAACATAGGGGGCCTGATCAATAATTTCCTCAGCAAACACTCCTGTCACCCGACAGGACCTGGATGTTTCTGATTAGAAACAGGTGTATAGCCACGTTTGAATTTGTTAAACACACAAGTTGTCAATCTTACAATCGTCATATATTACGAATGGTCCCCATAGAAAGCATCTAACTTCTCTTTTATTTCTTTAAAACAACAAACCTGTTTAATAGAAATGGCTGTCGAATTGAACCTTCTTTGGAAAGATTTTAGTACAAAATGGTAATGCCAGTTTCCCTTAGCAACACCAACAGTCTTCAAACACATCTACAATAATATCAACCATTGTCTTAATTAATAAGTTAAAAATATACAACACATAGTACATACAAATGGAAATCAATATTACACTTAAAATGCGTGAAGAAATTTTATTGCTAAACCTATACTAATGCAAACAGGTGTATAATTTTATTTTGAAACAATTATATTCAAATTAGTCGCTCTCAGTAAACCTAGATAAGTCGTAATAAATTATGATGAAATAGAAATATTATTGCCATGGTAGATCAGTATTAGAAAATGATTTGTTTAATAAATAGGTCGGTTAAAATTTTCTTATTTACTCGCTAATAAATGATACAAATTTTGAGGAAATATTTTGTAAGAAAAAATTAGCATTGAAAGTATTTTAATAAAAACAAAATGACTCTTTTGCGGGGAAAGAGATACTAATGTATGTTTCTTGGTAATTAAAAGTAATAAATTCATAATACATTTTATGAACAGTGTTGAAAAGAAATTGATTGACGTCTATCTAAAAAAAGTTATTTTCAGATGAAATTCTCCGATATATCTTCTGATTAAGAAATGTTCATTAATACAACTTGAAGCATAATGTTTATTTTAATACAGGGCCTTCGTTTGTATTTCAAGTGTAGTCAAAAATACTTTTATTGTTCCACTTTTACATGTACTTAATATAAACCGAAATATTCTTTTTAAGAAGATTTTAATGAAAAATTTTAATTAAAAGCTTTTATAATGTTTTAGACTTGCTGAATTCAATAAAATTAATTATTTTGATGCGAAACATGTAAGATGTATTTGGATTAAAGTTAAAACGTTCTGACGGCACGTCACGACGTACCATTCGACCAGCTACACGTCTTAGCGGCTTTTTTCAACTTAATTTGGCCAACTTCTTATCTTGTCGGCTTTTTCCGACTTAACGCTTTCCCCTCTACTACTACACGCATGCTACTTTAGATGTGTGTTAGTGTACCAGGATTGTTGCTTATTTACAACTTTACTCGTTTATACAGGTTTATTGCAATAAACTGTCTTAAAAGCATTTATTAATTTAAAATTATAAATTTAGAAATTTTGATATTTTTCGTACAATATTGTGAAATATAAGTTTATATACATTTTTAAATCAGTTCTAAATTTGGAGATACGGAAAGAGTTGGGTATATCCCTTATTCTTCCTATCGTAGAATATAATGGGCAATATTAAAAATGACCTCACAACACAGTATTGCCGTCCTTCTCTAAAGGTTAAATTTAAACTTTTATAACTCGTTCAATTTTTAAGATTATTAAAAAAAATTTTCGCTCTTCATCAGCTTGTATCTTGAAATTATGATTAATGAAATAAAAAAAATTAGTCAAATACCCAATTGCAGTGATGGTAAAAGTGATAGTGAAAATCTAAAACTTTGTGTCATATTTCAGCTATCATCGGCCAATTGTCACTTTCGTTCAAAACCAACCGTTACTATTACAGAAATAACAGGAAGTTTGGTTCAATATTCTTTTTCTTCCGTGCCACATTTCCCATATCTTTTGGAGTCAGTCCTCCTTGTCTTAATGTGCCATTCTTGACATAATTAAGTCAATAATAATATTTCGATATAAAAATATAAACAAATTGGATGTTTCACTTCTGCCAGGTGTATTGTTGTTGAGGAGTATTGTTCCATGACGGCTCACATTTTTGTTCTCTCTCAAAAAAATTAAACTTCTCGCATAATAATATTCAAGATAAAATGTCAGTTTACGATTTAATTTAAAATATCAAGTCTCTAGTTAGCTTTTGTCGAATTTTTCCAGTCTAATCGTCTCCATACTGAATGTTTCTTTCTCCATTTTTAAATTATTTTTTATAAAGAAATGTGTTCTGAAAAAATTTGTCTTTCACAAATTTACACTAGATTTCAGTTTTTACACTTCTAGATTTCACCGTTAACATAATTTTTTTATTACAGTCGGAAATAGAATTAACGAATGGCATTTCTTACAGTCTGATGTCATCGAATTAACTGACAGTAACTTCAAAGATAAGGTCCTCAACAGTGAAGACATGTGGCTTGTGGAATTCTACGCTCCCTGGTGTGGTCATTGCAAGAATTTGGAACCCCATTGGGCTAAAGCAGCGACAGAACTGAAAGGCAAAGTGAGTATTGCATTATTTCTAGACAAATTTCCTTCCCACAATTTATATTTTTTATTCTTTCTATGATATGATTTATTATTCTTTCTATGATAAGGAACTTATTACAAAATCAATTTAACGTGCAATGACATAAAATGCATTACTGAATTGATATCGTAACAGCAATATTTCAGCCTACTAGAAATGTGAAATATAATTGGAATACATTATAAAATTTTTATTAAAAATTCCTGTAAAATATATAAACGTATATAAATTTTAATTTGCTTTCTATTGCACAATGTTTATAAGTTCTTATTACTGGATATGTCATTAAAATTATTAAAATTCATAGGTAAAATTGGGAGCGCTTGATGCCACGGTGCATACATCGACTGCAGGTAAATACCAGATTCAAGGCTACCCCACCATCAAGCTCTTCACAGCTGGTAAAAAGGGTGAGGACTCGGTAGTGGAATATGATGGTGGCCGAACTTCAAGTGATATCGTCAACTGGGCTATAGAAAAACTATCGGAACGAATACCTGCACCAGAAGTTTTGCAGGTATTTTTATATCTTATAACATTTTTATTGTTGGTTTGCATGGTTTATCCACTTGACACATGTAATACAATGTACACATTTCATGCTATTCTCCATCGAACAAGGCTTGTTCGGATGATAGAGTACCATAAACCCCTATAAAGTACAATTTTCCTTTTTGAGCACATTTAAGTACAAGATTGATTTTACTCAAACTCGTTGATCTTTTCTGTTAGTCATATGAGGAGATAGAATAATCATATGAGAAGGTTTTTTCAGGTTTCTTTTATTCTAACATGCTTCTAATATCACTTAAGCTTTGAGGTTAATAATAATCTAGTGTTAACTAAATATGTCACCACTAGTTTCCCCACATTTTGAACAAATTGTAATAAAAATGATATTTTTGTTAATGAAGAAAAAGAAAGTCCCACTTCCTCTAAAATAATTTTTCCTAAAACATTGCAAATTTTTCTTAATTGTACATTATGTACTTTTTAATTTCAACACAGACAAGTGAATTCGCAGCCCAAGCGCATATAATTGATAAGCACATGTAAACATAAAATGAAGTGCCTTCCATCCTCTACAAAACTTGCAGCAGACCTGTAATAAAATAGTGCAAAGAAAAATTTTACTGATGTGTATTATTGTTGTAATTAAAATATTTGTATTGTAGCATTCATAAAAGACTAATTAATAAATGGAGCACAGCACATCCCACACCAAGCTTCAGCTTCAATATAAACAAGCTTAATTTACCTCATTACTTTTTCTGGGAAAAACAAGTTACTTAACTAATGTGAAAAATTTGAAGAAAATAGCATGTTTAATAACATATCTTAATTACAGATTGTTTCTCCGGCTACAGTAACTGCTTGCAGCGAGAAACCTCTATGTGTAGTTTCCATTTTGCCTCATATACTAGACTGTAATGCTGCCTGCCGTAACAAGTACATTTCTATCCTCACTCAATTGGGAGAAAAATATAAGAAGAAAATGTGGGGGTATGCTATCGAATTTTATTCTAACTTCATATTTGTGTATTTTTTTCAGAATTTCATAAATATAGTGATGTGAAAAAGAAATTCCCTTCAAAATGATTCCAATAACTTTTTCATTTTATGATAAGCTGAAAAAAAATAAGCAGAAATCATGGCTCACTTTTTGACTGAATTTTCAGCATTTTAATAATCACATAAACAGGGCCTGGCCATGTTTGAATGTTTTACTAACCAGACTTTATTCTCTTTTATTCATGACGTTAACAAACTTCCACTGCCTTTTTTATTTCTTATAATGATGTGTTTAGAAATTATTTTAATCTCTATTTTTTTAATGCAAGATTGTTCTTAATTCATTATCTTTTCATTTAACCTATTGCGAACAAAGGTTTTGTACCCTTGAACGAGACGTTCTTCTTACAGAAATATTAAAAATCTAGTTACGAAATACGATGTCTCATTTGCAACAAATATTTGACATACACCCTAAAAAGTATGAGAACTGAATAATGTATAATATAAAATGTTTTAATTGTTAGGGTTATGCCATCGTGTATTACAAATGATATAAAAATATCTGTACTTAATTTAAAAATATGCTTGCAGAGTTAAAATAAAAATATGGACTAATGGATAAAAAACACGTAAAAATTAAACTTATCTAATTAAAACAAGTTAAAACACACTTACCGACATTATGTGACTAATTCAATATGTCTGGCAAATATGCTTAGTGGAATATATACTATATTCTACTAGCAAATATTTCAACAAATTTAGCTTGATAGGGATTAGTGATAAAGAGTAGGAATTGAACACTTTAGAGTGAAACTACTGTTGTAACAATTAGAACAATTTGCAATAAAGTTTTATATACATATGTATAAGCAAACCTAACATTCACAACAAGAGAGAAATTTATAAAAATATGATTTTAACCATTGTACAAAAGTAGTGTTTAGTGCAATTACATAGGGAACTTAACATTCATACATTTCTTTCATTTTCTGTTAAACAAGTTCCACTTATTTATTTTTATTAAGAATGTAATAGGTAGCAATGGAATCAAAAATTTAAATTCAATTAATTTTTTAATCACATTCTGGGAGCGTAGTTTTGTTAAGTTCTTTGAAAAATACTGATTTGACAATTAAATGAAACTACGTGATGTAGTATTATTTCTACTTTCTTTAAGTTCTTGACCATGACTTAGGTTTCGTTGTATTGCATCTTCAGGTGGGCTATTAGCAAAGGTTCTTTCAATCTCTCTCAAAAAATCTTTGCTAATAGCCCACCTGAAGATGTTGTAATACAATGAAACCTAAGTTGTGGTAAAGAACTTAAAGAAAGTAGAAATAATACTACATCACGTAGTTTCAATTAATTGTCAATAATGAATTTCTACAAAATTAACATCAAATATATTCATAATACTGATTTCTTATTTTGTAAGCCTAGACTTTTAATAATTTAATAATCTTTTTGTATAGACTATTATTATACATAGTAGTAAGTACGAATTGTAATATAACGAAGCATAAATCCATATATTTAACGCAGGAAATATATATAAGAATGACCATACTGGGATAAAACAAATAATTTTTGTTCAAATCATATTTGTTTTAAACTTTCGGAACGAAACTAATACTGCAAATTTTTAGATGGGTGTGGGCAGAGCCCTTGGCGCAACCTGACTTGGAATCGGCGTTAGAATTAGGCGGCTTTGGATATCCCGCTATGGCTGTTGTTAATGCTAAGAAATTAAAATACTCAACTCTGCGCGGTTCATTCTCTGAAAGTGGAATTAATGAGTTCCTCAGGTAAGTTATAACTTTGTTACTACGTAATCTGTACCAAGCCAAAGATTTTTCCAATAAGATGTGTTGTTGAAATTTTCATAAAACTATTCCTCAGCAGGTATATAACATTTTTATTACCAAAAACAAATGAAAAAGTCAGTGTGAACAAAAATGTGTATGTTAGTAAACTTTATAGTAAAACTGTTAGTATATAAAGTTGTTTGTGAAGCCATTGGAATTAATTTTTTTAATTAAAAATTAATTTATAAATTTCTGCAATTTCCAGAGACCTATCATACGGCCGTGGCCAAACTGCACCTGTAAAGGGTGCTGAGATGCCGAAAATCGTAGAAACGGAGCCGTGGGACGGCAAAGATGGTGAGCTCCCTCCAGAAGAAGATATTGACTTATCAGATGTGGATTTGGATAAAGACGAATTATAGAATAAAAACGCATTTACTACTCGGTATAAGTCATTCATGGAGCTCAATAATAAATTAATATAATTTAGCATAAATTGCTACATTATAAATGAATCTGAATGTTACTGCGTATGATAAATCAGCTGTCTATCTCGTCTTATGTTCGTGAATTGTGAATGTCTCTTCCTCTAAATGTAGTAGTACTGTTTGACATTTTGTAAACTTTAATCTGTCTCTCTAAATTATTCCAAAATTTGTTTACTTGTTTTGGATCTTTATAATTTCTTACAATATAAAGAGTGAACAAAAGATAAATCAATGTATGTACTTAAGCCTACGCAGTGGTAGATATTCACTTCAATTACTAAATAAATTAATATACATCACCAGCAAATATTAGTACAGCAAACACATATCAATTGTGAAATATTTTAATTTTACACTGTACCCTTTGATTCTTGCTTGAAATAATTTTTATACAAATTGTATAAATAAAATTATTCACCACCTACTTCTTAGATATGTTTTGAATCTTGATTGGACAGTTGAATTTGTGGGAACTGATGTCGATAAAAAAAATTAATACCATTTTCTTAACAGGTTTTTGGGTTTCTGGAGATATATAATTCAAAATTTTTTTTTTTATATTTTTGCTTATTAACATTAATTTACTCCAGCAGACTAGTAAAATTATTTTATTTTTGATAGAATATGATGCCAGTTATCATAAAAAATTTAAGTCACTATTAATACTATTTAGTATGTATTTATTATAAGGTAATTTAATGAAATAATAATGAAGACTTCCGTTTACTTATAATAAAAGAAATAAATTCCCATAAAGTATTTTTATTTTATTTAATTGTTTTTCATTTAAAAATTTAAAGGAAGGGTTCTCTACTATGCCTGAGTAGAACTCTCAATCTAAATATAATTTTTCTAATGAATTTGTGTTACTAAACCTAAAATAGGATTACACTTATAATACCCCACAAATCACACAAGATTAACATCTTTGCTAAAACAATAGCTTTTATTAAAAAAAAATATTCATTATTTCATAGGCCAATTTTTTGTAACTTTACAGGTGAGTAGAGGATGTTTTGTTACAAAATAACCTATGTAGACGAACACAAATTCAAATTTAGGGGGAAAACCCCTAAATTATAAATACTCCACAGTACCCACTATTTATAATCTGGTAAAAAATATTTGAAACTTCTATTTGTTTTTAAAAATTGTTTACTTTTCTGTTAATATGCAAACAGTATTCGTAAGATTCCAACAGCAGACGTATTTAAGAATACTACACTCTAGATTAGAAACGTAACAATTAATGTAATTTTGATACCAGATTTACAGGTTCATATTTCTGGAGACATAGAATTCTAAATTTTTAAAAAACACCGCATTTTTACAATGAATTGGATTTTTTTGTCTCAAAATTTTTTTCTGAAACAATTCAGAACCTGTATTATATATTACAGAATTTTAGAAAATATTAACACATATAATACGTAAGTCTGTATACCAAACTATAGACTTTATTATTGCATAAAAGTTTATCAATAGGCGGCAAAACTTTATTTTTCTGAAGTACCTTAACTTTGAACTTTATGGCTAATTAGGAGTTAGAGAATTTATGGCTATGGATGTTTTAAAAAAATACTATTTTTATTCTAGATGGAATGATAATGAAAATAAACAATTTTGTGCAAAATAAACATAGGAACATTGCACCTTTTCATCGATGATATACTGCAGTAAATATTTTTGTACTATCAATGAGATATATTTGTTGACTTTTTAGTCACCGTTTCATTTTTCTCCACTGTGATCCTGCAAACATTGTTACGAAGATAAAAATTTAATTTTTCGTCTAGATTCAAAATATTTTTTGACATCATCCTCACTTTATAGCTACAATTTAATCTGAGTACATCTACTATGAAATACAAAAATATTTTTTATTGCATAATCTGTCCTCATGGAGGATGGGTCAAAATTAACAATAATGTTTTAAATTGTTTATGGTTTTACAACTACGCGTGCAACATTGCCGTTCTTCTCAGTAGCTGGAGTAGTTAACCTTCTCTAAACGTTTTTAATTTGAAGTCAGTCAGACAGATATCATACTGCAAGTTACATGTGCCGGAAGGCGAAAAAAATTTAAATATGATCCATCCCCGTAATCTGTGTAGCCATTTTGCCCAACTATAATTTTCTTCTTACTTAGCTTTTAATGGTATTTTTTTATGTATTTTGTGTATCTGACATGTGTTTTGTTGCCAATGACTATTCCCTTGATATTTATATGAAAATTTTTACAATTTAGTTCTATCTATTATATGTTTTAGTTTTTGGTGCAAAAAAGTATATTTATTTTAATTTTATTTGTATTTTGCTACTAGTTCACATAAAGATGGACCGAGAGGAAAGAGAACACTTGCTTATATTATCAATCCTCTAAGAATCTGACACGGAGTCAGCTGAAGAAGACGATAATGTCAATGAGCGTAGTCAGGCCAGTGACACAGAGCTAAATATATCGGATAGTGATGACAAATACCGCAGTGTACTGTCAGACGTCAACTACGATCAGGAATGCTTCATCACAATTAGAAGATTCTGTAATTCATAAAGTACAATTTATGCATTATGTTGGTAAAAACGGAACAGTTTGACATAAAACACCTCTCCACCAGAATGTTCGAAAAGGAGCAGAAAATATAATTAATCAGGTGCCAGGTGTAGCACCAGATGCTAGGTCTGCTAAGTCTGAAATTGAATGTTGGAGCTTGTTTTCTAGTAATGACTTGCCGCAAAAGATTCTTAAATATACTAACATACATATAAATTTCTGCTTCTAGTAATTTCTCTACGTACACTTGTATAAAAGAATGCATATTGAATGAATGTTTATAGGTCTTCCGTATATAGTTGGTCTCTACCACTCTGGAAAGCAGAATTTGGACAATTTGTGTTATTACAAGTCTATATATTTCGACTTATAATGTCTTAAACAGCGCTTTCATATTATTCAGAGCAACTTGGCCTTTGGTGGGTCCAGTACGCTTGACGAAAAGAAGCTAATAGACAAACAAGCACCAATAAGGAAACTTTTTAAAAGTTTTGTCGAACACTGCAGAACTCCTTACACTACAGGTGATTGTTTTCCGAGGCGAATGTAGATTTCACCAGTATATACCATCAAAGCCGTCCAAGTACGGTATCAACATTATAGTTCTGGTAGATGCACAGAACTTTTACATAAAGAACCTAGAAATATATCCAGGAAATCTTGACGGACCATATTCTGCAAGCAACAAGCCCTACGATGTTGTGAATCGCATTGTACAACCTATATCAAAAACCAATCGCAACGTGACATTTAATAACTGGTTTACAAGTTATGAGCTTGTTCAACATTTTCTCAAAGAACACAAGTTGACATCAGTTGGTACCCTGCGTAAAAATAAAAGATCTCTCCAAAATTCACTAAAACTCGTAGAGTTGAACTTTTTTTGTCTCGTTTTCAATTTTAAAATGATATTATCTGGTTTCTCATGTCGAAAAAAATAAGATTGTATTGCTTTTGTCAAGCCTTCATCATGACGACATGATCAATGATTCAACAGGTGAAAAGAAAAATCCTGATATTAACACATTGCAACTCAACAAAATGTGGGGTAGACATGGCTGACGAACTGTGCACTTCATATAACGTGTGTCGTAATGTTTTATGCTATTTTGAACATGTCTGCCATCAACGGGGTTATAATACATTGAATAAATAATGATTCAAACCAAAAAGATGTCAGTACTTGAAAACTCTGGCCTTGGCCTGGTAACTGATCATATGAAAGTCCGCCAAAACGTTACACACTTACCCCCGACAAATCCACAAAAAAATCAGACTATTTACTGACGAATCACCAGTCTCCAGCAAAGAGGGCCAATGTTTGTAAAAGAAACCAGGTGTGTCCCGCTAAAAAAGACCAAAAACCAACCATACATGTCAAGATTGCAATAAGTATGTTTCTCCTTAACATATCATACCTTTTTGCGCCGACTGCATTCATAATAACTTTTTGTTACTTTTATCCAAAATGTTAAGTTCCTAAAGTGCCATTTAAATTAGAAGAATGATAAAATATAAATCTTTAGTATGATTAAGGTAGACGAAGCTGATAGTGTTAACTTTTATTAAGTTACAGTCAAACCTGGGTAAGTGAGAACTGGATAAGTGAGAAAACTCTATAAGTGAGAGTAATAGCCAGGACCCGTCATTTTAAGCTCCCAAAACCTCTATTAGCGAGAAACAGAAACCTCTGTAAGAGAGTCGTTTTTCCACGGACCTCCGTAAGTGAGATTGCTACTTATCTATACCTCTATAAGCGACAGTCGAGCTTTATTTTTTTTTTTTCTTTTTTTTTTCATTTATTTGCAATCAGTGCTTTCACTTTTATCAGATGTGGTGAAGAGTGTTGAATCTCGTTTAGAGTGTCCTCCAGTGAGAACATCTCCTCTTTCCTTAGGAACTCAAAATATCTTTTCTTTTTAATCGCTTTTGATAAGTGCGCGTTAATAGCTTTGCAGCCAGTTCATTAGGATGGGCCTCCAGTCTCCCCCTATATTTATCTGTAGCCGACAGGATTTCTTCCTTTATGGTGTTCATTTGAAGTTCCTTATGTATTTCGGCATTGGTAACAAACCATGGTACTTCACATATAGATCGGAATATAATATTTTGCATTCTCTGCAGTATCAGGATGTTGGAACTACTACAACTGCTCCACAATTATATGCCATGAGTCCATACAGGCTTAAGGATTGTCGTATATATTAGTAGCTTATTATCGATTGACAGAGTACTGTTCCGTCCAATCAGCCACGTGAGATTCTTATATCTAATGTTGAGTTCATCTCTTTTGCTCTTTACATGGTTTTTCCACATCATACGCCTATCCAGGTGCATGCCCAGGTATTTTACTCTATCTGTGTGTGGCAGAGTAGTCTGATTCAGCTGTATGGGAGGACAGTCGCCCTTTCTCAGAGTAAAGGTGACGTGTACAGATTTTGTAGCACTAGTTTTTATTCGCCATTTGTTCAGCCATGAGGATACACTGTCAAGTCCTCGTTGTAGCATCTCAGAAGCCACCACAGTATCTGCGCTGCTGGCCAAGATTGCAGTGTCATCGGTGTATGTGGCAGTAGTCACGCCATCTGTTGCTGGTAAGTCTGCTGTGTAGATGGTGTATAGCACTGGGCCCAACACTGATCCCTGAGGAACCCCGGCTTGAATTTCTAAGAGCTTAGATGTGACGTCAGTTACTCGCACTTGGAACATTCGATCTGAGAGATATGATTTTAGCAATTCCACGTAGCTGTGTGGAAGGTAGGTCTTAATTTTGTAAAGTAGGCCTCTGTGCCATACTCTGTCGAATGCCTTATGTATATCCAGAAATGCTGAGGAGCAGTACTGTTTTTCTTCTAATCCTTTTCTTATCCTATTGTACACTCTGTGGACCTGTTCCACTGTAGAGTGCTGAGATCTAAAGCCAAACTGATGTGTTGGTAGGATGTTATCCTCATCCAGTATTGGTTTGATTCTGTGTAGAAGAAGCTTTTCAAAGACTTTTGATAATACTGGGAGCAAGCTAATAGGTCTATATGACGAGACGTCATGTAGTGATTTTCCAGCTTTGTGTATCATACGTATCTGCGATACTTTCCACAGCTGTGGAAAGTGTTGGACTCTTAAGATGCCATTAAACAATACTGTTAGGAACACCACTGCCTTTCTCGGTAGTTGTTTTAATACTTCTTTAGTAATTAGGTCGAAGCCAGGGGCCTTTTTATCTTTTAAACTTCTGATCGTTCGCCAAGCTTCATGAACCGTTACGGGGCGCGGGGGCTCCGACATCTGATAATCCTGAAGCAGAACTGAGTCCACAATTTGTTCAGTCTCACCGTCCGGGTTTGGATTCGGGCTAAATACCTTTGCTAAATGATTGGCAAAACAATCTGCTTTTTCTTGAGGTGTCCTTGCCCAACCACTGTTGCACCTCAGAGGGGGTATTGTTGGTTGCGGTCTGTCGTAATTTTTGGTAAACTTCCACAGCGAGTAGTTTGTTTGTGGAGTAGGTGTTAGGGATTCCAATTGCGTAGCGAGCGTGTTGTTATGCCATTCTGTCAAGATCTCTTTTAGTTGCTTACTCGCTACATGGAAGTTCTGCTTATCTGCATCGAGGTGAGTTGATTGCCAGACTCTCCGCAGTCTTCTCCTTTCCAGTACTGCCATTTTGATCTCAGCAGGATAGTTAGTAGTCTTCAATTTTGAGATCTCCCAAGGAGTGTTCAACCAACAGGATTCCTGGATTAGTCTTGTGATGTATTCTGTCGCTTCGTCTATATCATCAACTGTCTTCAAAGCTACCTTCATTTGTATATGGTCTGTTATGTACTACCCAAAGGATTCCCAGTCAGTGCTTTTATTATAGAGAGTAATGGGGTCCGTTGTCTCTATCAAACCAGAGCTTACCGTAAGTATAACTGGTGTATGGTCTGATGGACTGTCATAACATGATTCAGTCTTAAGGTATTCCTTAGAGAGTCCTCTAGCGACAAAGAAGTCCAGCAGGTCAGGGAGTCTGTCAGAATGGCTTGGCCAATATGTTGGTTCTGCAGTTGTTATGGCAAAGCTATGGTGATTATCCAACATTGACTTTAATTGTCTACCCCTGGTAGTCGTCACTCTAGAGCCCCAATACATGTGCTTCGAATTCCAGTCTCCACCTGCGATGTAACGACTCCCTAGAGTATTGAAGAAGTCAGTGAACATCATCTCACTTATCGCATGTCTCGGCGGGCAATACACTGCAGATATGTTAAGATAACCAGTTTTGTCTTCTACAGCTATTGTTGTAGCTTGTATATGTTCTGTTTTATAATCAGGCATTTGATGATATTTTATAGATTTCTTAATTATAATTGCAGTTCCGGCGTGCGCTCTACCATCTGGATGAGGTGTCAAATGACACTGATAATCTTTGAAGCTGAGGTACGTGTTAATGGTACAATGAGCTTCCGAGATAAGGAGTATGTCTATGTTATGTGTCTTCATTAACAGTTCCACTTCGTGTTTATTAGGTGTTAACCCATTTATGTTAATAGTAGCTAGACATAACGAAATCATTTTGAGAGTCGGTCTACTAGTTTAGCTATGAGACTCATAAGAGTACTCATTTGTTGAATGATGAGGTCGAACTTTTCATTTTGTTTTAAAAGTACATACTCCACTGATATGTTTGTCGCGGTTGTATCAACAGTGGTGGTGTTCTGGTTGGTATCCTCTTCTACACTCTTTGTACTTTTATAAAGGTTTTGACTAAGAGTTTTCTTTTTATGAGCTAATATTTCTTGATAAACCTCGCATCCTTTGTAGTTGGCTGGATGGGGTCCTTTACACAAAGCACACAGTGCAGGAGAGTTGCGGTCACGCCTTTCGCATTCCGATGTCCTATGTGATTCTCCACATTTAACACAGCGGTATGGCCTCATACAGTAGTTCTTGGTGTGACCATACTGTTGGCATCTATGACATTGTACAATAGATGTTCTTTTTCGGGGATCCTCTATCACTACTGATTGCTGGTATATGTACTTGAGAAGTTTGACTGCTTTGTTGTTGGGCCCTGGTGCCAAGTTCACAAAGAAAGTCGAAGTTGCTTTCTTTTCAGGGCCATACTTAGCATTGATAATTTCTCCAGTAACTATGTTACCAGTGGCTTCTATCTCTTCTTTGATGGTATAGAGCGGAGTAGATGGGAGCAGATTTCTTATAATGATTTTCTATGCAGATTTTCTATTCTGAAGTTTCTTATGTCCTTCCTGTTAAATGTATGGCCTATAAGACCGTTCTCTCTAACAATCGTCATCAGTTTTTTGTAGACCTCAATTTCCACACTGCTGATTCTGAGTTGGTTCCTATTTACTATTTTGTAGGTAAACTGATTTCTTTCGGCCACTGTTTCTAGGAGTTCTGTTAGTTTATTAACATCCTCAACACCATAAAGTATTATTGGTGGAGGTTTGTTTGGCTTTCTCACTTTCTTTTCAATATTCTCCTCATCAAGATCAATAGTCAGTCCAGTAAACCGGTTTGATGTTCGGACAGGGTCTGGAGATGGTGTTTGTGACAATTTCTTTCTCTTGGAATTCCTGTTTGGTATTCTCTGCCAGGATGGAGGGTTGGGTTTATTGCTCGACTGAGGTTCATTTGTTTCTTGAGACTGAGATTCACTAATTTCTGCATAACTTCCCAAAGATGCAGATCTGTGTCTTGATAGAAACATACTCGGGTGAAAAGACTGTTGAATGAACTTTTTTTTTGTTGCTGCTGTCAGTAGCATTTACTTGGTCACCTACTTTAGTGTAGTCTTCTTCGGTAACATACTTCACACTCACAGGCCCGGGTACCTGCGAGCGCCGGGGGCTAGCCGGGGTGCATGGCATGTCATTATTATCTATTGTTGTACTCATCATTAATGTTCCCACGAGTAGGGTCGATTTAAAAGGTCACTCCTGAGGTGACGCCCATTCCCAGAGAGAAGGCTATTACAATGACGGTTCGCCTGATCCGTCAAGGTTGGTCGCTAGGAGCTGGACTGTCCTGCCAGCTATTCATCCCCTTGGCGGCGGCAGTTTGTCAGTGGCGAGGACGTGTAAGATAGGACTTTATGATGCGCGTCTGATAGCCTAATCTTGCTTTTTCTAAGTACATACCTACTAGCATAACTATACACCACCGAGGCCTAGCACCATTTTCCCCCCCTTTATTTATTTATTTATTTATTTTATTTAGGAGGAACAAATGACAAAACAAATTACAAATTTAACATCTGCTATTTTATGACTCATTCTTAACTTTCGTGGAACTTCCTACCATTGTTTTTGTATTGTTTTCTCGTCAATATTGTACCTATTCTATTTCGTGGAACTAAATAATGTTATTTTATTGCATTCTTTTCGAATGGACATGTGTGCCAATGTACCGCCCTGTTTGTCGGACTTACTCAGTTTATAGTTAATCAATTGCGAAGGAAAGTTGTGTTCTGCATCATGTCAAAACGGAAAATTAAAGTACTGTCATTAAGTGATAAACTTAAAATAGTGAATGTGTTTGAATCCGGAAAATCGCAAAATGAAATTCAGAGGGAGTTTAATTTACCAGAATCCACCTATTATAAAATTATAAAATCAAAAGACTCAATAGAGCCTGAGTGCTCTGATGGACATGGAAATATTAAGAGGACTAGAGTTTCTGAATTTCCCAATATCGAAAAGTGCCTTTTGGAATGGAGAAAACAAACTCTCGATAAGAACATTTCCTATAGATGGACCTTTGTTGAAAGAAAAATCAAAAGAGTTTGTTACAAAACTGGGAATCCAGAACTTTTCTGCTAGCAACGGTTGGTTATTGGGTTTTAAAAGGCGTCATGATATAGCTTTCAAAAAAGCAGCTGGGGAAAGTAAATCTGTGGACCAAGGTGTATGCAACCACTGGACTGAAGATCTGCCAAATCTTTTAGAAGGGTATGAACCAGACGATATTTACAACGCGGATGAAACTGCTTTGTTTTTCAAGTGCCTTCCGGATAAAAAATTTACGTTTAAAGACGAAAAATGCCATGGAGGAAAACAAAGCAAGGAACGCCTTACACTTCACCAGTGTGTAAACATGAGTGGTACGGACAAACTCCCACTTCTCATTATCGAGAAATCAAAGAGGCCTAGATGTTTTAAAGGTGTCAAGACTCTACCCGTTGATTATTATTTAAAGATATTATTTAAAGATTGATTGAAAAAAGTTGACAAACAAATGAAGATAAACCGGAAAAAAATTCTGCTATCCAACTTACTTACCTACACTTGCAAACGTAAAAGTAATGTTTTTACCTGCTAACACCACTAGTAAACTTCAACCATTAGATCAAGGCATCATTCACACTTTTAAACGCTTTTATCGCAGAGAAGTCGTTAAACATATTCTTACGAGTCTGGAAGAAAACAGTAGCCCTGACATTAACGCACTTCTAGCTATGAAATTTGCTAGAAAAGCATGGTACTTAGTCAGTGACGTTACTGTCAAAAACTGCTTCAAGAAAGCTGGGTTTTGGAATAGTACAGATGAGCAAGACCTGCCAGAGGAAAATGATGTTGAAGTTGGACCTAGCAACGAGGAATGGACTAAGCTTGTGTCTCACGAATCCAATATGTTAATGCCGAGCTTCGAAGATTTCGTTCAAAATGACGACGACGTAACTACCGCTGGAGAACAAACCGACGACGATATGGTTAAGAATTGTGTGAATTGTGTGTATTGCTGAAAATGACAGTGAAGACGAGGCACAGATTCCGGAAAACAGAAATAAAGTTCATTCCAAGGAAGCTAGCTTTAAATGCGTTGGAGACGGTCCATCAATACTTTGAATACACGGTGGTTGTTGATCAAGCAATATTCGACAAAATTTATGAGTTAGAGAAAAACATTCAAAATACAAAAACAGAAACCCAAACGAAATTGACGGATTTTTTTAAGTGTAAATAAGTTCTAAATAAAATAAAATTACATAGCGCATGGAATTTTTGTTTTGTTTTCGTAAGCATCTTGATAATAATAAGAAGTACTTTATAAGGGTAGGTCCCTTATAAAATACTTATATGTCGAAATCTAATGAACGTAACATATACCCACTATTAAAAATATATATGTACATACATAATATATGTTGTGCATATTATGCACATAATTTTATCATATTACATATTTACTACATTTGTACTTACTGTGACTTGTTATTGCTGCGTACCTCTATAAGAGAGAAACGCTACCCATGTACCTGCATTAGCGAGAAACTCGGGTTAGTGAGAAACCTCTATAAGCGAGAATGAGATTGTGCTCCCTTGAACTCTCGCTTATCCAGGTTTGACTGTATATTGTTTATTATTAAAAAAAAGTAATAAGTATATTTTTGTCTATATAATGTCATGTTTTATTTTCTTAATAAAGTACAATATAGTTTTATGCAAAATTTCCTATTTTTTTTCATAAATGTAAAAATGCCTGGTGTTCAATAAGTGGGTAATGATGACCCAAGTCCCACGTCCGTGTAACATATTTCCAACCCCATCACGCCGGGTTAAAAGGAGACAGCAGCTCCAAATTATCAAAAATATATTTTTACTGTTATATATTTTTATATTAGTTTACAAAATTTTTGTCTTTAAAATTAATTTTTTAGTTTAAAAATTACAATGCAAAAAAGATCAACGAAAATTTTTAAAATTTATAGGTCATCTTTAAATAGATGTAACTTCGCAAACACTAGTTCGATTATAATGAAAATAATTCCATTTTAAAGCTGAGATTTCATAGTTTCAATAAATTTTCAATTTTGTTTAAATATTTTTGATCTACTATCCTTACTTGCTAAAAATTCAAAAATAAAATTTAGAATTCCCTAAACTTTTTCCAAATTTAGAACATTGCATGGGATTAAATAAATTTTTCTCATAAAATCCATATATTGCATGTTGAATAGGTTTTTTTTTTAGTTTTAATAGAAGGTGAATTTAAGACACCCTAGTTGGTTCAATAGTGTTGTGGGATTTTTCCCACTAAATATACACCACCTTAATCATGGCCAGCCTAAAATAGACTAACTAGTGACTTATTTAATTTTTGACACTTTCCTGTGGAAGACTATCCTAACCTTGCCTATTCTATGTCCATATGAGTGGAACATTGGATAGGCAAGGTTAGGCTAGCCTTCCATAGGAAAGGCCTTCTGTCAGGTTCTAAACCATCAATTCACAAGGTATAATTCTTTTGAGACGTCATCGCATGTCTGCCTGGACAGCTTGCATCTCAGGGTTTTCTTGATTCTGCAACCACATGATATTTCTGGTTACATACCTGTCGATCATTTTAGTGGAGTCATGTCGATCATGTTTGTGTAAGTCACTGTTTTGAACATACCACGATTTAAGTTTATTACAAATGTTGTATATAAAACTTATAGAAATTTTCCTTAAATATCATACTATAATCAGGATGAATTAATAAAAATACTGTTATAGGTTATCTTGAATAGATTGTTATGTCGTTGTTTAATTGTTTCGAGTTGTAAAGTTATTTCTGATGAAAATTTCTAAGGTATATTTCTACTTCTACAATGTATTTTATGTCTATAACAAATAAAAAAATCTGATTGCAATTTGAATCAAGTAAAATAACCTGCTATGTACGAGAAGAACTTACGCTACGAGTATTCCTTTACATACTTACATACACATATAAACATTTAAGGGTACGTAGTATTACTTTTAATAGGATTGCAATAAACAGTTTGTTTCAATGACTTGGCCTTAAACCAAATGTCCAATATTCAGTGAGGGTCTTGTCGGGTAGCTAAATATTCAGCCAGATTTAGCCCCAATCGCATATTTGAAAAGCATTCCATATATTGTTACTACAAAATGGTCCTATGACAAAGCTAATGCACCAGAACTTTTATTCGAGTTAAAGCCCATTGTAGATATTAGTCATGGTGGTGTTGAAGCACCAGTCTTAAGATTTGACAAGTATAAAAAATTTTTAGAAAAGAGAAAAAGTCCACCAGTACGTTTTAATTGAAAGCTTTATCAAGCTATAAGACAAGCAATTACGAGGGTGCAAGCTCGTTTCCTATTTGGATGAAATGGAATAGAACCAATGAACCCAGATAATTTGTATGTCTTTTCAGCATTTCTGTGAGAAAATAGTAACTAAAATAAATACAAAAGATGATATAAGCAGATCAAGTGCAAATAACACAAAAATAGAAATGAAAATCCTTCGCTTACTAGGCAGTAAATAGAGTAACAGTTTTCATATATCAAATAAACATTGCAATAACATACTTACCCGTGTACGGATGTAGTATTATATAATAGTGAAGTAGATAAGAAGTAGACTTCTTCCTAGTAAAGCAGAAAAATGAATATTTCTATAAGCCACTGCTTCTATACTTTGATTGTAATATTACACAAGTCTTGAAGAGTGGTAATAAGTGTAACAAAATATATATTAAATAAATTATATTGGTTAAGAAGAAAACTAGTTATTTAAATTCAGATCGAGAAACCCAATTTTCAAATAAATTGTAGGTATTTACTGTTCGATCAAAAACTAAAAACGTGGTCAAATATGCAAAAAACCAAGACTTGTCAACTTATATTAAGGGTAAACTTAAAAATTCCCAGTTAATTGAGTTTTTGTACAAACATATATATATTCGTTATGATGTTCCAAAAAATGAGTGAAAAGTCTCCATCGATACCGCGCAGGTTTTTCGAAACATCCTAGGTCAAATGTCAAGAAAATCACATTTCCTGCAACTTGGTCAATAATGATTATTGTAAAAATTTAAGATCTTTAAATATTCTATTGAAAAATTTCTATACATTTTTTTGTAATTATACTTTTTATGTAAAATACCCTTATTGTCATAGAGCACTAAGAAAACAGAGACCAAATAATTATGCATCCATTTTCATAGGATCTCAGAGGTAAAATGCAAGGCACATTTTGTTTACATTATTTACCAGGTAGACCTAATTCGCAGTACAATATAATATAATATGGACTAATATAATTTTATACATTATTGTGAATATTTTACAATAAGACTACTAATTGAATAAAAAGAAGGTGGATCTTACCAACGGCATAGCTCGAGGTGTGTGGCTAATGTGATTTTAGAAACGCAGGATAGAGGAAAGAGATTAGTTTTTCAAAATTAGTTACTTTTGATTGTAATAAATTCAAACTTTATTTTTTTTAACCTCGCTTAATCCATTCAATAAAACTAGTTTGTTTACAAGCAGCCTCAGTTGAAGCAAATTAGATAACTTTCCTAACACCTTAGAATGCTATTATGCATCTTTTTTTCGTTACTGCAATTAGGAGTTTAAAGCTGATTGATGCAAAAACCATGATGTGCAAATACTACGAAGAAATTCAGACAAAAAATGATGTAAATGGAACCCTAATGTTGTGGCAATGCCCTCTGTTTGACCATCAGTGCATCCATCTGTCAAAAGCTTCTAACTTCTAAACTAAATGAGATGAGGTATTGACTTTCACACATAATATGTAGTTCTTTGGCCCATAACTAGAATTTATTGTTAAAATTACTTACAATTAAATTTCAAAGAGGTTCGTGTATACGTAAAGCGGAGCTGAATTTTTTTCTCTGCATATTATGACATATCATTGAAACAAGCTCTTTCAACAAAGCAAAAATCTGTTTAAAACAACAATTAGGTTGACAGTCAAAGTTGTTAATTTAAAACTCAATTTGTTATCAGGTCTATCTTAAAAACGCTATTATGTACTTTATAATACGGCTCTACCTTTTTTTATTTTTTCAACCTGTGTTTAAACAACAGATTCTAAAATGAGGTAAACAAATAATAGTACATAAATTTGTTATGAATAATAAAACCAAAGTATTTTTAAATAATTCATAATATATTTATCCCTGTAAAGGATACTTGGCAGTATATTTATATGAAGAAAAATAATATTAATATTTCTAAATTGTTCAACAGAAATTAAGTACCCTTAAATGTTTACATGTACATGAAAGTATATGCGTAACACTTATAGTGCAAGTTCTACTTCTATTTATCATGTTTATTTTGATATTATCCTCTACACGTAACAATGTAACTTGATAAAGGTCTATGAAATATTTTATTAATTAAAAATATAAAATAATAATTGCAAATGCATATCAGTGTACAGAATATATAAAAAAAATCCAGTCCAACTAAAAACCGCAAGAAAATGAATCAAGATAATGTGGTAAAAAAGTATTTGAGCTGATTTACTAAGAAAGCAAAGTTCTAAATTCTCAAATTTAGGACATTTTTCTACACATTGCTAATTTTACACCCACAGCCCAGCAGTCATTATTTAAATGCCAGTTCTAGCTTAGTGTTGAGATAAAAATGTGCCTGGTGTTTGTAAAATTGTTGAGATTTCTGCTAACTAGCTTAGTGGCAAGTTCATTCAATGATGAAGCTAAAAGGTATTTCAGGATACTACGACCTGCTTGGAATTATCATTTGATATGAAGCAAGTCTTAAAGTTCTATCACAAGACTGCAAGTCAACGTTACATAATCTAGTATGAAATAAATTGTAAGTCAATTTCAAGAAAAAATTGTTGTTTGTTTTTGGAATGTAATTTGTAAAAATTCTGCTTCAGGACCGGATTGAGAGATTGTTTTTGAATTAATTTACTTATTTGCATATAAAAGTTTATCTTATATTTGAAATAAATTTTAACAAACTTCAAAAAAGAGGAGGTTATATGCTCAATGTGTATTTTTTCAGATATATGTATACGGATTTCTCCAAGATTTCTACGTTGATTTGCGTGATTCTTTTTTTGTTTGAAAGAGTATACTAGCAAGGTGGTTCGATATAAACATGGTAATGATCTGATGATGAGGTCTGGAAATGAACAATGGAACTCCTTAACTAATGGTTGATATTTGTTATTGATAGTTGTTACTTTGCAAAATAACACTACCATCCACCAGGTCAGGGTCTGATGTTGAGTTCTGGATATGAACAATGGAACTCCGTAACGGATGGTAGTAAATCAACTGTGATTCCAGATATTTACTAACGGTAGTTGTTACTTTGCAAAATAACTACACCATCGACTAGGTCAGGGCCTGATGCTGTAAATTAACTGTGATTACAGATAGATATTTGCTACTGATACTTATTACATTGCAAAATAAGTACATCATCAACCAGGTCATGATCTGATGATGAGTTCTGGACATGAACATTGCAACTCCTTAGCGGGTGGTAGTAAATCAACCGTAATTCAAAATATTTGTTACTGGCAGTTGTTACTTTACAAGATCTGATGTTGGACTTTGCATATAGGGAACGAAACTCTTCACCGGCTAATAGCTAACCACTCACAGTTACTGCTATCACTTTGCTTCTGTTTGTTGTCAATTATCAACTTTAGGCAAAAAGGAAATTATCTATATACCAGGTAAAGATCTATATACCAGACCAAGAAAGAAAGTAATTAAATGTTAGGTAAATTGTGATGATTAATACTATTAATCATTAAAAATCATAAAATGAAACATTTTTTAAAAAACCAACTTCAAAAAAGTAGAATCTATAAACTATAAAATAACAAACTCAAAATAGGTCGCAATAAATAACTAAGACACTTATTTTTGAAGTCGGTGCTGCTACCACCGATCGACTTAAACAAATGCAAAATGTTATAAATACACCCTTTAGGAAAATTTTTTGTATTGTAATTCCATTAGAAGTTAAGATTTTAAATTTAAATTAAAAATTAAGTAGAATTATAAATTCATATCATGTCAGTTTTTTTAGAGACTGTCTACCAATTATATAACTTCCTCACTGATCCAGGGCTCAGAGCCACGGAGGCTTACAAACCAAAGGAGATGGGTTCAAAACTATCACTTGCCAAAAAAAAATCTCCAACCCAGTAAAGGAAAACATTGTCGTTTCTTAAGTATATCAAAACCACTAACAAGCATTGAACAACTATGACAGTTAATTGTCTTACATTAATAGTTTGAGACTTTCAAAATAAAAGCAGCCAAATGTGAGTCCAACTCGTACACAAATGGTTACATACCACTGTACAATATTAATACTAATTCTTTGATAAATAACAAGATAGCTGCCATTTAGTAAATAACAAAATAGATGATTCTTAAAAGTGCATTTATTTAAGATTACTTGTATGATGATCCCCCTTGGGATCTGATTTGTTGACTTCTTTATTTATGAAACTTTCACAGAATACGTGTTAATTCTTTGAAAATTTAAAATATATACCTATTACGGTTTAAAAGATACAGCCTTGTGATCAAGGTCGGAAGAGCGAAAAGGAGAAATTTACATAGCAGTGTAAGAGGATACTTGTTAATTTAGTAATTAAATGTTTGATTTACTATAATTTACAATATAAATATATTGTAAATTATAGTAAATCAAACATCCCACCGGACATGCTATGTCAAATATAAAACCAAATATATTGGCCGCCTGGCACTTTTAATTTTGTGTCTAAATCCAATACTTTCTCAGACTATTTTTTATACAGGATATGATAGTTTAATTAATGTAAAATTATGTGCATTCACCATACGCACTTTTAGGAAAAACTAAAGAGTAAAGAATTGTCACTACAAGTATTACGAAGTAAATAAACGTCACACCTGCACCCCACTCAGCACGCATCAGCCTGCACCCCACTCAGCGCGCATCTACTGCCATCTGTTCATGTTCACAAATAAGCAAGACATTTACTTATAGATATTGAACATCGGTCAATAAAATCTAACTCGCGAATATTTGGGGAGCAGGGCACTTATGTATCTTTATATACCAGTACAGGCCTCTTTCACAATCTAGAAATATGTTATGTTATTGTTAGGCTAACAGATACTTGTTTTTATTAAATATTTATATAAACACTGGTAGAAATAACTCTCTTTTAACTTATTGAAAAAGTACTTTCTTTACAACAAATTTTGATATCTACAATATGTTGAATATTCTTTTTGGAAAATTTTTGTTGTTGTGTGTGGACGATTTTTTCCTTTCGCTTTCATCTAACTCGACAATTGTAATTGATTTTGGGCTCTGTTAGACTTTGACTATGATTTTGAATGCTACTCAGATATTTTTGAGTGCATCTGGTGTCATCCCTAGAATAGGTGACAGTGCGAAATCAAGTTAGTAGCGATACAATTATGAAACGGATTGAAAGTTACAATAAATTGCATTATAATGACAACCTTAACGTGTAACGTTTGCAGTGCGGTCATTAGAACGTTCTGTATGTCACATGTGGAAATATTTATAAACAATAATAACATACAAGAAATGCAGTTTGACGTTAATTCCAATTTGGGGAAGATGATGACTTACATGGGTAAACTTGAATAATATTAATTTTAGATTTTTTTAGAAAAGTATTGCATTGGCCAGCATAAAGTCTGTTTAAAGAAAATAATTTCTTAACAAAGTATACACAAAAGATAACACAGTTACGCAAAAAACTTTCATATGGATATTTTTGACTCTCCATGGTTGAAACTACTGACTTTTAAGGATGAAAAATTGATCATATAATTGTATCAAAACAAATACCCAAAGTTTTCAAGGCAACATACGATTCACTTGAAAGAAAAAATGGAGGTAGTCTTGGAAAGAATCCGAAATCTCAGAAGGATGGAAGAATTAATACCTAAAATGGGTACACAATCTGGTCGGTAAGCCGATATTCTAATAAATGCATTGCTTAGGTCAGTTTGCTCTCCATAGCATGCGCAAATGCAAACTGTTATACTACATCACTAAATTCTAGTCTCTAATATCTCAAAACAAATTTAAATAAAATATAACCGAGATAAACCTAAAATCGAATCCTGGGACATTTCTTCATAACCAGTTGCTCTAAATCCTGAACCATTCACAAGTTGAATTCCACATTGTTTTTGTCTCATTTAATTTAATTACTGTCTTTTACTTAATGTTACATAATTTTTTTATTTTCTATGTTAAAGAAATAATGACCGTATCTATAATGTACCTAATTAATATTTTGACTGTCCGGAAATAATTTTATTTATTTCACTGATTGTTTGGTGCACATAATGTAAATATGGAGAGAAATAAAAATAAGATTTCATCTACCAGTTACATTTTTTGTCACGTTTAACAGTTCGTTTGCAGAATATATTTATGACAAATTTTAAATAGAACAAACTATACAATGAGTAAATTAATTCTTGGATTAAACTATAGAGATTTGAATCATTTTTTCTTTAACTCTTTTCTTAAAATTGTTATATTTATTATAATTTAAATTTCAAAAATTGTAATTTCATAAAATATAAAATGAGGACTCATAAATTAAAAAATATGGGTTTTGAATAAAATCTCACATCAAGAAGTCTGTAGAGCAATATTCAAGTTAGAATCTACTTTTATTCTATATTTTATTTTCAGGCAGCAAAGATTGCTTCGGGTGCCATTTTCAACAATGGTTACGTTATGTTAATTTCTTTTAACAAGTTAAAATATTAAAAACCATTTTGTTGAAAATCATTTCAAGGAGACAAAGCTAAAATTTATTAGGAGGTTGATAAAAAATGATCTCTCAGTCCGGCCCTGATATGTCCTCGAAATCACTTTTTGCTGGTTACATTAAGAAATAACGAATATTTTTTTTTTCACTTTCACTTAAATTAAAATTTACTTTTGAAAGAATTTAATTACAACCTTTCTCCACTCCGGCCCTGAAATGACCCCCAGAATCTGATCTATGATTATAAGAGAAAACACTACCTAATAACAACACATGCAACAAAAAAATACTAAGGATATACAACAATGCTATATGCCTTCAATCTATGAAATTAAAATTGTATATCAAGCTTAAATTCACTGGAAAAAAATGTAACGGGCTTTTTTAGAAGTCAATATTTTTATAGTAGAAGTATATAGTAGAAAGCAAATATTTTTATTAGATAAACTATATAATGTTTCGTGCAATTTTTCTTTTTTCCTTTAATTAAAAGATTTAGTTTGACAGATTAATGATAAAATTTTATTATGGAGCCATCCATCTCAGATTGTGTAGAATTATTGATAATCAATAAATCATACCTAAAATTCCATTTTTAAACTCATTTTTTGAATTTTTAAACTTCTAGGTTTGAAATATAGCTTATCTCCATTCAAACGTTTTAATACTAATACAAAAATAAAAGGTATCAAGTTTTTTTTTTTTAAATATTTTGAAAAAATAAAAAAACTTCAGTGCATTTCAATGCATCTTCCATATATTCCAAAGCAGTAGTTAACTCACAGTTGTGAAAATTGTAGATTGAGAGGGTCAATAACAATTAACTTTTAACAATAGATAAAGTACAGATGCTTCTCGAGCTCACAAATTGACGATTGATTTGAATTTAATTGTTATGATATGTGATTTTTTAAACTTAATTTAGAAATTTTGGGTATTATTACTACGTTTACAGGTTGAAATTTACATTATAAACGCAAGTTGAAAAAGATGTGGAATTTTATTATATATAGGAAAATTTTTGCCTGACGAACAATTGGCAAAATGAACAGCAGTTTATAAAAATGTTAGATCATAATGATATGTTGAGTCGTGTCGTCAACTGAAATTGACTTATACCATAGAATTATAAGCACCATATATAAAACATTTTATGAAGTATGAATGCCCTTTATTACCTGCCGTTCTTTATCGTAGCTTACTTCTTGCCTTCCTCCCTATTCATATATTAGAAAATCTCATGTTCATATATTAGAAAATATATAAAAGAAAAAGAAATTTCTTTTTAATTATTTTCTCTTAGATAAATATAAATACAAAGAAGAACAAGATGGGGCAATATTTCCAATTTTGAACAATTGAACAATTCTAGCATGCGAATATGAAATAGTGGGTGTTTTCATACTCATATATATCAGCCTTGTAAAAACAATGACACCAATCTCAATATGAGTGGTTCTTAATTTAACATTTGAATGAATGTAGTTCAAAGCTCAACTCTGTTCTTACTTGCAGAGTTATATCCGACCACGCCTAAAATAAAAAGAGAGGGGGTATATGTAAGGATAGTGTTCATAATTTTGTAAATAGACAAATCCTTTCTATATTTTTTTCAACATAAAGATGAAATTATCTCATATAGAGACCAAATAAATTGAGTTTGTTTCCAATTTGCTACAAACGGGAGGATCAAACAATACCTAAATACATTTGATATCACAAAATTCAAGATATTCAACACTAGAACAATTGCTTATTCCCAGAAAAGATTTCAAATTTCGGCAAAAACAGGCATTTTGCAGTATTGTATAGTAATGTCATGTGTTTGACTACATACCATATGCCAATATTTTTTCCAATAATACATTCACTGGTACAACTAAATGCTACCCACTTATTCTTGATTATTTCATTCTTGCTTGATTTTGGGAATGTTTTTAACCCTTAATTGAGCGTGTGGGAAAACAAGTTTAAAGGCTCAGAACTTTTCGGAATTTAATTTACTGCTCTAATATTACAGGTGGCTTCGTAAACATGTGTGGTCTTTTAAATGCAGTTGCAAGCGACACACGGTTGTGTGTAGTTGCCCTTGTGGAGCATGTTTGGGGTGTGCAACACCCTACGCGACCCCGTTTATTCTGATGTAATTTAAGGTAAGTGTGCGAATAATACATATATTTTTTATTATTTTATAGTTGTGTTTGGGACCTTGTAGGCTACAAAGATTATTTTATTGTCTCACAACACTACTGTTTTAATATCTAAAAGCTTACATTATATTAATACCTATTACTTTGTACTTTATTTTTTTTACAGGTTTTATGAATTTAATTTTTTTTACAGGTTATCTTCACAATACTGCGTGAGCTGGATGACCAGTACATTGCATATCTGTTGGAAGAACAGACTATTGATAGTGATTCTGAAGTTGAAGAAGATCACGAAGCCATCAAAGTAACCAAATCAGTGAATCAGAACAAAGTGACGAATTGGACAGTCAGCGGAACAGCGAGGATGAAGAGCCATTACAAAATCTACATTGCTTATATCAACCATGCATCATGGCGATAACGTCGAAGGTAATAAAAAAAGCCAGAAATTATCAATTTCTATAAACAGACAAAAGGTGGATTTGATGCCAATGATCAAATGTGCGCAAATTATAATGTAGGATGCCACACAAAAAGATGGCCGATGGCGATACTTTTTCATCCGTTCAGTGTCAGGGGAATCAACTCATATGTTATATAAAAAGCTAGAGTGGACTCTGGCATATCCCAAAGAATGTTTTTGAAGCAATTGACTGTCAATTTGGTGAAACCTCAGTGGACAAAGAGAGCCAGTATATGCACAATAACTCAACCGTTACGGAAACAATTAAACTGCATATGGACGATAAGGAACCTGCATCAGTTTCTGAAACTAGTTGAGCGTCTTCTTATAAAAAGTGGCAAATATACCCAAGAACCAAAGATAAAAAACGAAGACTGATTAAAATGCCACAAATATGTGTGGAATGGTAACATGATTGTAGTATGTAAAAATTGTGATTTAAAATTAATAGTTGCTAATGAAGTTAGCATTTTAATATTTTGTACACCTTGTTTTTTGTTTTAAGAGTTTCAAGAGTTATTTAATATGTTAAGTTAAATGTTCCCTATATTATAAGTCTGATCTCGCATGTATTTTGAATTTTATTCCCATAAACAAAACTGGGGTATTATACACCCCATGTGACCATTTAGTTTTTAGACACACCCAATTGAGGATTAAGGTAAACACACATTTAATTTTGTTAGAAATTGCTATTTGTGAGAAATAAAAACTTTAATTTTCACTTTTTTGCAAAAATTTAATTTTTTTTAAATTGTTTATTTCTTGAATATATTTGGCGTTAATTTTGTAGAAATTCATTATTCACAATTAAATGAAACTATATGATGTAGTATTATTTCTACTTTTAAAGAAAGTAAAAAGTTCTTTACCGTGACCCAAGTTAGCAAAGATCTTTGCTAAGAGCCCACCTGAAGATGTAATATAATGAAACCTAGGTTGTGGTAAAGAACTTAAAGAAAGTAGAAATAATACTACATCACATAGTTTCATTTAATTGTTTATTTCTTTTAAAATATTTTCTTACATCATTTTTTATTAGTAGGTGTTATTTCCTCGAGATCTGATGACTTCTTGGAACCTGTTTGGAAGTCCAACCATTATACTACTACTGCCCTAATTCAGACGTTTTGGGCTCTTTGATGGTGGTGGAAACCGAAATGCCGCCTTCATTTAAATACTAAGTAATACACCCAATGATATGATCAGGGCATCAAATGTAAATTTCCCCCAATTAATGGAGCTATCAGTACATGGTCCTGAAAGACTTATTCCACCACCTTTGAGCATTTACACAGCCTTTCGCATAAACAACCAAATCAGTATAATTCTAGTAGGAGATACCACTTCAAACTGTTAATGAAACCTAGTAACCCACCATTTCTACTGTCACTGGATTCTCTACATCTTTACACCCTCTGACTTCTATCTGGACATCTCAAAGAAATTCTGCTCCCGTCCAAAACAAAACACTCATCCACTATTCTATAGTCCAGATTGTGTACACACATGCGAAATGGAGCATGGCTCTCCTGTGCTATGAAAGTAATTCGGAGCAATATGGCTCTCCTGTGCTATGAAAAAAAGCTCTTAAAAATCCTTCAGTGAGATTCTTAAAAATTCTTCGGTGAGATTTTTTTGACCCTTTGAATATTTATATAATTTTATAATATTTTGCTGTAAAAAAGTCTCAAAATAATATTGAGAAGTTTAAACAAGAAAACTAAGAGGGTCACAATGGAGGGTAAAATGGTTCTTCATCCCATAAGAATATAATAAGATGATCATTAAAAACTTATACAATTGCAGATTGCATAAATGTAAATGTTTTTGTACCAACAGTTATTTAAATGTTACTGTATATTGATTGTACATATTTGATATCGACGTGATATTTAGAGAACCTACCAATCATCGTTACTATTTAAAGTGTTTACACACAATAGGATTAAATATTGACAAAAATACTGAAAAGCAGGTAATGTCTTTTTTTTTCAAGAAGTTTGAAGAAAATATTTTCTCACCAATTTTTACCTTCAGAGTAGTTTCAAATGCTGTTATTTCACCGGGATTTGAAGCTATGGGTTTTAATTTGCCAATATTTTTATTGAAATGATGGGTCATCATTTCAATATACTAATTAAGTTTGAAATTCATTCAATATACTAATTAAGTTTGAAATTTAATATAATGGTTTCTTTTATATAAAAATTTAATATAAAGATGAGATTTTTTGACCCTTTGAATATTTATTTCCTAATTTGTTACTGTTTACAATTTCTGTCACGGACGCTCAGGTGAGGAACTATGAAGAAAAGTATTTGTTTACATGCCTTCATCGACTCATCATTGACAGATGAACGCTACCAGCTCCCTTGTATATGTACCATCATATTTTGCTACAAATTCTAGAAATACGGGAGAGTTGTTATCCTGGCAGTAAACTTAAAAAATGGGTAAGAATACGGGTATCCCTGGAAAGTATGTACTCAACCCCCTCCTAATGTAGTGTCATAATTATATACAGTGTCCCAAAATTCAACATCAAGCTCATAGGGGTAAAATTTATATAGATATAAAAAAATGTTGTTTTTATGATGTAAGAATTTTATTGAAAAATGTTGAAAATTGAAATCCTATACAACATTTTTAATTACTGTAGTAACAAATTGGCAAACTGACACTTCTTGTTGTAAAATGTAACAGCACTACAACGGCAAGTTATTACAAAAGTTAGTACAACTAATTAAGATTTAAAAATATAATATTTTCTGTTAGGTTTACAATTTTGTCTAATGTCGTATATAAATAAAGTGTGATTATATATGAAAGATAACAAAAACTGGAGCCATTTTGTTTTTATGATATAAGCATTTTATTGAAAAATATTGAAAATCGACACCTGTACAACATTTTTAACTATCATGACAAATTTGCAAATTTTGTTATTCTTATTTTTGTAACAGTTGCCTACATAATACTGCTATTGAAAAGAATCCTAAATAAAATCGGGTTTAAACACAAAAAATATTTTGGTTTCAATTTTTTCTTGAAATTATTATAAGAAATTGTTTTCAGCTAAATTTGATACTTCATGTTGTAAAAAAAATGTACCAGCACTACCATGGCATATTATTGTAGAAGTTGGTGCAACTAATAAGATTTCAAAATGGTACAATACTTCCTACATCTTGCTTTAAAAAAAAATACTGAATGTGAATAATGATATGCATGTGTATGGCATGGTGTTGACTCTATTACCTCTCATATCAACCTAGCAAACCAATAAAAAATAATTGGAAATAGCATCGCTATCTCTCCCACTCTCACTCTCTAATAGTGTCACTATCTGTCTCGCCCTTCCTCAAATTAAATGGCGTCTCTTACTCATCCAATATCACCTCAGACCACATGAAACTGAAACTTGAATTTTGCTGATAAGCACTGAACACCGTTTTCACTGAGTAAAGGTACCGATTTGAAATTTGCTCGTGTAGAAAAAAAATAAGAGAATATTTTTTGATATAAGACATAGAAAAAATAGAAAATATTATATTTTTAAATCTTAATTAGTTGTACTAACTTTTGTAATAACTTGCCGTTGTAGTGCTGTTACATTTTACAACAAGAAGTGTCAGTTTGCCAATTTGTTACTACAGTAATTAAAAATGTTGTATAGGATGTAAATTTTCAACATTTTTCAATAAAATTCTTATATCATAAAAACAAAATTTTTTTATATCTATATAAATTTTACCCCTATGAGCTTGATGTTGAATTTTGGGACACTGTATATAATTATGACACATTAGGAGGGGGTTGAGTACATACTTTCCAGGGATACCCGTATTCTTACCCATTTTTTTAGTTTACTGCCAGGATAACAACTCTCCCGTATTTCTAGAATTTGTAGCAAAACATGATGGTACATATACAAGGGAGCTGGTAGCGTTCATCTGTCAATGATGAGTCGATGAAGGCATGTAAACAAATACTTTTCTTCATAGTTCCTCACACGAGCGTTCGTGACAGAAATGCAATTTTCTTTATTATATACACATTGACGACATGTAATATAAACAAATTATTGATTGCATTAAAACCAACACAATTTTCCTTGTTTTTTTCTTATTAAATTATAAAGTTCTGTAATCATTTTACTTTTTTCCTGTATGTCTTAAAGTGCTTAAGGGTCATTTCGAAAATAGAATTATCCTGAAAATTATAAATTTCTGATTAGTTTTCATGTTGGCTATGACCGTGCATGTGATATTTTCTCAAGTGTACTTGTTCGTGCATTTTTGGAAAACTTTGACATCAATTAAACAATAAATTTTATTTAACTTACTGAATTCTGAGTAAATCTTAGATTGTCGTATTTATTACATCATTGTGTAGGTTTAAAACATTCTATCCATATTTTTATTTTACTTTTCAGAATTAGCCATTACGGGGAATATGACAACATTACGTAAGCAACATTATCCCACACTGGTTTTCCATAGAAATTGTCAGTGGTTCCCATCCTTTGTATAATGTTTTTTGAATTTGAGTAAGTAAATTGATTAATTTTAAATAAATTTATTTTCAGATACCCGATTTTGATTTCAAAAAGGATTTCTTGTCATATGTAAATTCGTCAATATGAAAGTTAAAATGGCATTTTGTATATTAGTCTCTATTAATGTTATAAAGCCACAATGTTGTTAAAGCTATATAGCATTAACGCATTTTTGGCAATTTCAAAATACAATATAAATTGGTTGTAACAACATAGGTTATAACAATATACTGGTTATAAGTTAGTTATCAATAAAGGAATTTTAACTAAAACAAAATGTTTAAAAATCAGTCTGTTTATTACATAATGCTTAAAATCAAGCCGTATATATCGGCATAAAATATCATTTGTTTACATAGCCTAAAACTATCAAAAAATATTATACTATGATATGATTTATCAGATACTATAAGTCAATTTGAATGTGCTGTTCCAAAATTCAGGGCAGCTATTTCACTTGGTTCAGTTAAAATACGAAATTATAACAATTTATACTTACATAGCTAATTTATGCTTAATAAGCTGGCTGGAGGATGCTTTTAATTCTACGTGTTTACATTCGAGCAAGTTTTTTATTTAAACATTACTATTTAACTTTTCTGTTACAAAATAATGTTACAATTTGCACAAAATTCAATCAGTGCAAAATCCTAAATTCCAATCTTATTAAAGCTTAAATACAGACTTCCAAATCTATGTTAATTAACCAGGAATGTAGTGTAATTTACACAATTTTGTCAACAATTACCGTCATAACTATTCACTGAACCATTGAATTGGGATCAAATTCTTTCACAAAAAATGGGTACAATTTTAAACTATTGACCAAGATTTGACATTGAATTAAAATAGTGTGTCACTGAAAGCATATCAGTAACACTCTTTGATCGTAGCATAGTTGGATAAATGTTTTATATAATTATGGATTGCACATTTTATTATTCTAGTGACAATAAAACTGGAATTTATAAATAACATTGTAAATGTTAAATTACTACTTTATTATTAATTTTATATTCCTCACAGAGAACACTGAAACTTACCTTAAATCACAGTTTCACTTCCAAAATTCTTTGAAATTATGAAAATTCATAAAACGATCACGTTGTTACCTTAAATATGATAAATAGGCCAAAAATTTTATATAATACTTTCAGGTTAAACATTTCTTATACATTAAACTATTTTGAAATCCTAATACTGCTCCTATTTATTTTAATTGCATCAGTCTATTTCTAGTAACACGTACTTAACATTAAAATAAATTTCATAGAAAATATTTATATACTAATATTTTAGTATCATTTAACATTTTTAATAAATCTTTTGAGACAAATAAAGATCTATAGTAAATTATGATTGTATGGTCATGAAACTGGTTGAATTTTATTAATCATTAATACCACTGAAAATATTAAAATTAAAAAATTTGTTCTTTACATGGTATTCGGATAGCAGAAATAATGCAAAAAATTAATTTGAAATAATGTAAATAATACAGTCATCAAAAGATAGACATAATAAACATAGGTTTAGTTAAAAATAATGCACTGTACAATTTGGCAATATCAACTGTGACAATATAATTTGTGTGCAAAGCAAGAAATTTTATAGAATTTTGAAAAAATAATTTCTTCAGTCAAATTTCACCTAAAAAAGACCTTACATCAACATGTAATACTAAAAGTTGACCTCGAAATTTAGCTTTGCTCTTTTAGGAATACGTTTGTTAAAGCAATAAAAACTGGTACACGTTTTACAATATTAAGAATTGATGAGTTTACAATTTTACCAAATCATTTCTTTATAACAAAGTTTTATCAAAAATAAATTAAGGTCAATTATGACTTATTTGACACTATTTACACATGTAATCATACTGTGCCCGAATTTAATGTTGCTATTCAACATTTCAAGCATTGATAATGCCGCTGATAACATTCACAGTGTTGACCAAAAGATTATAACATCAACTTATGAAACTATAGTCCAAATGTATATAATTAATTTCAACCCTAATTGTTTATATATCTTACATAAATATATTTAAACATTTGAATCTAATATATTATAGTTATGTATTAAAATACCACAAATGGAATGTAGATATTTTTCACAACCTTATTAATAATATCTTCTAGTCATAATACCAGTTATGACCATTGTCATACACTGTGGTAAATTAATACGAAAATGAGTAATTTGAGATAAATAAAGAAACAGACTGTACATTATATTTAAAAAGTATGACACATACCTTATTAAACTTAAATGACCGACATAATTTTTCTACAATTTTCTTGTGAATAAGTTTATCTGGAGAAAATCTTATTCAAATTAATAAAATTTAGAAAATTATGATTTGGCAGTTAAGTTGGTAAAATATTTGAAATACTATGAAACTTATCAAAACCAAATTAATTTTTTGTACTTACATTATTATATCTTTGAGCACAACTTACAAGCTAAACAAATTTTTAAAGCTATTACGCAAAGACTATAAAATTTAAACTTGTGCCATTTCTATCATATCATAATTTCGTTCTTTTTTGCACAATATAGGATAACACATAGTAAAATAATAAAATCCAAGTCCTGTAAATATTAATGATAGAATTAGTGCAATAATCCCCCAAGCCGAAATGCCTAAACCCCGTCTCACTTTTGCCGACATCAAATCTAAAACAAAAGTAAATAAGAATAGATTAATGACACGCACATACTAAATGTAATTAGTATTATTCATATTTCCAAATGTTAATTAAATTTTAGAAGAATTGCAAAACCAATTTAAAGTACTTGCTACTATTGCACAGAATATAAAATAAACGAAGAATATTAAATAATGATAATTTTATATTTAAATATATGTCTACGATTAAACATGACCGTAAATTTAAACATGAAAAATATTTCTTCAATGACTCAATAAAGATAATTCTCATATAAAATATAGTTAATTCCGGAATTTTATACAATGGAATTTTGAACTTATACCAATATTTCATTATATAAGTTTCCACTATTTGCATAATCGTTCATTAGAACAAGCCAACATTTTTGGCAAACATACCTCTCTCCGATTCGGATTCCAAATTTTTTTCGTAAGAGTGTTTTTTTGTTTCTTCTTCTTCATATTTACGCTGAGTATGTCTCCCTGACCATCTATATGCAGTTACCGTAGTCATGATATCTATAACTGTAATGTTTAAAAAAAAATACAAGTTAGAATGTTGTAGTAAACTTAACAGAATAATATAGTTCGTGGGAATAATACTCACAAATTATGAAAAAAAAACATGTCGAAGCCAATTTTCTCATTTCGATCAATTAATTTTAAATTTATTTCAATCAACGAAATAAATAATGACAATAGTTTTAATTTATCAATTTATGTTAATGTTTTTGATTGAAGACTAAATAAAAAAATACGACTGCTGAACCCTTTTTACTTCTAAAATGTCAATTAAAATGTTTCCAAAGACAACAGAGAAGAAAATCAGAGCACTTTATATTTATCTTTGATTATATGGCGTTCGTTCTCTCCACAGAGAACCTCTTGCCAATATCAAGTATGGGAAAAAAGCTAAGCAACACTGATTAAATCATATTTCGGATATCCGTCATTGTTACTCGTTAACAAAAAAATAAATTATACAACAAAACAAAAACTAACTAAGAAGTTGGCTACAATTAAAGAAAATGAAAAAAATGAGTTTACAGAAGAGTTCAAAAAATAAACATACACATAGATGGATGGAGAATACTTGACAAGGTGGTGACGAAGATCAGCTTTGTTGGAAGTAATACTGCGACTATTCCACTACAAGACCCTCGCCACTATTAGCGGAACCATTAGAAATAAGGGATTGAAGAGATGTAAGAATAGACAAGGCAACGTTGAACGGAATTTGATTGGGGGAACTCAGAATTTTGACCAAAGTGGTCAAGAGAAATTGAATAATACTCGTAGAAGAAGAAGTATTAGCTGAAGGTTGTTGACTAAAGCCGCAGCCATTTTCAGGCTGAGGAATTCGGAAGTCTGCCCAGGCTTGTTCTAGAGCCGAGCGGTCATAGCCCTGGTTGGGACTTGTCGAAGAGTGGAATCAAGGTTTTGAGAGTCACAATTTTTTTTGAGAAGAGTTAGGCGAATAGTTAGAAGAGTAGGACGAGACGGAGAGAACAAATGTTGGGAAACATTTGAAGAAGGAACTAGGGGGAGTTGAGGTGCAACTAAAGTGTATAATTTTCTAGCAAAAGGGACCATTTTGGGCGCTTCCATAGGATATGTCTCTTTCAGATATTTCAAATTCCGGACAAACTCTATCAGTGGATGATTTCCACAGCAAAAGACACGTTTTACTTTGTCAATAGGAAGGCAGTTTCTTCCGGCGGGACCTTCACCACATCTGAAACAATGTTCGAAAGATCGGCATTTATTAGCAACATGTCTAAACTTACAATAATTTAAGCATTGTATTGTAGGGAATTCATATTTTGAAACTGGAAGCGAGGAATATGTCATTTATATGCGTTGGGGACGGACTTGATGACTATCGTCTCCGATGAAATATATTTATGTCGATTATTTTTTTAAAGCTTAAGCGGCGGACTTTAATAACCTTACGGCACCCTTCTGGGATTTCTATTTTTTGTAGTACTTCCTCGTCAGACGAATCGACTGGAACATTGCGAACAATGCCCATACGACTGACGTTAAAGGAGGAGATGAACAATTTATTCTGTCCCATTAAGCACAGTGGTTTACGAAGCGGTTGGCGGCACCTGCAGATGATACCTCCACCGAAATCCTGTTTCTACCAATTCTTTCACTCCATTTCGAATTGTGCCATCGACATGATATTTTTATTTTTAAGACTGAACCAAATTTAATAACATGAAGTGAGAATCCGGGATTAGGCTTGGGTTCTTTTCTTTGAATCTAGACTATAAATGGTCCAACGTCGCCAGAGACATATAAACGACCCTCAAAAGCATTCGGAGGGTGGGAGGAAGGAGATGAGGTCGGGGGTGACGGAAGTAAATTAGAATTTACTTGTGAAAGAGAAGTATGGGGGATCTTGTGAGGGATTGTATCCTCTGTTTCAGTGTAGAAAGAGTCAGAAGGATGGAATGGAGGAATATTTTTAGATTTATTTTTTTACAGTTTGTTCTTTTAGAATTTTTGGGTTTGCGTTTTAATTTCTGTTGGAAGTCCATTTTAGTAACAAAACTAGCTAGGGAGTAAGACAAGCAAATTCATTATTAGAAAATGGCGATTTAGAAAGATCTGGTGATTTGGGAGGAATAACTAACTCCATTTTCACGAAGCTGAAGCAGATTCAATTTGACAAAAATGAATATAAAAAAATAAACAAAAGAAGAAACTTATCGAACAGAACACCGATTATAACAATTGATTGAATATAGCTACGGATAAAAACTAAATGAAAAATAGATTTAAAATATAAATCACAAATAATAGATATCTTATTGCAACAAAATAGACGAAATACTATAAAAATAATATCGAAATAATCAGGCAGCGAAAAACCTTTCCACTTCGTTTGACAGTTTCTTTATCTTTATCTTTGATTATATAGCGTTCGTTCTCTCCATAGAGAACATTTGCCAATGTCAAGTGTGGAAAAAAGGCTATGGCAACACTGATTAAATCAAATTTCGGATATTTGTCATTGTTGCTTGATAACAAAAGAATAAACTATACAATAAAACAAAAACTAAATAAGAAGTTGGCTACAATTAAACTAAAAGAAGAAAACGACATTATAATATACAGAAAGTACAAAATAAGTATATAAACTTAAAAAAATAAACATAAGTATACAAATTTCTATATTTTGATATCGTTCTTTCTTATGAACTGAATGATTAATCCTAAAATGGGTTTGTTGGCAATAAATAAAAGTGATCTTATGTTGATGGGCAATTGAATTTTATATTTTAATAATTTGGAAACAAACGAAGGAAATCTATTATTTAATGGACATGAAAAAATGAGATGATTTAAATCGCCTTCTTCAAACCCGCAATCGCACATTGGAGACTCTCTGACCCGCAGTCTAGCCAAATGAGTAGGAACAGAACAATGACCCAAACGCATGCGAGATACCACAGAGGATTCCTTTCGAGAGAAAGTAAATGTTGAGAACCAAGGTTTTGAAGGAATAAAAGGTTGGATCTGGAAATATCTCGTACCCGTAATCTGGGATGATCTTTCACACGCCCTCTGCCAGTCAGACGCCATCCAGAAACGAGTCATGGGAAGAAGATCCTCAATGAAATTAGTAGTGAAACATGGATCCCCGTTCACTGCGGCAAACCGAGCTTTTGCGTCGACTATTTCATTACCAACTATGCCACAATGACTAGGGATCCATGCAAGAACGACATCGGATCCCGATCTCTCCAAATCAAGCGCAAGTTGCTTTATCCGAAGAATCAGGAAACTACAGTTTGAAGAAAATGGATTAGCAAGAAGGGACTGTAAACAACTTAAGGAGTCAGAGAAGATAAGGAGCCTGCGAATCTTTTTGTGTAGCGCATAATTCAAGGCCTCCACAATAGCACGGCATTCCCCGGAGAATACCGAACATTCCTTAGGAAGGCGAAAGTAAGCTGAATGAGCAGTGGATGGAGAGTAAAATGACGCTCCGACATAGCCATCTCTACCGGTTTTTGATGCATCTGTATATATTCGCGTCCAATCCATCCAAAATGAATTCAAGATAGAATTGAACAGCAAATTAGCATTTTTGGACTCCTTATCAACTCCAAAACACAAATTTATATTTGGCCTGTGAAATACCGAGTCAAATGGGAAGCTATAGAGAGGGAGAGAAGAATTTTGATAAACGGGGTTAGTAAGGGATTTGAATCTTTGGAAGCTAACGATAAGAAGAGGTCGTGACTTAGAACGCCAAAAAGGAGTATGTTCAATAAACCTAGAGAGGAGGGTGAGTTTAGGAAAAATAGGGTGAGTAGAAAACCTAGCTGCCTTTAGTAAATAACGATCAGCTAGGTATTGTCGCCGGAGACTTAAAGGAGGATCAACACATTCTACTTGTAGGGCATTTATGGGACTGGATTTCATAGCACCTGCTATGATCCTCAGAGCTTGAGACTGAATGCGGGTCAATTTAGTGGCATTGGATTTGGAAATAGGATCAAGTAGAAATGAACCATATTCTAGATGACTACGGACTAGAGCGTTATATATTAACTTTAATGTGGAAGGGTGAGAGCCCCACCACACTCCCGAAAGAGCGCGGAGGATATTCAAATTAGTCTGGCATTGGGAGATGACATATTCGATGTGAATGTTCCAGGATAATTTTGAGTCTAGGAACATACCTAAGAATTTGGTATTGGAAAGAACAGGTATCAAAGAGGAATTATAAGAAATAGATAACGGAGGAGTAATTCTCCTTCTCGAGAAGACCACGACAGTAACCCATTTATTTAGGTTAACAAGGGCAGAGTTCAAAGCATTTTCGGCAACAATTATTGATTTATCAGAAGAATATAAAAGCAGGTCATCAGCGTGTTGCAAAACACGACAGAAAGGATTAACTGTTGAGTGAATCATATAAGAGTAAATATTGAAAAGTAATGGACTTAAAACAGAACCTTGGGGAAGACCCTTCCATATAGTTCTTGAAAAGGGGGGGGGATCCAGGGGATCTAAGAATAATAGATCTTTCTAAAAGAAAATTGAGGAGAAAATTTATAATCTTAATCGGAATCCCAAGATTATGAAGAATTTTTTGGAGGACTGGAAGGATTACATTATCATAGGCTGAAGAAAGATCTAAAAAAGCAGCAACGAGAAATTCTTGTCGAGAGAAAGCAAGTCTGATGTCAGTGGTTAGGACGCTGAGATTGTCCAACGTACTTTTAGCTCTTCTGAAGCCAAATTGGTTCCTTGGAAAAATAGAATGGTGTTCAGTAAACCATTCCAAACGATTCTTAATTAAATGTTCCGTAATCTTCGCTAGAACAGGAGAAAAGGCTATGGGTCTGTAGGATGAACCTACATTGGGATCTTTATGAGGTTTAGGGATGGGAATTATTATTTGAGTTTTCCAAGACTTTGGAATAGAACCTGATTTGAACATACAGTTAATGAGGGATAGAAGATACCAACGGGTAGATGGTAAAGTATTTGTCACCATAGAATATGACATTCCGTCAATACCAGGGGAAGAATCCTTAAGATGGTGTAAGGTGAAATCCAATTCGTTAATGGAGAAATCTTCTTCTAAAAAATGATTGGCGCTAGTAAAATTATACCTGAAAGGTAATTCATCTAAATTTGGGACTGATGGGGGAGCAAGTTTATTTAAAAATTGATCAATCCAATTCCCGTGAACAGATTTGGGAAGATCAGGCTGAAAAATAGACCGAAAGCGTTTTACATTAGACCAGACGACACGGGAGGGAGTAAAAGGAGAGAGGGATTGACAGAATTTCTTCCAGCCTTCCCTCTTTTTTTAAGGAGAATTCGTTTAGTCTGAGCTTGGATCTTTCGAAACAAGAGGAAGTTTGCTTCCGACATATTAGATTTATATATCGTTTCAGCCTCTTTACGGGTTTTAACCGCTGCGGAACAGTCTCCATCTCACCAGGGGGGAGAGGATCTGAAGTGATGGTTAGATCTTTTAAGTGGGATAAATTTCCGAGCGGATAGGTCTATAGCGTTTACAAATTGGTCATAGCAAGTGTCAATGTTATCCAAGTCCACTGGAGGGAGGGAATCCACTTCGACACTGAGAAAGGTACGGAATCCCACCCAATCTGCCCTATGTAGGTTGTATTTTTGAAGAGGGGGAGTTTTTTCAATATGTAAATTTACGTGAGGGAAAAAAATCAAAATGTGGAAATGGTCGCTTCCAAAAGACTCAGAAAGAATATTCCAGGAAACCAAGGATGCCAAGGATGAGGAGCAAAGAGAGATATCTACTGAGCTCGGGTTCTGAAATGGGACAGAAACTCGTGTTGGAGAACCATCATTCAGTAAACACAGGCCAAAATCGTCCTGGAGTTCCACCAAGGAGACCCCAAGAGGGTTGCTTCGGGTGGAACCCCAAGACGGGTGATGAGCATTAAAATCTCCCAGAATAATATACGGGCCAGGAATTGAAGATAAAATATCCCGTAGTTCTAATGCTACGGAACATATTGGAAGGGGGACATATATGGAGAGGATAGTGATATCTTTAACTCTCGCAGCAACAATATTGAAGTGACAACTGCGGGAGCCAAGAGAAATCTGGGAGAAGGGAAGAGATTTGTCAAGTAATAGGGCGGATCCGCCCTTACCATCCGCTCTATCATCCCGGAGACAGACATAGCCTAGGATCTTAAAATGGAATCAAGGCTTCAGCCAAGTCTCCGAGATGGCAGCCACGGATGGAGAATACTTGACAAGGAGATGACGAAGATCTGCTTTGTTGGAAATTATACTGCGACTATTCCATTGCAAGACCCTCGCCACTATTGGCGAAGCCATTGGAAAGGAGGGATTGAAGGGAAGTAAGAATAGATGAGGCAACGTTGGACGGTATTTGCTTGGGGGAACTCAGAATTTTGACCAAGGTGGTCAAAAGAAATTGAATAATACTCGTAAAATAATTAGTTGAAGGTTGTTGATTTAAACCGCAACCATTTTCAGGTTGAGGAATACGGAAGTCTGCCCAGGCTTGTTCTAGAGCAGAGCGGTCATAGCCCTGGTTGGAACTAGTCGAAGAGTGGGATCGGGGTTTCAGAGAAATAATTTTTTTGTGGGATGAGTTGGTAGGACGAGACGGAGAAAGCAAACTTTGGGAAGAAATTGGAGAAGGAAGAGTTAGAGGGGGGAATTTGGACGCTTCCGCATAGGAAATATCTCTTTCAGACATTTCGAATTTGATTTTTCTTTGTCTTTCGAATTCTGGACAATTTCTATCAGTGGAATCATGATTTCCACTGCAAAAGATACATTTTGCTTTGTCAAGAGGAAGTGGGCAGTTTCTCCCAACGTGACCTTGACCACATCGGAAACAACGCTCAGAAGATCGGCATTTGTCAGCAACATGTCCAAACCTACAACACTTGAAGCACTGTATTGTAGGGAATTCGTATTATGAGACTGGAAGCGATGAATAAGCCATATATATCCGTTGGGGACGAACTTGGCCATCAAAGGTAATGACCATCGTCTCAGACGGAAAATATTTAGGCTGGCCATCAATTATCTTTTTAAAATTTAAGCGGCGGACCTTAGTAACTTTACCGCACCCTTCAGGGACTTCTATATTATGTAAAACCTCCTCGTCAGACCAATCAACTGGAACATTGCGAACAATTCCCATACGACTGACGTTAAAGGAGGGAATAAACAATTTGTTTTGACCTGTGAAGGCAGAGTGGTTAACGAATCGGTTGGCGGCATCGGCAGATGAAAATTCCACCGAAATCCTGTTCCTGCCAATTTGTTTCACTCCATCTCGTATACTTCCGTCAACATTAAAATTTTTTAAAGAGGAACCAAATTTCACAGCATTGAATGAAAATCCGGAATTAGGCTGGGGTTCTTTTCTCTGAACGTGAACGATAAATGGACCAACGTCGCCAGGGACGTATAAACGGCCCTCAAAAGAATTCGGAGGGAGAGAGGGAGGAGAAGAGGTCGGGGTTGGAGGAAGAGATTTTCAACTTGCTTCTGAAAGAGGAGTGCGAGGGGTCTTACGAGGGATTGTATCCTCTGTTTCAGTACATGAGGAATCAGAAGGATGAAAAGAGGGATTATTCTTAAGCTTATTTTTTTACAGTTTTACAATTTTTATTTGTTCGTTTCAGTTCCTGTTGGGAATCCGAAACTGTAATAAAACTGGCAGGCGATGTAGGAGAAGCAAATTCATTGAAACATATAGGAGACTTAGAAGGGTCTGGAGGTTTCGGGGGAATAACTAAGTCCATTTTCCCAAAAGATAACCTGAATCACAAAAATAAATAATAAAACAAATGAACAAAAGAACAAACTTACCGAGAACTGGATAAAACAATAAACGGGATACAGATAAAGTAAAAAATTAAATGAAAATAAAAATAACACAAATCTAAATAAGTTATTGCAACATATTAAGACTAAATATCACGAAAAAAAATAAGGATATAATAGAGTTGCGAAAAACCTCTCCACTTTGTTTGACGGTTTCTATGGCAATCTGACAGTTTGTATCTCTTCTTTTATTATTTAAAATCAAACCAGAGTGCAAAGAAATATCTTTAAATTCTGTTCTGTGATTCTGATTGTATATTCCGATTTGAAGCCAGTACTAATAAAATACATAAAGGTAACATTTCAGAAGAAATCACTTTAATCTTAATTAAAAGCTTTGAAATTTACAGATTATCTAAAGCAAAAATATAAAGTAATAAAAATTTACCAGCTGACATGGTTAACTGTTAATCACCTTAATTAATGACCTTTTCTATTAATGAATTTTCTATCTCTTTTTATTAATGACCTTTTCTAGTTATTCATATTTTTGAAAGAAGTTTCAGACGAAATGAGCCACATCACTAAAATGCAACGTAAATCCGCTTGCGTGTCTTTGTGTCTGTTCCGGTATCCACTGAAGTGTCACTGCGGTATCGAGTCTGGACGATGGCTAATATAAAGTTTTCGTTAATTTTTATTAACTTGTTAGTAGCCTGTACCTTTGCTGCTGTTGTAGATAACATTAACAATGAACTTAAGTTTAAAAATGTTGATAGGACGATCGACATTACGACACAACTTGTTAAAATTACTGCAAAAATAACCTTAGAAAACACCGGAAAGTCGCCGGTAAAATCATTCATTTTGGCAGCAGAGCAAACCCTTTCAGATAATTTGGCCTTTATTGGTGCACGAGATAGCAATAATAGGGAACTGCGTATTATTGAGACCTCAATTAATGGACAATCTAAAGGCAAGTTCTGGAGAGTAGATTTGAAGACTGATTTAAACAGCGGCAGCACAGTGGTCGTTCATGTTGACAATGCCTTAACAAAATCGCTGCTGCCATATCCTTCAAGTATTACACAGCAAGAGCAACAGTTGGTTAAGTATCGAGGAAATTTGTATTTCTATACACCCTACGATGTTACATCGCAAAAGACGACTGTACTTTTGAATTCTAAAAATATCGAATCATTTACAAAAGTTAAACCTTTTTCACAGTCTGATTCTACGATAAATTATGGACCTTATAGTAATATTAAATCATTTTCGGAGGCAGAACTAGCAATTCACTATAAGAATAATTCACCATTTTTAACTGTCTCTCGTGTTGAACGCTTAATTGAAGTATCACACTGGGGAAATATTGCAGTTGAAGAAGTTATTGATATCTATCATTCGGGAGCGAAATTGAAAGGACCATTTTCAAGATACGACTTCCAACAAGATCCTCAAAGTGCACCATCAAGTGTCAAATCATACAAAACTCTGTTACCAGCGTCAGCATCTGATGTTTACTACCGTGACACAAACGGTAATATTTCAACATCAAATATGCGTATAAAAAAAGATGCTGTGGAATTAGATCTGCGCCCGCGTTACCCATTGTTTGGTGGTTGGAAAACTCATTACACACTAGGCTACAATGTTCCAAGTTATGAATATCTGTTCTACTCTGGTAATGAATATTTGTTAAAAATGAGAATGATCGACCACATTTATGATGATATGGAAGTGGAAGAATTGGTGACCAAAATAATTCTGCCTGAAGGTTCAACTAATATCAAGCTAACAACGCCTTATGGTGTGACCAGACAGTCTGACAGTTTACATTATACCTATCTTGATACCAAGGGAAGACCTGTAATCAGTTTCACCAAAAACAACTTAGTTGAAAATCATATTCAAGATTTCCAGTTACGATACTCATTCCCCAGACTTCTAATGTTACAGGAGCCACTCTTGGTAGTTGTTTTCCTCTTCTCTTTATTCTTGTGTGTTATCATATATGTCAGACTAGACTTTTCAATTCACAAAGATGAGCACCGTAAGGAGTAAATATTACTCATATTTGTGTATCACAAAATATTTTAGTGTTTTTGTAACTGTAATGAATGTGTTTCAAATATGAATGAATATAAGTTTGAATAAAATATTGTAATAATTAAGTCGAGTTTCATTTACTGTATTAAGTACTTTTAGCTCAGTTTTCATTTTTTTTTTTAAATACAAAAATCCAATATCAAAGATGTAATCATCTTAATCAATCATCATATAGCACTATCAAAAGTAATTTCATTTTTGTGAATGTAATTTTAATGGATAACAATTATGTCAAAGTATCTAATATAGCTAATATTATTTTTGAATAATCAATGTCTGCCATACCATATTCAATTAAACTGTGATAAAGTATGGTAAACAGCTAGTCTTATTTCATATTGCCTAAGTTGGCTACTTTTAATTTTTCTCAAATGCATTTTTTTGTTTTGTGTGTATATTTGTAGTTTTATCAAAAACTTGGAATAGTTACTATCAATAACTTAATACTTATTACTTTGTTCGTTTATTACCTCAGTATCTTTCTTATAGCAGTCTAGTTTTTTGTGAAGCTCATTTCCCTTCAACATTTATACATAAACCTCAGAACTAGTAAACTATTTACGCATTGCCACAAGCTCCAATTTTTCTTTCTGTTTCGTAGAGCCATGCAAATCTTGAATAAAGAGGGAATACTTAATTTATATTGAGTTTACAATTTCTTAAATTTACTATTATGTTTAAATACAAACTTAGTTTGTGTGAGTTTTCAAAAAACACTTTTTGGGTGCACTTCATCGCGATAGGGTTGTGTACTCTTAGCCCTTCCTACAATCGGATTATAAACTATTATCCACTTTTTATCATAGACTATATGATAACTTCCCAATACATTTTTATATACTTTTTTCTACATCTTTTACATTATGAAATTTTCTTTATGAAGAGCATAAAAACATAACTTGATGTTAAAATAAAAGTTATAGTAGTACAAAAGTTTTATATTTGAGACGAAGGAAACTATAAAATTAAAAAGAATTAGTTTCATATCTATAATATAAATAAGTTTATATAAACTATTAGATGTTACAAGTAATAAAAATAGTTTTTAGGAGACAGCAAATTTACAGATTTATACTAATTCTATATACAACAAATGTGTCATTATTCATTATAAGTTTCAGACTCCGCACCCTTGACTATTTAAATCTCAAAACAACGGGGACACTCGTACAAGGCAAGATAGCCAACTCTGTGACCACAGCAGTTACAAGGTTGGGAGGGGTTACATCGTAGGTTAAATTAAGTGGGGTCAAAGATCCTACTGATTGCCAGTCTCGAAGAGGCGATTTCTCGTTTCCTTTTTCCATAAGATCATCAGGTTCACCTGTAATAAAGAAATTATAATTAATTAATTGAAGAATGAAACTTAAACCCTTCACATAAAATGGAAGAACCTTTTAATTCAATGATTTATTTTTACTTAGAAATTAAACAAATTTATATTTGAATCCATGATTTATTTATATCTTTGGAGAAATAAATATAGCAAAAGATAGTAATAAATGAGATACCTCCATATAATTTCACTCCTTACTTTCATACCTCCATAACTTTGAGACCTGTTCAACACATTGTGGGCCAGACATTTTATTGCTAACCATACCCAGTGACCATCTATTTTATATCAATGTTTTTCCATCAAATATTTTTAAATTAATTGGATCAAACAAAATTCATTCAAGTGAGAAAATGATTTATTATTTCGAATTAGCCTGCAGAGTCGATTTTACTAAAGAGCTAATATTAAATTTGTTCATATTTTAATAGGTTAATTAAATTTTTGTAAAAAGAAACATTTTCTCGAAAATCAATATCCATATGTTTATAATCTGTAATATTTTCAATATCTCTATTATTTATTGTTCAATATATAGCTAAAAATATTTCAAATACAGATCATACCTAATTCATTATAAACAAATGAGTCTGTCTGTACTCGTTCAGAAAATTTATGGGTTTCACAACAGACTAGAACTGGCACATTGTAAGCATTGGCAACAAGAGCAACTTGAGATGTTCCCGCTCGTGCCATTACAGATCCATTCACAAGCAGGGCTCCAGCTCCCAACAACACTTTGTTTACCTAAAAATTAAATAAAGTAAAATAGAATTATTTTATTGAAGCAATACTGTAGTATTTTTAGTTGTAAAGAGAATGTTGATTTAGTCTATAGGAACCATCTATAATTTCCTAGTATAAATAAATTTCATATAAAAAAAACAATTTTTTTAACTTTATCCAAATTCCCACGTTGTATTAAAACTTATTTTTCATTATTTGATTTAGTTACTTTTTCTTAATACCTCCTTGAAATTTGATCACTAATCAAAATGTAACCTAGTATATGTCTTCAGAACCAACATTTTTATGTGACGTAATCTTCTTTATGCTTATTACAATTATCGTATAACCTGTGCATTGGAATTGGAAAGGTAAACATCTTTGATTTTTTTATTACTATTAGTACTAAACATGTTCTTATCCAGTACTAATAGAACGAAATTAAAAGTGAAAAATTTTGTCATTTACCTAGCATATTAGTGACAGCCTAATGTCACATAAATAGGAAAGTGATATCTACACTTCTTAAACATATTACAATTCTTAAACATATTAATGTAATAATGTTAAAAAAAATATTTAACATCTTATTCATAAAGAATAGTTTTAAATTCAAATATAAATGTTTTATAATCTATATGTTTCTACATAATTTTGTAAGTATATTGTATTTATATGAATTTATGAGGGGAGGTCTAAAAGTTCACATAATGAAGGGGAACGGAGGGTGGGATAGATTCTTTCTCAGTACCCCGCTAATCAAGAACTTATTAGAGGTATATATACAAAATAATAAAAAATCTATTGTGTGCCTAAGCTTTCAACGCTTTAAGTATATTGTGAACATAGCCTAAACTTTTAACCGTTTCACGTTGCGGAGCGCTCGCCATTCGCTACATGACTCGCCTAGTCACTTGCGACGATCGCATCGATGGCGGTTTTTTGAACAAGATCAAAGGTGTGGTAAGGTGAACGCCTAAATAGGGTATTATGTATATATTTGTTTTGACATTTGCGTTTGGTTGTGTGCAGTATGTACGGATTACACTTGCAACTATAACTTTGTAATTAAGGGCGCTTGGTGATCTTAAATACCACAGTAACATCACATTATATTTAATGATAGTATTTTGTAGTATAATAGTATTAATGTATTTACAGTGGTAATCAGTGTACGAGTGCTTGCCACTTATAGCTATGTACACATATTTTGTAGTTACCTAAGAATAAAATCAGCAATCATTCACCTATAATTGCCACGGGCGTGCACGGATGATAAATCAAATTATAGTTGCACTGATTTTTCAATCGATTGAAGTAAAAATGAGTTGTAAAATTACAAGTTAATGAAAATTAAAGAAAAAATGAAATGACATAAGCATTTTCAACATATTGCCCCACCCTCCGTTTTCGACACATTTTTGCACACTTTTTTTGTTTGTTCGTGGACTTTATTATATCGTACTTTTAAGTTTGTCAAAAGCAGTGATAATACGCACACGCATCTCTATTTCACTGTCCCAATCTTTCTCAAACACTAAGTCTTTAATAAATACCCACACAAAGTCCTATGGGGTTATTTCTGATGAATGTGTGGGTTCAAATCGACCTATCCACTGGATGCCAAACATTTCGTTTAACCTGTCGTGAACTTCGACAATGAAGTGCGGCGACGCAATACAACTGAACACATAAAGATTACACAACCAACAAAATGAATAATTGACTTTGACCACGAATGCGCTCTCGCATACGAGAAGAGAGTGGCAAAATAGCATTTCTTTCTTCTCACTTGTCAACCTATTTTCACCATTATTACTTATTCGTAAGATATAATTTTTTTGCAATGTTCAAACGGTTGGACACGTTATTTACCTGGCAGTAAGGTGTACGTAATTAAATATGTAAGAATTCGTGCAGTTTTTCTTGAAATTTTTACCGTTCTATAATTTCTAAACCCCTTGAGATAATAAATTCCAGTTTTCATCAGTGATCTACATACAACCATGAGATTCATTGGTATCCATTTTCGGATAGGGGTCGCGGACACCTTTATAAATCAAATGTCAAGTTCCCAACGTCACTCGTTAATGAATAATCATCCCTTAAAAAAGTAAATCTACTATACTTTTTTTATTCCGAATTTCAAGTTTTCATGTCAAACAACTTCTAAATAAACTAGCTGTGGCCAAGACTCAAGTGTTCTTATAAGATTTTTGTTTGAGTTGTTCTTATAAGTTTACCAAAATATACAGAAGCACTGACTGAATTCTGATACATATAATACAAGAAGTTTTGTCCATAACACTGCCTCAACATTAAACTATACTTTAGATAGACAATCACTTGAAGGATCACTATCTAATGGGGCTTGGATTATGCAGGATTATACAAGAAGAACCTCAAGTATATTCATAATATTTCTTATACTTAAAAAGAAAATACTCAATTACTATGCATTTCATTAGTCTAAATATTTATGATATACGCGTACGTGAAGTAATATTTATGATTTTATTTTCAAAAACTTGCATTTTTATTTATTATATATAAACAAACAATTTTACTGAACACATAATTAGACTATTATTCGAAAAGAAAGTGTGTCTCAAATATGAAGTCGATCCGTCAATTATGCTATAGGATATAGTGTACACCGACAAAGTTGCTACCAATGCGTCATTGGACTGATAAACATCGATCTAATTTTCCTGGCTACTTTTAACACGTTGACTGCCAGAGTACTTTTTAATTTTCTCTTTATGTAAGCCAACCTTGATTTTTTGCGGTCTTCCATAAGGTCATTTACTCATACTTGCACTGATAACTACGATTTATCTCAGAGTTGCCGTCCTAGCCAAGAACATCAACTACGAGACAATTCATAGTTAGCATTCAACACGTTATTCCATTACAGATATTAAAGTGGCATGTGTTTTTTTCATAAAACTATATTTTGTTAAAAATACACAAACTTATAAATATAATAATCTACAAAAATAAGTCAAAATTAGTGTTTTCTTTTCAATGCTACTTTGGTCAATTATAATTAAACTTATATACATTTACATCACACACATATACATATATTTACATCACATGTATGTATGTAATTAAATAACCATATATTAATATTCCAGCGATCTGTCACTATTATTTTATAAGAATATCATATAAAATTTAAATAGAGTGCAAATACTCTATTTAAATATAGGAAACAATCCAAAAATTATCTTATTTATTTCATTATTTAAAAATATGTAAAATTAAATTATACGGTTACCGATTATTCTCGATATATATTATTAAAATATTTATCTAACAAATTTAATAAAATTTAGATAAAGAATTCATATTAAAAATGAAATTCCTTAGAGTACATATGATTTCTAGATATTTATTTAACTAAACATTAATTAAGAAAAGGTGGTACTACTGTTGAATGTAGATAATTTACTAATTTAGTTAGTAGTATACCTAGTTATTTAGCTAGTTAGTCAAATTCATCAAATGTATTATGCGTATAGCTAGTTAGTCAAATTCATCAAATGGTTATTAACATGGGGGTTTGAATTAGTGGGGTTACATTGCGAATAATTTTGTTATAAATAATTTGAAAAGCTTTAAACTTACTTGGACCAAAGTTTAAATAAATACTGCTAAATGAAGAGTACAATAGCATATTTGACTGAGGTCAATATTTTTTTTTAAAAATGTTTTATAACTGTAGAGTAGGTTTCAAAAAAGCCTTGAAAAAAAATAATGCACATAACAAACAATTAATCGAAACTTTTAAATAGGAAGTGTCAATTTTTTTATTAAATAGAAAAACTTATTATGGATTTAGTTTCCTCACAAAAAAATCAGAAAATTATAATATCCAATATATAACTTAGAGGCAATATTTAACGAGATACTAAAGATATTTAATAAACTCCCTTATAATGAATGTTAAATAAGGGCCAGTGACATCATAATCCAGTTGCGTTTTGTATGGGGCGTTTTCGCATGAATCATAGTTCGTCAGTGTTTAATTCGTTATAACTTTGTAATGAAAGTCCTAGGTACAATATAATTATTTTAACTGATTTTAATGTTATTATTCTATTTTAGTAATAAAGAAAATATAGTGAAACACCCTATTGCAATTCTTATACATAAATTACTTACCCTTCCCATTACATAACTTAATGCAGATATGTTTATATAAGTGCATGGCAATCCGTCAACGGTTAACCTTCTCAACATTTCAACTCCATCCCTAGAAGAGCGACTGCCTACGACCACAGTTCGAAAATGCAACCCTGATTTCCAAGCATCTTTGAGAATTCTTTCAATAAGCGACGAGCTGAAACCGAAAATTCAGTCGTTTACATAAACATGCAAACATTTACAAATATAGAGAAGGTGTAAACTTTTGTAGCTTTCTGTTCGAGATGTTACTATGTTTAAAATATAACATTTTATGATCAATATGTTACTATGCTTAAAATATGACATTTTAAGTTTGAGATGTTACTATGCTTAAAATCTAATATCTTATGCTTATTTAAATTGTATTGAAATTAAAAATTTCAATCAATTCACTCCTCCAAAGTTACTCTTGGATTAATCCTGTGACAAAATTTATAATTTTCTTGTTTCTATTTAACAGCTGTTACATTATTTTGTTATTTGAACTATTGCTTTTAAAATATCAAGTAACTGCCAGTGTCACTGGATGTACTTTAGTAAAAACAGTAACTAAAGAATAATATATAAAGTAAAAGGTATATAGTAAAAGGTTTTAATATATTTGAAAGTACAAAACAAAGATCAAAGATGAAGCGAACCTACAGAAATATACTACTCGAATTGAGAAAATACAAAAAAACGTAATAAAGTAATGAGGTTATTGTTGTTACAACTTTAGAATGATTAAGTTGTTTTAAGTGATAATAGTTAGATCAAACACAATACTTTGTTACGTTTATTTCGAACATACCATCCATATATTAAAATCACGTCCCGGTTTGATATTTTATTCCTTACTGCATTACTAATGGCTTGACCGGCAACCTCTACTTGTTCACGGATGTAAGTATCAATGGCTTCATTGAGCTCAGTTTTAGCCTGTAAAGAAAGAAAAATCTAAAAACAAGGAAATGTTGCAAAATGAAGAAATATTAACTACCACTTTTTGTCTGATTATAGAATAAGTAATCAATACAAGAAAAGCGTAAAAGTGCATTGCATCTGCCGTCTACAAGACAAAAATTAATTTATAGATTTGAAATAAAAATGCCTGCTAGCTTTAAAAACCGCTGATGACCGCTAAACTAGAACTTTTCAAGTAATGATAACTTTTTTGTGACTTTAATTCATTCGATGATGATTTTCCACATTAAACATTTTTTTTTTAAAGCCAAACGCTTACAATGGAATGTATCATAAATTTGCTATATAACACATTTTTTATACCCTTTTTGAACAGTTACCACGTAATAATGGTTCCATGTATGAATATAATGAAATAGTCACCCTATACAAATTTCTTGGTCGAGAGCAGGGGTGTACATTGCCAAAGTCGATGGTATGTCACTACTGTTTTAATTATAAATTATTATTATTGATGTCAAATTTTTATTTTTTTGGCAGATTTCTAAAGACCGCAAAATTTTAAGATAGATCAAAGCAATTGGAAGGATTGACTGGTTGCCACCAAAGTGATGTGCAAAAATCTTAGAAATTAAGAATTTTCACTTTGGCCAAAGTATTCGTCCATTAATTAACATAATTTATTACACAATTAATTCTTAAAACTAGGAATCGAACTATGGATGTGATCGGAATATGTGACATTCCCTATATACTTGAAAGTGTATTTTATTCTAAAAATGCACGATTCAGTTTTTACATGACCTGTGTTTAAATTTTAACATTCTCCAAAATTATCGTTCCATACACCTTTTCATTTTTAATAACAAATTAATATACTTACGATAATTGTAGCAAATATGACATATTTTGAAATTAATAGCTTTCATGATTGAAATATGGTTTTATATATTTGTGATTCCCATATTAGCAGGTACCTGATGATATTAGAGTGATCATGCACTAGTGATAGGCAAGGAAAGCATACAACATGTAGTCACAGATGTTGCATGCTGTTGCAAAACAAAGGATCTCATGCCACACACGAAGAAGGTTCCCGACAACTCAACTACACTGTACACAAGAGATAACCTCCACAATCACAAGACTGAGAACAGGACACCTGAAAGGCATGAAAGTCATGCCAGAACAAGGAATTACTCCTCAGCATGCCCACACTGCCCAAATATGCAACTAGACCCTCGACGTCTACTTGCCTATCCAGCAATTGCATCAACTCTCTTCGACGTCAACTGGTCTAAAACATTTTATTCTCGGACAAGGCTGATGGAGCCAAAGGGGTGGAGCAGAGTCTGGCCAGAGTTGTGCTCTACACCTTTGGCCCCATCTGAAATCTTTTTTCCTTTTTTCTTCACTTTGTGCACAAGCCATAGACACGTCAACAACAATAACTTACTGTGCCTCCATTAATTAATAGTTCCACGTGTGTAAGGATACAGTTATGAGCACAACTCTACATCATTAGCAAATTGGCAGCACTGGTCACAAAATATTTTTATGCTTATTTTGCTTCCATTAATTAATAGTTCCACATGTCTAAGGATACAGTTATGAGCACAATTCTATATCATTAGCAAATTGGCACAACTGATTCTGATTAAATAGACCTCTCTAATTTGTTTAAAAAGTGCTAAACATAATAGAAAATATTTATATAATTATTGTATATACACAATATAAAATACTTACACATGTCAGTATCTTTGGGGATAAAGCCAAAGGACACGGCAGCGTATAAGCTTTTAAATTTCATTGAAACTGCCTACTATGTAATATTTTATTTCATTCAAAGGAAGTATGTATATATAAATGAAAGTGACAATTTTGTGAAAGCTATGCAAAATAAAATTGAAGAACTCCACGAGCAGTATATCAAAATAAACTTAAAAATCTGATTCTTAATCCAAAGTGAAAGTAAATATTTTTATTAATTTACAATTTTTTTGTAAATATTTATAAAACCATCACACGATAAACAAATTTTTTCAGTCATTTCTACGAATGTAGCAAACAGAAAAAATTCTTTATTAAAGTCGATTAGCCAGAAGCACTAATTTTGACATATATGTCGATTTACTTGCAGGTGTTTTTAAAAAATGTATGATTAAAAGCAATACCCATCGGACTAGAATTGAATTACTTCCGACTATGCCTGTTATAAAATCTGAGGGGAATTAATAAGCATAATACCCATATCTTTTGTAGTACAGAGACCTATGGAACTTTCATTATCTTCTTCAACATGAGGATATAAGTAGCTTCACACGGAGACCAGATGTCTATATTTGTTTCAGAATACTACAGACTAAAGGGTTAAAGAATGGAATGGTATATTCAATATCATGAGAATGCTGTATAACTCCTAGAACATTGTAGCCTTTCTGATAGGTTTCGGTATGACTCTGAAATATGAGATTATTAACCATAATTACAGCGAGATCCCGCACAGATGAGACCCTTAGAAAGGTAGTTCCATCTAGCTCATAACTATGCACAAGGGGGTACATAAGCTGAATTATGTTATCATTGAACATTTGCTTACATTAAAATGTAGCTTCTTGCTCAGACTCCATTGGAATACTGTCGTTGATATCAAGTTGGGACAATTCACTATCAAATTCAGATCGGCTATTACCACCTAAGGAGAGTTTTAAATAATCGACAAACAGAAAGCAGTATTGACAACTAAGGACAAGTGGTTTATTATACTAAGAAACAGACATGTACTTAAATGACTACCTTGACTTACTCCAGATTGAATAGCATAAGGTCAAGATTTGAAATTTCCAAACCAATGTCTGGTTGTTTTTGAGTCTGAAATTAATTGGCAAACAATTTTATTAGAGCGAAAGACATTCCCGTGTCCAACAATTTTACTAGTAAAATCTCATTGTCGACTCGGTCAAATGCCTTTTTAAAATCAAAATAGGCTACTTCTACTTGACGATTTCTGTCCAATTTTTTTTAGCTACATAATCCCCAAAATTAGTCAGATTAGCAATGGTGGAACACTTTGGACAGACACCGTGCTGACAGTCCATCAGCTGGGGTTGAATTTGCAAATAGATACGACGATGCAGAACAGATTTAAAGACTTTAGTAGATGAATGTAAGACTGCAAGGGCTATAATTGTTTACATCGGACCTAGAACTATATTTCAAAACAGGAGTCATCCGGGAAATCTTCTAAACAGATGGATAAACGTCAGAACTAAGAGAAAAATTTATTACAAGCATAAGTGGTTTGACGAATATATTGGAACAGGTCTTGGTTACATACAGAGGAGAACTGGGGCATATTTTGACTGGGCTGTTCTAAAGCAAAGTGAGACTTTAGCATAATCCACCTTACCAATATGCAACAAAAATGAGCCATCATTAAAAGCGACTCCAGCCGCCATTGTTGGTTCCTTATTAAAAAAAAACTGAATGGAAATACTCAGTAAAGGCATTTTTACACCACCAGTCTTACCTAAGTGCAATATTCCATTGCGTATCATACTTAACATGAACTTTTCGTCTAGTTAACCAGAGTGTAACAGTTGAGCAGAGTTGAGCTAACAACTATTTAACATTTATAGGATAAACATTCTGCGTGTCTAAGACTTCAAGAATTTTTATAACATCATAACTTGACATACATGCTATTAATTTGTATTATAAAGTAAAAAAGACTAAGCCGTTTAGCTTACAAGCCCACTTATAATCAGTCTTAAGTCAATCATCTCTTTAGCTTGTTAATTATTATATTTATCAACACACGCATTGCAAGCTGTTAAATTCCAAATGAAAAAGTATTCCATAGAAACGACAAAAATTTTAAAAATTTCATTTGCTATGATTGGGTCTCCATCCATTTAATAAAAGATAAAACTTAATATCGATTAGGTTTTGAATGTCTGCCCTAAGAATGTATAAAGGTAAAATAACACATTTTTAAGTTGCTGTAATCGGTTGCTGAATTATCAAGCCTCCAAAACTCTTATCTTAATACATTGTCGATTAAATCTGGTCTCGAATAAACTCATCATGATCAAAATTAGTTGACTGTTCACAAGTTGATCTGCATCTGCATTTGCTATTTAAATGGTTAACTCAGAATGATGTAGGACATTGTAAAATCCTTTTTTTTGTGTTCACTTAATTACATACTTTTCATGAAAAGTTTAGAATCACAAAAATTTTAATCACAATCGATCATAACGTTGAAGAACTTTTTGGACTTTGTGAACAAAAGTTACCAAATGTGACATAAAGATGTTTCTCGGTTTATTACCATTGATGGAACAATTTAAAAATCTCATTAGCGAGATATTAATCAATGGACGAGTGTTTGTTGATTCTTATTCCGTCCTTTTATTAATCTTTGGACATAAAAAGCCCAATTCTTAAGGAATATTGATGTTTAAACCAAACATATTTGAAGCACCAATATTTTCTTATACAAATGAATAGAATGAGGTTTGAATTAATTCTTATATTTCCAATTTAAATTAAATTTACTTTAATTAAGCTTTTTTTACATTACTTAACCCTAAAATTTTAGTCTGCTTATATACATAAACAGGAATTATCTTCAGGTGAAACAATTATACCATTTAGAGGATGTATCAGCTTCAGATACATAATCTGACAGAGATGACAAAATATGGGATTTTAGAGATCATACTTTGTGAAAGTGAGTATGACTACATTTCTTCAAAATCTATTCAGATGAAAGCAAAAGCTACAAGAAACTATATTATCTGTCTTAGAACCATACTTTAATTCTTGGCACCGTCTACACCAAAATAATTGTTACAACAACATTTCTACTGCTGAAATATTATTAGGAAAGAAAACCGTAACTTTTTAAAGCTATTAAAATAAAAGTCAAAGGATACTGACAAAGCATTTTTGTGGAAATAACTCAAACTTTATATCTTTTTAGGCTTGTAAAGATAATATATTTATGTGGTATGGTTATAAAGATAATAGACTAATGCGCATGATATTTACTAGAAGTAGCTTAGGATTGAATCTGAAATATATCTGGTATTTCTTCTGATACTATTAAAGAGCTTGTTATTTCAAGAAAAAAGGCCATGTCTTTAAAACACTACTAAAGTAAAAAAGAATCCAACTAGAACAGTGGCGTGCAGTGCTTTTTGGGAAGGGTAAGCAGCGAAGGGACAGACCTATAAAAAATTATATTTATAGATATACACAAATGCGTGCAAGCATCCGCCGACCCCCTCTGATAGCGCTCAAAGCGGCATTGAAGGAGTAATAGATTAAACTTGTCTCAATATTTGAATCGTAGGCACTCAAAAACAATAAACTCTTGACTTAATTCCCGGACTTATCGAACTATGATTTTAATCGTGACTACAAAAAGATAATTCTTGCTACCTAAAAATACAATTTAACAAAACATTTTATGCAATATGCAACTTCTGATTAGCCACCAATAAGTTTTTTTTATCTGAAATGAAAGAATTTACATAAAAGAGACATACTGAAAAGAATTAGGGCTCGGACACGATTATTTCATTATAAAAAATTGATTTCAAAAATGCTTTTCTATGAGGAAACGGTTATCAGTCGGCTGTCAAACATAAATTTTATAACCTCACTTTATGCAATATACTTTGCACAATTTCATATTTTGATTTTGTTCTTTATTTCTTTTTTTTAATATCTATTCCTCTTTGTATTTGCAAATTCTTTGTCTAGTGTTACTTTATACTAAATTGCAAAATAACAACTGACAACATGAAATTATTTCTCCATTAAACTGCAGATCAACGAGTTCTTATTAAGTATGCTCATTTATTTATAACAATTAATATTGGGCAATTTCTGTTGTATTGACAACTACCTCAAGAAATTAATTATCCATTGGAACTATTGAATATATTTGGCGTTAATTTTGTAGAAATTCATTATTCACAATTAAATGAAACTACGTGATGTAGTATTATTTCTACTTTCTTTAAGTTATTTACCATGACCTAGGTTTCGTTGTACTACAACATCGTCAGGTGGGCTGTTAGCGAAGATATGTTTGCTAACAAAGTAGAAATAATACTACATCACATAGTTTGATTTAATTGTGACCCATTGGAACCTCAAATTCTTATAGATTAAAGTTGTAATTTAATATTAATGAATATATTTTTATATCAAGTCATTAAAGTTGCAAAATTACTATTGATTTAGGTTTTCAAAAGTAATGAATTTAGTCATTCTCAGTACTATGTATAATTTTGTTGGAACAATCAAATTACTCACATCGTATTCGGTTATAGCATTTGGTAACTTTGCCAACTGCCACCTGAAGTGTTTCAGAGCATTTATCATGGATACAGCGAGTGGCCTTGTCGACTTCAAGAAAGCCAAGGATGGCTTCAGATGAGCTTCTAATCCTCGAGTAAATTCAGCTTTTGCCGGTAAAACAAAATCTGTAACAACCTGTGGAAGAGTTTTAATTATAGAGATTATAAAACCCTCTTCAAAGTTTAATTTACAAATTTTGCAAAATAGCTGTTTTTACAAATTATTTTAGTTGCTTTAATTTATGCCATAATTTCTTTTCTTTATTCTTCACAAAATTAAATTTTCAAGAATCCAAAGAATATGTTAAATTAACAACTATTTGAATAACACATTAGACATTTGGAGACATTTAAAAGCAAAAGAAGTTCATATTTAAAAAAAATAAATTATAGCTGGTATTTCCAAAGTAACGAACATCTACTCAGTTTTACCAATGAGATTAATTTTTACCTGCTTTATTGCATTCAAGAACGCAATGCATCTAGCATTCGAACCAACAATAACTCGTGATGCATTTTGTACACCAAGCCGTACTATAGCAGGATGAACATCCCTGGAAAAAAAATTTAAATTTTTATCCTATTTATCATTCCTATCTTATGAAACAGGTTTTACAATAATAAATATTGTATCAGATATATGTATATGTCAATTGGAATGAAAAAATGTTATTTATTAAAAATATCTTGAGTTTTAATTTTTGAAGTTTTTAGGGCTTGATATCTAAAAAGTAAAAATGGAACCCTTATGGTGAAATTTCTATGTATGCCTATTCATATGTCACAGCTGTTTATCTTAGTAATACTATTGCTTTAAATTTCAAATCTGCCTCAGTGTACAATTTGTTTGTCTGCAATTTTAGAAATGTTTTTATTTGTGTCCAATATTCGAGTCCCAAATGGAGGCTTGAAATTTAAGTGAAATAAGATATAAAAAAAAATGTTTTGTTCCTTTCCTGTTCACTAATTAGTCCATAATTATGTAGATATGTATACACTATAGTGTTGTAATTTTATTATTTGATTTCATAATAACCTGAACGCGGAAACATCGGTGTGCAAATTCTATTCAACCTTGGCACTCGCCAAAATATCTGTAATAAAACACTTTTTGGAAATGATTTCGAATTGTGCACTAATGAAATTATAGACAAAGATGTTTTACTTTATTTCCTTTAACAGAGCAATATAAGCCCATATTTAATTGAGTATTTAAAATTTTAATTGTATTGGGACTAATTAGTAATGCCATGTTAATTTTAATATTGATAATAAACATTTTATTATCAATATCGATATTATCGTTCTGAAAAAACTTAATTTTATTATTTTTTTTAAATTTATTTTAATTTATATAATTGAGCCTCAAACAAACTATACATTTTTATTTACACCACATATGCAATTAAAGTTGAAATACGTTTGAAGTCTGTCATTTTATATTTTACCAAAAAGAAATATGACTAATTAACTTATAGTCAGTTTCAGTAGAAAGTTATGCAGAAAGACATACCAAACAATACATTTAAAATTACAAATTGATTTATTTTTGAAAATAGTTACAATACTTACTTCGTATTTAAGGCTAGTCGGGGAATAGATAAAGTAGCTTCGCGTTCTGCATATAAATGTTGAAACAATTTTACTTGATGCAAATTCTGGGTACTTTTTGTTTTAGGTCTGTCAGAAATTGACGCCCCTGCTGGTTTTCCACTCTGAAAAATATAAAGGTATAATATTTAATCACGAGATAAATTTTAACATATTTAAAAATATAATATCTTTTTCAATTATATCCTAATTTAGACCAGAATTTAAAAATGGTCTTTCTGAACTTCCTGTAATGTTTCTTATTATAAATGGTATCCATTTATATTACCATTGTGTATTTTACGTAACTCTAGTATTTAGTACCTAACTTTCATTTAATATCTAATGTACAACAAATTATTTATTGCATAAATATTCCCTAAATAAATCTTCCCAAATCATTCAAATATAATTTTTTGTAATTTTATATTTTAATTAATTCTTATTCTATTTAAATCAAATCATTTTAAATCATTAAAAATATCAATGAATTTTCAGACAGAAAATCGTTCTTCTGAAATATTTTGTGTTGATAAACATGATTGTGATTATGAATCCTAACATATTTACTATCCTCAGTAAAAGATGTATTTATAGTCATAGATGAACAGATGCTATTCAAAAATTAATATTTATATGTTATACTAATTTTAAAAATTTTTTTACTTGTTACTTCAAAATTAATTAACGTTACTGTACAAAATTCAATTATTTCAAGAACATTTATAGTAGGTCTGCATTGAATTACAGTTTTTTTTATCTAAATGGAACACTGTACTTTTAAAAGAACTAAACACTATTGGCAATTTGGACTGATATATTTAGTCAATGACGAAAATAATTTTCATATATTCAATGACATGAATTAGGGAAATAACATATTTAATAAGCCAGAGAGTAAAAAATTGATAAAAACTGCTTGATATTGTAACCTCCGTCCATTTGTTTTTATCTATTTTAACACAGTGTTCAGATATAAGAAATAATTATTACCTCAGCGATTTTAACTGCTTTTATTTCTAATTTCTTTGTTGTATCACCGTGAATTTTCTTTTCTGCTGTAATTGTATCAGACTGTTTGGATATTTCCTTCGCTGCTCGTTGAGCTTCTTGCTTAGCACGACGTTCAGCTCTCAACTCGGCCTTACTTTTTGCATCTGCAGAGACAGTCTAAAAAATAATTTATATTCTTGTCTAAAAAATAATTTATATTCTTGTCTAAAAAATAATTTATATTCTTGCGCTAATTTTATTATGCAACTGTCATGATGAAATAGTGATGCAATCACCATATTTCTAGATAAAGTACTGTAAGATTTGATATCAATAAAGTCAGATCAAACAAGAAAAATTAAAAACTTGGGTGCACCTGCTTCATACAGGACTTTATTTTGGATTAGTTAAATATTAAAACTATTTTTATTTCAACCCAATAATAAACACTTTTCTTATCACAGAGACGAAAGACAGAGCACGTGTACCACCACCTTAATAAATAAATTCAATAGATTTCTTGGTGAAAAAAAGTTAATAGATATGAAATAAAAATGTTTCAAAACATAAATTTACCATTTCATCAGATTTTTCTCGGAAATTAATATGGTTTACTTCAGTTGCAAGTACGTTCATTTTAGTATCTTCAATGGAATCAACTGGTGGTAATGTGTCATTTTTCTTTGTACTTGTAGCATTAAGCAATAGATCTTTTTCAGGTCCCAAATTTTTCTTTTTAGCAAGTTTTGCGAGTTTTTTAGCTTCTCGCTCAGCTAAAACCTGTTCTCTTGACTGTTCTTTCGTATTAAGATTTGTATCAGCTGCGGGCTTTTTAACCATGCTTTCATCTTTTGTTTTTGTTACCTGAACTACATTGGGAATTTTTGTTTCTTTTGTAGAATTAACATCATGTATTACACATAAGTCATTTTTAATATCAATATTGGGATTACTATTCTCAGCCACTTTAGTTTGCTTTGTTTTTGCATTTTGTTTTAATAATTTTTTAGATTTCCTTTGAGCCAATATTTCTTCTTTTGAAATATCTTTTGAAGCCATATTATTTTTTGATATTAAGAAAGCTTTATCATTACTTATATTATTACACGTATGAATAGAATTTTTTGAAGAATTTGGAATTTTATTTACACTTTCGTGGTCTGACTTTGACTTTACAGAGAATGGATCCTCAATTTTATTTGGAATTAATTCACAAACTGGTTCAGGCACTTTTTTCTTAACTGGCTTCAAATCGATAACTTTCCTTTTGAATTCTATTTGACTTTGTTCCAATTCTATATTCTGGCGTGCAATTGATCTTTTCTTCCGCAAACGTCTCTTCTTTGCTGTCGACAATGTACCATTAACTTCCAATGAATTTTTTTGAGCATCAGTTCTAGTGTTATGCTGTTTTGCACCTGGATGACCCTGGAAATGGAATTAATTGGGAAACAGAGGTTTTTAACAAAATAAATTTAGAACTAAGGCTATAGATATTAGTTCCATTCACTGTCTAAACTTATTGTTAGTATGCACAACAAAGGTCTTCTTTATAGAAATACCTGTTTATTAGCCATTGTAGCTGTTTCATCCAGCTAGCTAGGAAAAAACAAAAATATTAGACAAAATATAATCGTTCAATGTATTACAACCATACGTCAAGAACATTAACCTACAAATATAAACATTGTATTTTACCTCAAACTTCAACTTATCCAATTTAAAGAATAGAATCAATATTTTTATGTGACAAAATATCGAAATTAAAAATTATTTTCAAATTAGATAGTATTTTGCAAACTTATGATATAATTTAATCTGTGATTTAGTCTACGAAGGTGACAAGTCTTGTAGTCTGACACCTTTCTTTTTTCTTTTCTCGTGCTCTATGAATATTTCTATAAATAATACCTTCAATCCCATAAACAACGCGGAAAAACTCCGTGGTACATTTTAATATTTTGAAATAATAAATTCGTTTATTTTTAAACGAAATTTTCCTTAATCAATTCAAAATTGTGCTGAAACCACTATATATACATACATACATATATATATATATATATATATATATATATATATATTATGTATTACAATGTATTTTCAAAGTAATTGAATAATCCTATAAAATTCAGTAGCTGCAAATATTATTTTCTTTTAACAATAACAATGTAAATATGTTTTAACTCAAAAGTTGGGACCAATCTCATTTATTTTGAAAAACCTAAGATTGTACAGTTTTTAGGTTTTACGAAAAATGCTATTTTCAAGTTTTTTCGTAAAATATAAATGAAAAAAAGTCATCCAGTGGTTACATGCGACAAAGTAGTAAATGGCTTGGTTTTCTCATTTAATTTATAATTCATAAATAACTATTTTTATATGTTCGGAATATTTCAATCTCCAAAGATAATTAAACGCATATCTAACAAAAAATTAAAGCATTGAGATAACTTTTTATTTTAAGCTTTAAAATGGCATACCGACGAACATGACGATATCATTCTAAATTATAATTTATATTTTTAATCAATTTCGAAAAGAGAACGGGTTCTCATTTTGATTGTATTTTTTATGTATATAGCACAGCATACATGAACCGATTTGCATAATTTTTTTTACTTGGAAGGGTGTAACTCCAATGAGGTCCATATAAAACCAAGATTTTCAATGGATAACTATATATAATCCATGATTAAAGATACTTATTGATGGAACAATCACAGCATCTACTGGGCTAGTCCAATGAAGGTAAATGGATTTATTTCACTTAAATGCTTCAATGGATGACAACATCAGGCGTTTATGAAGCATTTTTTTAAAAATTAGGAAACATTCGTATATCAAGCTGAGACGGTAAACGTGATCTAGGCTTTCATTACTTTGGATCCTTTCGCATAAGTTATTATTTGTAAAAGTCTATATTCGGGCTACTCAGCATTCTCTTTTTAACGACTAGCTGAATTTCTTTTCCTTTTTTTTCACATGGTCCCCCTTTATTTTCTTCTTTCATTATAACAACGCATTTAATAGACGTATACCTATTTAAATATTTATAAGTACTTAACGAACCACAAAGAAACTAAAAGCAATTAAACTTTAAAGGAAAAGAGAAAATCGACTTCAGAAATACCTTTTTTTTTAAAGTTGGTGTCGAGTTCAAACAAAAATAAACAGGTATTACGACGTTCAACGTAAAATTAGTTTTATTTGTTTCTTTTGTTCTATTTGGATTTAGCCTCGACTTTTAGAAAAGGGAAAAATTATTATTGCGTTGTATGTCTTTAGCGATCAATTGTTTTTTGTTATTGAATAGCCAAGATGACGGTGTGAAGTACATTTATTAAACTCAAAATAAATTGATTTCGCCGTATAAACAACGATATTGTAATTAGCAACGGTTCACCAATAAGGGAAGTAATGAAAACTGTATATAGAAATATTTTATTTCCATGACAGTATAAGAATGCACATAAATTAATATCATCCAAATAGAAACATCTAAAGCCGTAGCTAAGGAAGGCATAACTACGGTTTGATCCCCCAGATCCTACTTCTACCCTGAATTTTTTTTAGTATAAGAATGAACACATGGAGGTACCTGCCTATATCCAACGGACAAAAAAATAAATTTAAAAAATCTAACTGGGATACAGCTTTTTTCTAAGCTCAGTTAATACTACAATAAAATATAATCTGATTATTCCCAATTATCCCCCGAAATGTTTTTTTGGCTACGGCCTTGGATAAATTATATAATCCATTTTTCACTCTTATTTTTACGTGCGGTCCTTTCAGCACAATATGATAATATCGCACCTGCTACAGTCAAGATTTAAAAAAAATGCAATTTAAATAATTCTAGTAATTATAAGATTATCTCGAATAAATATTCAAATTCATAAACATTATTTTAAAAAATATTACAGTGTATTCACAATACTTTTCATTTTTTACAATAGGAAGCATTTTTATCAATAAGGGATAAAACGTCAATTTTCTTTTCGTTTACGCCTTTGAATTCAAAAGAAATTTTTTTAAAAGTTCAGAATTTCTTAATATTAAGGTGTAGCAAGAAAATTGTTGGAATGATTTTGATTATCAATAGCATTATAGGTATTTGAATATATAATTTTAAAATACAAAATGCAAAACATTAAAGCAGAAACAATTATTAAGGATAACACTTTTTAGGACTCTGACGGGCTCTTGCTAAATTAACGTATGATAAATTCATAAAAGTATTATTTTTTACGAAGGGTAAGGTATCTGCATATTTTTTTGAACACTTAGAAAATATTGTTCGCCTTCGCATGATATAGATTTTTGGTTGCTTTATGGACGCTTAATAACAAAATTAAAAATTACATTTAATTTTATACAATACACAGGTTATACTTGAAATTTGTGGAACTCACTGAAAACTGTAGCAAAACTCTAAAACTGAAAGTCAACTATTTCAATAGTATCTATCAATTCTACCATATGTTACTTCACAAGTGATCGCTAGGGAAATCTATTCGTTGCCAATACTACAAAAATCACTTTGTGTGCGCCGATTTACCAGAAATAATAATTTTACGATAGTTTATTAAGCATAGGTAAAAATATGAAATGCAATGAAATAAATTAAAATAATTGCATATGATACATAATGGTCACGTCTTTAGTATCATCTTTACAGCCCTATAGACGAGTTTATTCACTTAACTAATCGTACTGTAGTAATTTATCTACTTTAATGTATCTAATTGATACATACGGAGGAATTATCAACTGGAGAGCAATCTTCAAAGGAATTATTCAATAAAAGGAATTATTACTACGAGAGCAATCTCTTACAGTCACCCATTACACCCGTCCAGCCCCGCTCCCCGCGGTGCGCCGCGCCGTCTAAGGCTGTATGCCTTGTGACAACACTTACTGCTAAATCGGTGTTGCTTGTGATCAATCCAACACCCCACGGTGACGACATAGTGAGTAATGATAGACTACTTATTATTTTATGTAATATTAACTGTACCCGCTACTTCGTTCGAGTGAAATTCGGAGTAAGGAAAGATATTAGGAATTTTTTATTTTATTTTTTTTCCCCTCAGAACTCTATCAGCATAAATATTACTAAAAACACTAATAGATGGCGTTGGCAGCCAAATCGGCTGGTTTTGATATTAGCGTGCCCAATAAACCTAAACTAAAGATATACGTATCTTTTTTATTTGTGAACCGACTGCAATGAATCCATAATGTTAGCACAAGCTACTCTTAATACATTACTGTAAACCGCATCCAAATCGGTTCAACAGTTACTGAGATTAGGATGCACAATGAAGGTGCCCACAGACAAACGAATAAAAATTCTGAAAACTTTTATTTTAGGCTTAGTAACATAATTTTAGTCGAAAGCGCTTAATTTTACTTACAAACATTTAGTGTACAGACTAGGTTTTTTTACGATTTTATTATATGTATAGATGAATAGTTATTCAAATATTACTTTTTATTAATTGTGCATATTTTAAATTATCATTGTCGTCTAAGATATTTACTTAAAAAGGATAATTTACAAATTTTATCATGCGCTATAATGTTCGTTTTCTGAAAATATTGCAGTCAAAACTTACACAAATTGAGCTACATATGGCATTAAGGAAGGGTCAGCGAAACGTTTTGAAGTTACCTTTCATTAATAGCATTTATATATCTATTAATACAAAAAAAGTTTCACAACAAAGATATCTCGATGTTCTAGAAGGATATCTAAAACATTTTCGAAGATACGAGTAATTAGTATTATTTTTATAACACATATTATATTATTAACTTCGCTCGAACAAAATCATTACTGAAATATTAGAAAAAACGAAAGAAAAACATTTTGTCCTTAATTTTCTTTACATAACAAATTCTCGAAAATTTGCTTAGTCATAAGATTATTTACTATTTAAGAATTTTTTTCGAGACCAAACGAGAAAAAGTCTATTTCCCTCTCGTTTCGTCAAAAGGTAAAAAAAATGAATTTCATCCAAAGGATGATAGCAGAAAAATAAAGCCATTCGAGTAACGCCAAACCCAATCAATTAATTTTTTTTATATAACAGCTAAAACTGCATTAAATGTCATAAATTATGTACATTCTGATATTATCGCATAATATTTAAGCGAATTAATACGCATAGCTATAAAACAGAAATCTACTTCATAGCTTTTTATAGATAAAACATGTTTTATCAGTTAATGCTTGTAAGCGCTTATTTCTCATATCTAGAACATGAATGTACTTACGTACGAACAATTCTATCTTTACATTTAATTAGTGATGTCACTTATCTGTTATGTACTACATATGTTATACTCGTAATTGAAACAAACGTATTTTGCTGATCTAATATTTATTTAGTATTTTAAATAAAAGTAATATAAATTCAATTATAATTATAGAGTAGACAGTCTACTGGAGTATATGGCAAACTTAAAATTAATCACGTTCATATATTTCTGCACCTTGATTTGGACTCGTTGCAAATAATAAATTTATAGTATCGCCTTGCACTTTTGGATGATGAAGATAAAATTTTGTTCTCAAAAAATCAATGTAATCCTCAATTTTTGATTGAGGACATAGAGCGACTATACAGCCACCCCAACCGGCTCCAGTTAATCTAGCCCAAACACCAAAATCATCAGAAAGCTTAACTAGTCGATCAAGTTCTTCATGAGAACACTCATAAAGCTTTTGTAAACTCGAATGGCTGTCGCGCATCAAAGTACCAAGTACTTTTAATTTATTATAATCATCTTTGTCTTGATCATGTATTCCATTACTATATTCGTACGTTTTATTGTATTTTGAATTTCCATCGCATAGCGCTTTAAACTGATCCACGCGCATCGCTTCTTCATAAACGTGTAAAGCTCTTTGTTTTAGTTTGAATTCATCTAAATGGCAAGTATTTTTTGTAAGATGAAGCGTTGTTAATTCTTCATCCGTTATTTCCAATTCCCTACATATGTCTTTTCTGGAATATACGTTTTCAGGCATCGTTTCGAGGACTACTTCGATCATTTTGTTTATGGGTAAATTTAATTTGTTCTGAACGTGGGATAACGTTATTTCACCATTGTTAAAAATTTTCAAGCCATATTTCTTAGCAATAATTTTTGCCGACAGACGGCATTCAATCACTCGTCGGTTGAAATCATTAGTTGCAGCCTTATTAGCTTCTGCCATGCTATGAGCTACCACAAAAACGGCATCAGCTGGTAGTTGCACTGGGGACGCTGCTAACGGATTCCATGTGATATATTGGGCACATCCACGTTTTGCTAAAAAGGCGATAGCCTGATCCATTCCGCCACCTTCCGTACCTATATAGCGTTCGCTACGAGCACAAAGTGAAGCCATTTCTACTTTTGAAATTGTAGACTGATGGGCGTGCAAAAATGCTAATACGGAAGCACTAACTAAAGCAGATGAACTGGATAATCCCGATGCCGGAGGAATATTTCCGCTGACAACAATTTTCAAGCCATTCAGTGGTTTGTTAAGGTAATCTGTAGTTATTGCTTCTATTGCGCCTTTTATGCCACATAACACGTAACTATACCAAAAAGGCTTTCCTTTTTCGTCACTCTTCATTTGAATTTCTTTAATATTACCATTGTAAGCAATATATGCAGAATTCAAATTACGTAGCAGTAATGATTGCCCATCTGCATTTCCTACGGCAAGCAATATATCTTGTTCCAGAGCCATAGGCAAAACGGGATAACCGCAGTAATCAATGTGTTCGCCAATAATGTTTACACGGCCCGGCACTTTGACAAAAAAACTAGGTTTACACTGAAACTCGTCTTCGAAAAAAATGTTCATTTTCGCTATGCGTGGATTATTGGGAATATTACTAATCCTTACACATTCCTCGCCATTTTCGGTGATTTCCATGTTTATAAATGCACTAGAATTCTACGGAGTAGGGTTTAAAAATGAGATTACACTGTCACCTATTGACACATCAACGTATAAAACGATACTGCGAGCTGTTTATGTATATCGATTGTGATTATATTGCTTTCAGTAAATGTTTCAAGTCTTATCAGTAAACACTGTTACCGCGAAGTATACGACACGTAGCAATGCATTTATAAACAAAACGAAACCGGTGTAGTGTACCGTTGTTATAGGTCTTAGAAATGTCAAATGTAGAACAGTTGTATCTGTATTCAACCAATGCTAGAGATGAACTGAAGATACGCCAAATTTAAATAGTCTCTGACATTAAAATGTACACGTCATAATATTTTAACGCCTGCTATATTGGCATTATTATGTAAAGGCTCAAACTACGTTTGGCAATAAACTTTTTAAGGGTTGATTTTTAAGTCGTACGTCATAAACACAGCCGGCGATATAAATGTAATCTATCTCGTGCCACGCTATATTTTAATGATAACCAAAAAATACATGCAAGAATTTTCACGATCTTGGTGATAGACGAATTTAGTGTGAAATTAATATAAGTACTTATAAAACACAATAATTAACGTCATTGATAAGGTAGCCATTTTTCAAGATGAAATAAGCCTCTTATAGATTACCTCCATACCTACTTAATTAATATAACTAAGTGCTTCAGTCAATGACGAAAATAAAATTATAGCTCCAATTTTTTTTTAATTTTAATTCATTTCAAAACACCAAGTTGCTTGAATATCATTCGAAACATTTAATTTTCTTTAAAAAATTTTGTGTAAATATTTTTCAGTAGGTACTTTTTATTAGAATTATCTAACAACGTAGCCATATGTCTGCTTAATCCGATTTTATTAGAATTATCTAACATATGTGGCCATATGTCTGCTTAATCCATTGCACTCACATTTGTTCACTGCCATGTCCCGCAGATCGTACATCATCGCTACGTTGAGCCTTGGATTATGTCGTTTGCACTTGCCGACATTGAACCCCTGCAGTCTTTCAAGTTGTAGCTTATCTATAAGCTGAACTCTTTACCCTGCCCTATTCACTTTCCACCATTATCGAAATGTATATCTTTTTTATATTTTGCATTGATCCTAAGCTTATTAAACTTCGCAACTTGGAATACTAAATTATAACAATACAGGTTCAGTCATTAAAACTGGACAAAGGCATCTATCTTTTTCTTGATATTTCAGAGTGTCTTCATCTCTGAGGTATAAAAAAATATGGGGAATACAAGAACTCAAATTTTAGAAAAATCAAAGTCACTATTGCAGTTCGGGATAAAACTATAAAAATTTACTGTTAAAAAAAAACAAATGACTTATTCATGTTGATCCAAGCAATCAGTGTTTTGCGTCTATTTTAAACAATGGCATCATATTTATTAAAATATCCATATTTTACTAATAAATAAAATAAATCACCTCATCTGTAAGGTGAAATACAATCTAATTACTAATTTTCATATCACACTCTAAGCTGAGATACTGGGAGTGGCAGTTTACGAAATTTCAGCTCTAAGATACAACATGGTTGATATCTCAGTGGGTAATGATTGACGACCTAGGAGACAATTTATGAATCTGTGCTCTAAAATAAGTGCAAAGGGTTAAGGGCATTAATACTAAAAGTAAGGTATATATCAATAGACTTATATATGTATATATATATATATATATATATAGTTTTTCAACATGTCGACTGCAAATTATGAGTTACCTCGTGGTTGGCGTTATTGCCTAGGACACCAACTATGAGATAACTCGTAGTGTGTTTACTTCACATATTTGTACAGCTACGATTAAATTTGTAATATAAAAATATAAATATGAATAGATAGCCTCAGGAAAGCGACAGATTGAAATGCGTCTGTATGAATAAACTCGCCATTGACTTCCATGAAGAGCTTTCAGTTACGTAAGCTAACTATATTATTTGTAAAATATATTATTTGTTAAATTTGTCAATTTTTAAATAAAATTTTAACTGAATATAATCAAACATCATGTTATTGAATAAGCTTGTTGGATGTTACAGTTACTTTTGTTTTGAAGATATCAATCCATCTAAATATGCTTAATTGTCTTGACTATCTACAAATAGTAAATTTACATTTTTTGTGTTCTCAAATTGAAATTTTGGTCAACTGCATGTTACCAACATTTGAATATTTGGCCTTATAACAGAATATTAAAGAACAATGCCATATTCTACCCAGTCGTTTATCACAATATAGAAACAACGTAAATGTTGTTAAATTCATTTAAAAAATTTAGATTTTTTAATACCAATTAGAACTTTGTAGAATTTGCAGATTATAAAAACTAAAATATATACTTTTATATTTACTGTCGAACGTGAAAGTTGAATCATAGCATTTTAATAAAAAGGTCACCAAAAAATCGGCCCACTAAATTTTGTGAATAAAGTAACTGTGCACTAAAATTGATAAACTTGACTATTTATTTATTGATGTATTTTTAATGTTGAATGCCTTTTGAATGTTTCACAATATTTCAAAACATAAGAAAAACTTAGTTCTACTAAAAAATCATCGAAATTAACTGTCAAGTGTAAAACGCTTTGTTCTTCTTTGTGCTTCACTGTTAAACTAAACAATTTTAATAAGCTGTGTTCCCTCCTCTCACTTTTATGATTGCCTGCATACACTGAGAGATTTTATTTATGTCTCACTTGGACATTCTGTCCCATTCTTCGATAACAGTGTTTCCAAATCCTCGAGTATTGTAGGTGCTCGGTTTTTAGCTCAAACCTTTTGTTTTAGCATGTCCCATATACACTCTACAGGGTTCAAATCAGGACTTCCGGCTGGACACCAATTTTGGAACCACATTACAGTTAAAAGTGGTCAAACTATCTCTACGAATGAAAAAAGTTCTTTACTGCCATTGAAAAGTTCCCTCCCCAGAACATTACTGAGCTCCTTCCATAACTCACAGTTACTTCAATGCAACACTGAACGTATTGTTCATTTGGTTATCGTATGACACGATCACATCTGTCGAGGGCATATAATACGTTCAGCTTTCCTCTGATAATTGCATCAGGCGACCGTCTATATGCTGCTTGGCAAACCGAAGCCTGGCTTTTCTGCGAGTTGCTTTCAATTCATATCCTGTAACGGGCATGTAAGGTGTCATATTATGCTCTTGAAATCTTTTTCTTACCGTCCTGTCTCTTACAGGAAAGCTATGTTCCTCACGTAGATGCTTTGGCAGTTTAACCTCTGAAATGTGATGGATGCACAACGATGACTTGAAAGAAAGAAATCATCTCTCTCAGATATTATCCAATATCTGCCAGATTCTAGTCTTCTCTGTCTCTTGAAAATTCCGGTAAACTCGACAAACTGCTGAATAGGTTAAATTTAACCTTTTGGCTACAACTTGCTGACTTAACAATTGCTGTAATAGGACTACAACTTGTGCTGCTTAGGATTCCCTAGTGTCTATTACTTCGCTTATAAAAGTTAATCAAACTTAAAATAAACAACTAAAGTTAATAAAGGCAATAAATGTTTTAGACCACTCACAGGAGTAAATGATAAGATGTCTTAAGAAAATCGAGTTACAAAACTCACTAACACAGTTTAAAATGTATTTTAACCATAAAAATTTTCAAGTGCCGTCAAATGATACAATTAATTGTTAGCAAAGTATTTGATGACATTTTTAAACACAACATATTAATAATGTGTCAAATAAAACATTTTTGGACGCAACTACTATGTTTACACATGGATGAGGTGGGTCGATTTTTTTGATGACCAATGTAGTTGCTTTTTGTTTATACACTTGAAAAAAATGCATATTTTTTCTCATGGCTTATACTTTATTATGCCTATTTCATATTAATAATTTTTCTGATATACAAAATACTTAAACTATTTTATTGGATATGTAAATTTGTGTTAATATCTTATTCCAATTGTTGAGATAATATTATATGTACGGCATCTATACTAGATATATAGATAATGTCATACAACCAAAATTAACTGTCAATTAAGTTGACATAAGATGGCACTCTAGAAGTTGGTTTTTGTAGTGGTAAAATATATTTAAATAAAAATATATAAAATAAAATATATTTCTTCGTTGTGTACTGTCCGCGACTAATGCCTGCCATCTCTTTTATTGTATTAAATATACACTACTGCAATAAAATTCCCTTCCAATTCCAGTTGTCACTGTCCTATGTCTGCTAATAAGGATTGGAATAAGGGGTGTATATTATATGAAACTCTGGAACACACAGAGTCCTTTTAATAAATTTTAAATAAAAGTCAGTTTTCAAGTTCTTTAGTTATTAGTTCTTCTTGAAGAATATTCTTATCCTAAATAAATGAAGAATTCTCTGACTCCACTTGTGAAATGGGAGTATTAATGCGTATATTAAATACATTAAATGACATGAGTTTATAATAATTATATTTAGCACTTATGATATAAACCAAATGGTTATTTTTTATTCTTTTTATCTGTCAACATACTGGTACCCATTCCGCCAATGATATCAACCATTATTATAAATTGTTTAATTCCTCTTGATGTCGAGCTTTTCATGTATTTCTGTATTTCAACTAGACTATATAATTAACATGATTCAATTTAGTGTTTAGAAATTCAAATACCCTTATCTCTTCTATCCTGGTAACAATGTTCATTTTCTGTCATTATTTTCTATTTCCTTATCTCTGCTCTAATCCTTATATGATACATGTTCCCATTTCTTGTGAATTCAAACTTCTATTTTGGAATTAAAATTAATTATTCACATTTATATTCATAAATTAATTATAATTTTGTTCCTTCCAATAATAAATTGCAATTTATCATAAAGTTTTTTTACGTATCTTGAATTATATTTGGCTGTAGAAGGTTGCGTCTGTAGTAATAGGTCTAACATCTATACTTAACTTTATAAATTTTCAGTAAGGTTTTTATAAGTAAATAAATATATAAAATTTTGCAAACATAGTGTCACCATATTTCTATCATATATATCAATATCCCTCTCTTGTATGGGTTTTGTAAATACTTATTTCCCAATATATATAAAAACAATGAAAACAACTTCATTCCTTATTATATACAATACGTGTCAATCTATTAAGTTTTTTTTTATTGGTAATGCCTAATACATTCATAAATTATAATAATCATATAATTAAAAAAATATCTCTTATGTCTCTACTATAGATATTGGTTTGATGATTTTTCTTATAATGTTCTGTTTGTCCAAAAGTTCACAAAATTAGTGTTACACATTATGAAGAACAGTTTATGAAGGTTGACTTTACCAAACTATTTTTAAGTAACTATTCTGATTCTTACTATACTTGATCTTTATTTCTTTATTATGAATATTTGATATTTTAATTCCTTTTATATTTATATCTTTATTACCTTCTTCTTATTTAATAGATTTTTGTAATGTTTTCTTATTTCTCATAAGTTGATGTTAAACTCAATATTTTTCACATTTGTTTTGTAATCAGTTCTTTTTAATATTAGACAAATATTTCTCAGATTTGAAGAAAATATTATTTGATAAATTATAAGTTTACTGCAGAAAACAAATTTTTAATTTTTTACCTCATTTGTTGGATTTGTAAAAAAAATTATTTTATATAACTAAAAATAATTTGATAATTTCTTCTCCTTGTGTCGCTCGAAATTAAAAATGAAAAATCAAGCCAAAAATAATAAATCTGTTTATATTCTGTCTACATGATGATTACAAATTTAATTCTACAACAAAAAATAATATGTTTATATTAGTTGATTGTGAAAGTAAATTCGGCAAATTGGCACCAGATCTAAATGAGCCATGTCATTCCACTGCAATAGTTTGGATACACATAACTTCTAATTCTACTGTTGTAGCATGCTCGTGTTTGCCTTCATTGTGCAGTGAATATGAACAAATGTGTTTCAACGTGAATAGACACTGAAAAAATTCCATCTTTCCAAAAGTATTTATTTTAAAGAATCCTTTGTTAAAAATAAAAAAAAGATGTTTATATTATGTTAAACACAAAAGAAGTGTTGTAAAATAAAAGTAAGATAATAAGAGACAATCAGTTTCATAATTTCCAACAGATATATTATATACCATATTATTTACCGTAGCATACATAAAATAATATAAATGGTCAGTCTTTAGAAGAAATTGTAATTTGATATGATAGATATGTATTTTGTCATTTTGGGTTAGAGCCTATAGAAAGATGTTGGTCTTTACAGCTTATATATAATGACTTACTTACGAATGTATGACATGAATGTGTTCACTATATAACCTATTTTAATATAAATTGCTTTGATAATTACAAACTGTTTTGTTAGCTACATGGTGAACAAAATATATTTTCTCCGGAATATGCTTATTATCATTATCGCTTTGTGTTATAAAAGGTTGTTGCGAACATTGAGATTTTACATTATGTTTAGAAACAATATTGTTAGTTATAAGGTGGTATTGATTATTTAGGTTGTTGATTTCAATATTGTTTTCTGTACTGTTTAAACTTAGACTTTGACCCTGATGATTTTCATATTCTTTCAATACATCCTCATCATCTTGGTTGTTTTGTAACTTTGTTGGTTCTTTAGCATTTTTTCCTTTTTCAGGTTTTACTTCCGATTTGTCTGATATGTGTGTTTTATGATGATTACGGCGATCCTTAGCCGAGATAAATTTCATGGGACAATATTGACAAGAGAAAGGTCTCTCTCCTGTATGAGTCCGATTGTGAACTGCCATATATGAACGTGTTTTAAACCTTTTGTCACATATTTTGCAGGCATATGGCCGTACATCAGAATGTGTACCCATATGCTTCTGTAAATTAGCATTTGTGTAAAATCTGCAATTAAAGAAAAAACTTATTGGTATTGAATCAATTAAGTAAAATTTTTATTTTTAATAGCCAAATATTTTGCATATAAAAAGTTTGTGTATTAAGTGTTTCATAGATCGTAGAAAAAAAAATATCATAGAAAAATAAAATGTAATGTGTGTCGGCACCAGAGAACAAATAGTATGAATAAAACATATAAATTTTTTTGTATTAAAGAGGAATTTTGGAAGTATCAAATTCTGCTCTTAACTTTTTACTGCTAGCAGCTAATGTCATTTAACAAAAAAACTAACATGAATACTGCTTAAAAATACTGGCTAATAGTGATTAGAGAATTTATAGTAATAGACGCGAGGGAAAGTTTATTTAAGGCATAAATTTAAAATTTTTTTTAGTAGAAACTTACATATTTAATATTATGTTTTGAGTATAATATTACTGTTAAACCATTACTTAAGTAGTATTACGGTACCCTTTTATTTAAATTTCTTTTCATATTAGATAATCTAAAAAGTATGACAAAGCATGTCTTAGAAAAGATTTAAAGTATAACTTGATATTTCTTCTAAATCAATCAATCAAGCGGGATCCAATAACCAAAAATGAAATTAAAACTATTGTTCAGGCATAAAATATCAGTTATGAATTATACATGAACAGTTTCATAACTCACATATTAGAATATGTCTAATAAATGAACAGTATACCGTAATAAGCAGACTTATATAAATTTAGTGTTTCGTAATTTTTCACCTGCTCTCCCACTCCTTCGCCCACAAAGCACTTCACACATCAATCAATTTTGAGCAAGCTTAAGCTCGTACGAATGTCATTCACGCACACATGCCACAAGTGAGTCAATTAATATGAATATTAAAATATGGTGTCTTAATCTGTTTTATTAATTTGTAATTAAATTGTTTATAAAATTTCAAACCATACATATATTTATCATTATGACGGTGAAATTAAGTCAGCCAAATTCTTCAAATGTAACAAAGAAAACAATGGCTTTAGAATTAAAACACAATGTTACCATAGATTCTGAAGCAAGGACGAAAATTTGATATTCAATCATAAAAATATAAGATAAAATTCTTTATGCTGTCAAAATGATCAATCTATAAAATAAAAATATAAAAGCTTAATTTGGAAATGGCACAGATTACTGTTCATAGGAAGACTTTACTGAAAACCTACATTTTGGTCTACCAAACAATTCTTCACCTATATGTCAAAATCAGGTATACGTGAAGAATTATCTAGAAGACTAAAACAAAGTTAAACAGTTTACAACAAAATTAATGAAAAAGTTGGAGATGATGGAAAAATATGAGTATTTTGCAGCTAGCAATGATTGATGCTGTTGTTTTAAAAAACCTTGCAACTAACGTAACATTGTAGAGAATGGGAAGAAAGTGGCAATAAGGAAGCTGCATCTTCTTTTTCGGATAAATTAAAGGGTATGACAGATGAAGCTGATTATTGCATACAGGCTGTGTGCAACATGGATTAAATGGGCCACTTTGAAATAATTACCTTAAAGAATATTTATCGCACGTGAGAAAAGATATTCCCTAAATGTGAAATATCAAATTATCATTAAGTTTAGGAAAATGCTACTGATAATGTAAATTAAAACCTCTATTAGTGTATTATTTCAAAAATCCCAGACCTTTTAACTGTCCATTGTAAGTCTGGCCATAAAGCTTGGATAGTTGCTCTTTTATTAGATCGCTTGCTAATAATTTCATCTGAGAAACTAAGTATTACTCAATATCTACCATTCAAGTGTTGAATAGGAACACTCCACTATTGCACCAAAGCAAATGTTAAAAGTTAGATCCGCTAAGTTATTTTCAAAGTAAGGAGGGGGATGTGGACAGATTAATGCAAAAAATTGAACCTTATATTTTATATTTGGTTGGGTAATTGTTTAATTTGTGACATAATTAATCAAAATTATAATAGCAATGTAAAAAATTGTCAAAGAAGATAAAGAAATTATGATTTTATTAAAAATGGGTTGTATTATTCTGCTCCAGCTACGGAGCACTTATACACATAGTACGAAGGCACTTTGATACAAGTGTAAATTTTATGCCTATAGTGTGTTTAACATAAACTTAACATAAATTAATATTTTATGAGAATGATAATTTATGTTAAAGTTAATTTATGTTAAGATTATTTTAAACACACAATTCTATTATGGAAAACACAATTTTTATTGCGAGAGATCATAATCAACCTTACAAATGTTAAATAAAAACTAAATTATGTGTCAAAACTAATATAAATCTCTTGTCTAATTCCTCTCTGTTCTTTTTCTTGCATTTTTGAGATAGACCTGGTAACAAAGTGGTTCAACAAAATGTTATTTTTAAAATATTTTTATTTTATTTTGAAATAAACACAACTTGTAAAATATTCAAAGGCTTGTAAAACTGTAGGTATTACAACATTACCAACCGAATAAAACCTAATGTAATCTGATCACACAATTTTTTTATAGTAGTATTTAGATTATGAAAGTGATATGCTTATATATTCAATATAATACAGCCACTGTACATGGAAAACTTTATAAAAATGACTTGTTTTTTTAGGCGAATGAATAAAAAAATAATGAAACAGATTTTCACTTTTATGTATTAGTTGGAATTAATGTAAGGAAAATTAATTTTTTTTAATCTTCCTAGCGAAAGGGTCTAAGAGGAACTCTATTGTTGTGGCAACACTGTCTACCTATGTCTGTCTGTCTGTTTGTCAATCTTTAAGTTCTAAATGTAATAAGATAAAAATATGAACATTTAGTTCCTACCCAAAATTAAAAATGGCATTTAAAATGTCTTACAGTTACATTTCATAAATATAATATTATTATTTGTAAATAGTTTAATAGGAATACTATGCACCCTTAATTTATATGAGGGTGTGTGGAATCCTTGTAGTGTAACTTCCACTTGTAATTTTATTTTATTTATTATTGAATCCAAGTGGCAAGTGTTTACCTTCTTACCTTAAAGGACAAATGGAACAAGCATAGTTTTTCAATCCTGAGTGTCGAAGCATATGCAATTTAAACTCTGATGGTTGTATAAAACGTCTGCCACATAAGTCACAGCCATGAGGTTTTTCTCCTGTGTGTTGTAATATGTGAGTCTAGAATTGCAATAAAACAGGTAAAAACTGGTAACAAAAATATGAAGTGTTCAATACTGACTGAGTTAACAGAAATATATAACAAACAATTGATTTTAATTAAGAATTATTGAACTTACATTTAAGTTGGTAAGCTGCACGAATTTCTTGCCGCATTCATGACACACATACTTCTTTATCCCAGCGTGTGCACGCTCATGATTTTTCAAGACATTCAAATAGGCAAAAGCTTTACCACAAGTTTTGCAAGTGTACTTTCGTTCTCCAGTATGAACACGCAAATGACTTTTCAAGTTTTTCTCATTAGTAAATTTCTTGTCACACTGGTTGCAACTTATTATTAAATCTGGCTAAAATTTTAAAACATAGGGAATTTTTAAATGAAGTGACACAAGGAATTTTTATTAAGAAAAAAAAATTAAGTATGAATGAAATTACCTTCATACCAAAATGTTTTCTCATATGAGCCTCTAAATTAACATATTTATAAAAAGTCTTATCGCATTTTTGGCAGTTCAGCAGGCTACTAGAAGTCTTTTTATTCAGTTTCCTACATTTCTTCTTTTGTTTTTCTCTAAAAAAATGTAGATCTTATTAGACAAGAATAAAAATAATTCTACAAGACTAAATTAAATTTAGGATAGAGTTATTTCACTTACATAATTTTATCCCTTACATCAGTTGTTCCATAATTATCTGTTGAAAAAAATTATTGCATTAAGAATTATTTCTAGCTTAAAAATAGGAACGTTACAAGACTAAATAAGGAGAAAATTTCAGAAATTATTGAAAATACTAAGTATTACATTTAAGGCTGATGTAAATAAGTAAATATTTGTGATAAAAAGCAAGTAAAACAAAACATGTTGTTATCTGTTAATAAATAGATTTGCAGACAATAAGATACCTTGATTTATATCATCTGTGTTTTTACAAACTTGGTAATCAATGTCTTTCTCTCTGCTTAATTCGTTGTTAATTACCTGTTGAATACATTTAGGTATTTAATATGAATATATTTAATATATACCATTTACGGAATTCTTATAGAAGATACCAAAGTAATAAATCGACAAGTGTTGCGGAAGTATTGATGTAGATCTTTACAACAATTCATAACATATTAAAAGTAAACTTCAAAACAATATTAGGGGTGAGACATGGCTTGACAATCACAATTAACATGTTAACTCTGTGGGACTCGCTGGTCACCCTTGGCAGGAGTTAAATTTTTAGTCCGAGAGTCAACGTGTTAATAAAAAATCATATCAACAGCCTGTCTCCATCCACTGCAGGACATAGACTTCTCACAATGTGCATATCAATGAAAAATATGTTCGGTTTTTGCTTGGCTAGAACTTCTGAACTAATTTCTTAAATTAGTTTAAAAAAGTCACTATTAATACGTCTAAAAATTAATTAACTTACAGGCGCTGCCTTGTGATTGTTAGAAACTGACAAGTGCCTTTTAAATATATCATCCGATCTCAAACATTGCTGCTTAAAATAATAAAACCTGTTGAGCAAATCAAAGCATGTCTGACATAACACTTTAGGAAGATTATCATCATCGTAAACCTGAAACATTATTAAATTACTTGGTTACTATGTTACATGTTGTAGCGATGAAAAATATTTCAGTAGTATGGTACTAATACCTGCAACGAGGTACAGTACGTAAACATATCAAGTTGTAAATCCATAGGTTGGTCTTGGACTGTTAAACACGAACGACATGTCTTATTATTTAAATAAATGTTGTGGAAATTGACGTAATTCATAGTTTTAAAATAGTTTCACACACTTTTTATCACATAATTTTATCGTTTTCTACAATTATAATCGATATTTAACGAAAGTTGTTCTGACTCTGACAGTTGACACTTAACATAAAATTGTTTATGTATGTAACAAAACAATCAAGGCTTAGCTAAACGCGTTCCGCTTTCAACAATAACTTCAAATCGCTTTGAACATTTTAATGATGAAATAACGTGTAATAACCATCTTAAATACTTATTAATTATACTACAACATAATACGTATATATAATATAACGTAATGTTTTTTTCAATGAGTTCTTTTAGGATGCTCAATCCTTACTTCTGATAATGCAAATAAATACACAGCGGGCACAGAACAGAGTCGTCACAGTGGGCTTAACTCGGAGTAAGATAATACGGAACGCTTTCAAACTGAAATTGACAGTAGATAGACAGAGTTATCAAACATAATTTAAATCAAGTGGCGCTTTTTAAATTAATTTGAAAGAATGAATTTTTGCAGCGATGATATAAGTACAAAAAACCATAATTTTTACGATAAATTTAATATTTCACAAATTGACGTCAGTTCTGTTTGTAGAGCATGTTTATCGAAAACAGGTGAAATGCAAAATTTATTTCAAGTATGCTCATCTGAAGTTTTTTCATATTGTACTTCAGTTGAGGTAAGGCCTAATTTTTTGTGATACTAGAGTGTCAAATATATATTTATTGTGTAATATTAATTTTACTCTCCATTTTACTTTTTATTCAGATATCTGAAGCGGATGGGATGCCGAATCTGCTATGTCAACAATGCTTCTGGCTTTTAAACAGAGTTTATTATTTTAAACAATTAGTTCTTAGGTCTGACAGTTTTCTAAAACACCGGGGACAAACAAAAGTAACTAATTCTGATATAATTGTCATTATAACATACATTGCTTCATCAATTCACACACTGTGGTAGGCTTAGTAATGGAAACTGTCACTTATTAACCTTTTTATAAATAAAGCCAATTTTAATAAGACAAAGTGTGGGTGAAACCACTTTTTGCCATAACTGTCTTGCCAAATTTGTATTAAACGTTCTTCTATTAAAGATATTGTAAACATAAACTCAATTCCAATTTCAAATATTTAATTTTAATGTTATAATTTGTTCTTATAACCAAAAATTATGTCACAAGAGCAAGATTTCATATATTATACCTCATTACATGCCCAATGTTAACTGCTACTATTCACTCCTGAATTAGTGAGTTGCATTTTTTCTCTTTAAAACTATCTAAAAGGAGGTTTACAATATAATCATTAAAGTTTTCATGGTACCTTATAATGTTATAAGGTCTATTAAACCATAAGCATTATTATTCTTTCTCTTGTCAGAAATCCAACTTTTTAAAATTTGTTATAACAATTATTTCAAAACTAAACACAACTTTTTGTTTCAAATGTATATCAATACACAATTCAAAGTCATAATTCTTTGTATCAAACTATTTTAAGGTAACTAAAATATTCCGAATAAATCAGTGCCAAAGTTGTATTTGTAGTGAAAAAATTTTAGATTGTCTTCATAAAAACATAAAGTACAAATACCCATAAATTGACTAACTTGGGCCCATATCTGCAAATAACCAGAAAGGCCTTGAAAGTTTATAAAATTTTTGAATGCAATATCTTATGAAATTAGTATTCATTAACTCAAATTCGATTGAATACACAGCGAGGAAGAATCACATTTATTTCTACCAGCTCACTATTATTCCTTCTTTGATCAGTTTTAACAGTGTTTGTACGTAGATATTGCTAGTTAATAGTGATTTACAATTTTTTCATGTAGTAAATTCTTTATGGAAAAATATTTTAATAATAAAACACTTTTATGATAATACTTTCCAAACACGGTGTCAACAAAATATTGTGTGATCCAATGAAATATTATAATTAACAACAATATACACAAAGAAAATGTATCTTCTGAATCATTATTTGTAAGAATGTGATGCTATAAATGCTGTGTATGATGGACTCTTTCCAAATTAACATCATTATTATCAAAATGTAATTGGAACCACAGATCTTAAAATAAAATGTTTATTGAAACAACTTTAATACTACAAAAATATTATTGTTTTAAAAGTGTTTGTGTAATCTGTATGTAGATAGGCAGGATTGTATGGTTATAGAACATGGAAGTCATTTTACTAATGTTGTGTAAAGAATGTCATTACAGCATCTAAACGCTTTACAATTATACAGCTAGCATTTTCATAATCAGTGTCAACATTATATTAGATAACAGTTTTTATTAGGCAATAATAGTTTCAATTTACAATTTGACATTACATGTGTCCTAAATGTTTTCACTGCAAACCCAACAGTTAATCATATGACTGTGTATATTTACTGTTAAATTTATTTACTGTTATAGGTTGCTCAGACAACATAGAAAAAATAAATTATTTCATAATTAAATTTTGTAGTCACATTTACTAAACACGGCATGTATTACAAAAGCAACTGTTATTTTATACAATAGACAATAAATATGTACACTATAAAATACATTATTTCAGCATCGTTGGTCTGTTAATATAGGTGATTACTCTCTAAGGACATATGAACTCTTATCGTAACACTCTATAAAGATTTCATTTACAATATATACTTAGGTAATTCAATTTCGGTCCTCTTTTGTAATCCCAGTATAATCATGACCCATAAAACCATGAGCTTAATCTAATTACACGATGCTAATGTGAAGTTACTGAAAAAACACCATAAAGCCCACTGGCATGGATATTGCTAAATTTCGATCTAAGATATCTGGCTGATATCATGGTGTTTGAATGTACATTCGTGCACAAAATATCTTGTTATCCAACATTAGCCAAGTGTGTAAGTAATTTAATATATGTTTATTCTAGGTATCATATGTGCGAAAATCAGACTCAGCGATGATGAAGAAAATTTCAGTATGAACATATTTTAGTCCCAGAATTCCCAACACCAGAAATTGATCCGCATCCCGGGATCCTTGTAATCTCTATGCATAAACTACATGTTATAAATGAAATATTTTATTTGAATATTTGTTAATATTAAATTTTTTGACATTATTCCATTATGATAAAGAATTTTTTTATGTAGAGAGTCACATTTATATTCAGGTGACTTAATTTAAATATCTTTCAATTTGCCAATGGAACATTACTTTGAAATACGAGGGGTGGCTGAAAACTTTTGAGCATAAGTTCCTTTAAGTATTACTAATGACTCGCGCAGCACATCACTAATTGCGGGTATCCTCAGAAATATAAATGTCAAGTTTCATATCAATAGCATTATTACGCTTTTAGTAACGGAACCATACACATCACCATGTCCGAATCATCCGCACTTTGCACGAAATTGGAGTATAGAGCTGTCGTAAAATTCTTTACAAAGAAGAACAAAACGCCAATGGAAATATTTCTATAGATGTCAGCGGTTTATGGGAAGTCTGCACCTTTGTTTGCGACTGTAAAACGTTGGAGCCGAGAGTTCAAACGCTGCAGGGAGTCGCTCGAAGATGATCTCAAGTCGGGATTCCAAAACACCGCCATTACCGAAGAAAACATTGAAATTGTGAAAAAACTTGTTCTCGAAGACCGGTGAATCAAGTTGTGGCAGATAGCTGAAGCCATGGACATTAGCAAGGTATAAATTGGCGACATTTTGCATAATCATTTGTACATGAAAAAGGTGTGTGCACGGTGCTCACGCCGCTGGACAAGCGGCATTGAGTCACAACTTCGCAGGAGTTTTTGGAGATCTGTGGCGATAATCCTAACAATGTTTCTTCTCGTCTTGTCATTGTTGATGAAACATGGATTCGGCAGTATGATCCGGAGTCAAAACAGGAGTTAATGCAGTCGATAGAAAAGGGAGAAAAGCCGCCACGGAAGTTCAAAGTGGAAAGATCAGCGTCCAAGCTTTCGGCCACTATATTTTGGGATTTTGAAAGAATTTTGTTCATTAACTACCTTCCTAAAAATATTACAATCAACGGAGACTATTACACCGCATTGTTGACAAAAGTATGTCAAGTGGTTGTCGAGAAAAGTAGGGGCTAACTGGCGGAAGGAATCCTGTTTTTGCAGTCAACGTGCCTGTCCACACTACGCGAAACGCAAGGCGTGCCCTCGCTGAGACAGGAGTTGAAGAAATTAACCACCCGCCCTACAATCCAAACCTGGCTTCTAGCGATTATTTCCTCTTTTTAAATTTGAAAAAAGACCTCCAAGGACGGTGATTTTCCAGTGACGAAGAAATGAAGATGGCCGTAAACGAACATGTCGAAGACAAAAATGATGAATATTTTTTGACCGGGTTAAAAGCTCTTTTTGATAAATGTAAAAAGTGTATTGAAATAGAGGGAGATAACATTGAATATTAATTATTAATATAAATAATATTATTGATTATTATTTTTTATACATTGCTCTCAGTATTTTTAATACCTTAGGCTCGAAACTTTTCAGCTGCCTCTCACAAATATTCAGGTTCCAGAGGTCCACCCATGGGTATGCTATGGGGGGAACCCAGACAACCAACTCCCCCCCCACCCGATATACGCCCATGGGTCCACCTTACAGGAAAGGGATATTAATTTATTAACTGATTTATTTTATGTTCAATTCTTGGAGGATGTAGGTCTATTTCCATTACAAAAAAACACAATGTATTGCTATAGTTATTACTATATTTTCCAGGTAGCAGGTGACAGATTTCAACTACAGATTACCACAAACAGTTTACATGACTTAGTCAAGACAAATGAAATAAAAAATGATTCACCTGAAAAACAAATATCGTCTGATGATAATTTCTATTTGGATGGTGATGATACTTTTAATCATGATGCTCAAGAACTGAAGAATCATCTTGCGTAAGATATAAATTAATATTAGGATTACTTCTTTCATTTATTAAAATATTGGGTGATTTTAGTAGAAGTGAACATGTATTTTTAAAAATTTACTTTGAATCAGATAACCAAGTAATTTTTATATAGAAAGAAACTTTTACAGTCAAATACTTACGATTGAAAATGGATTGTTTCTAAATAATAATCTAAAGGAGTTGAATTTAACTTACTCTTTTTGTTATTCAAACTAACATCTCGATAATTCAGATTAATCTGTTTTTTTCTCATAATTTGCACTTTCCAGTGAATATTCAATCCAGATGTAACATTTTTCTTGTTTCTCTCTTTAAACTCTAGTTCAAACTCTAATAAGATTAGTCTTTTTAACCAATTTAAATGATGATGATATTCATCTGAATTTTCCATGTCAATGAAAATCAATTGAAGTTTATCTCAAGTTATTTTCCATTATTCGAAAGTTGGACCTATACATGAGCTTTGGCAATTTTGGAGTATGTATTCTCCAATAAAAGTTTGTCTACAAAGTTAGATGTATAAGTAAAGCCGATTAATTTCTTTCGAATGTTTTCTGACTTTATGTTTTCTGTTTTGGAACTGAATTAACTTATATCATTACTAAATAAAAAGTTTAGAGTACAATAGAATGTTATTGTATATACGGCATGTATTGTTATAGTATGCAATGTATGACCTTGCACTTATCCATTATCCACATTTTACTGTAAAAATTGATTTGGAATGTTGCTTTCAGTATCATTTTTAAAATGCTTTTCTATCTAACATGACATTAAATCTCTTTCATCTTTTAAATACCCTGTGAATATCAAGTAAAAGTATGTTTTAAATTGTTGTGGAAATGTAAGATAGACAAATTTGTGTCTTGTCATAAGCTTTCTGTAGATAACTTGTATCTTTCAATTTCATAAAGGCTATCAACTTGAATATGAAAGAAGATATTCCATAAAAAACAATCTTTTTATGCCTTTAGCACTCCATAAAATTATTCATACAACAGATCGAATAGAAATGACAAAATCAAAATGAAAAAAAGATCAGCTCGCTTAGATTTTTTAAGCAAACCTAAAAGTGAAACTTTCCAATATTCCTAATAAAATATGTTTCCTTTTGTCAAATTCATTGTATGATTACATTATCTTTAATAAATTTGTTTGTCTTATTTTATTTTTCATATTAAGTGATACGTCTAAGAAAAAGACAGCAATACAGGGCAAAAAGAGAAAAGCATTGAAATGTCCAAAATGTGAAAAGGGCTTCCATAAGTATGAGAAACTTGAAGCTCATATGAGAATTCATTTTGGGAAAAAGGTAATTAGCAAGAAGATAATTTTAGGTTACTAAACTCAAAATTTGTAAGATGCCGGCGGCAAATAAATCTAAGGAGATAGGAAATACATTTAAAGTAGCTTGATTCACTTAACACTCAACCTTAAAAAATGGAGCAATATAATCGTAGTCATGTAGTTTGTGAATGACCTATTTCGAAAGAACATTTCGGCAAATGTATTATGGAATTTAGTTGACCCCTGATCCTGATCTTAATTCATTACTTCACAATCTTCATTAGTCACTGCCCACCAAGTGGTAACAGTTGTTCAGTCGCTTACTTGCTCAATTGGTTTATTGATGGCTCCTGTACTAAGTAGTCTCTGTTTCATTATCAAATATCTTGCAATCGAAATAAATATGTATGCTTACAGAAATGGTTAATTATCATTCAGATATCTTTTTGTTTTTGGATATTAATAAAAGCATCGATATTTTTTTTTCTTGTCATCATTATTGCGCTTGAACTCATGAGCGAGAGATGTGAAAATTTGTTCACAGACATTTGCTTTTAATATGTTAAGAAATAGATGTGTATTGTTTTAATTTACATACTCGGATATCATTAAATAGGAAACAATTACTTTTGGACACATTTCAATAATATACTTTATTAATTGAATAGTCAAAAATCAAAACAAAATGCTTTGATTTTTGACTATTCAATCACAATCACCATAAGTGAATTAATAAACTAGAAGAGCATCAAGGAGTGGTGAACTAAATTGGGCATTCTTGGCAGTGAACTAAAATGCCCAGGGCTGTAGAAAAGTGCTTGTACAATCATCTTGTCAGTGAATATGATTAATTTTCGGCTTTCAAAATCTCGTACTGTAAAGATTTATTTTGTAAAATTAACATTGTATACAGTAATGCCTTAACGCTAATAAGAACCAGTGGCTAATCACATTATTGTTCAAATTAAATTTAAAAAATTAGTTCAATTTTGTTAGAAACTAAGATAAACGTTTTTATAGTAGTACAATTTACAATAAACTGTAGTAAGAAGACTGCTGTAGGGACCGTACAAAATGCCATCGGGTGATAAAAAAATAAATATATGGTTATATCAAATGTAATTTTTTCATGTGAAGTCCCTAAATATGGTGCAGTGTGTTCCATAAAAGATTTTTATTAATTAAGAAAAACAATAGCTTTTAGTTCTTTAAAAATATAATCTCAAGTTCTTTGATATTTTCTTTGATATATAAGTTTTATATATCAAAGAAAATACAAGTAATTCTCTTTTCATCCAGAGTAAAACCTTTTTCGTCAGATTTTAAATAATTAACATTTTTATTTTACAATTTTTTATGAATCTATTGTGACTTTTTATCAAAAGAACTTAATTTTATCGCTTAGGGCATTGTGAATGTTTTTAGCAACCTCTATGTTTCTTACAAAGAAAACTATAATAAAGCCCACGAAAAGGTTTTTTAAAAACATATTTTAATTTTGGAATTATCTCTAGAACGTTAAATTTTTCTATTTTTTTTTTATTAAAACGAAGTCCATGTTGACATTTTAATTTCAAGATAATAATTGTATGAAATATATTTCAAACTTAAGCGGGTCAAAGTTAGGTAAAAATCTTGAAATATTGATAACAGGAATTTAAAATCGCTATTCCCACAATTCTTTTATATGATTACTGTACCGTTATAAATGTCCAGATTTTAAACATTAAATATTAACATCATTATAATGTGGCATTCACATGTAAGTGTACAAACCTTCATGACATTAATGAAAAAATTAAATTTCCATTAAATCCCATTGCCAATTATTGTAATCTTATCAGAACCTTTTCTAGATGCATTCAGTTACATTATGTGAATTTGTTTAATTAAAAAATTCAGTGAATAAACTGGAGATGATACGTCAGTTTCTTTATAAATCCATTTGCATTCTTAAATATTAAGAACATGACTTGATTTAAATATGTTTGTGAAAATGAGACACATTTATTAATATTATATTTAATTTTTATAAAAGTAAATATTCGCTTCCTGAGCGAGATTACAATTAAAAACCATGTAATTTTTTTAATAGATTTACAGTCCGTATACTTACAAGTAAATTATTATGGGGTTGTTTTAGTAAAAGTGAAGAAATTTAATATATTTCTATATGAAATTTTAAGTTTGAATTTAATTTTTCATTTGGTATAAGATAATACCAGATTGAAAAGAAATAATAAGTTATATTTGATGGAATTAGAGAAATATTCCGTATATTCAGTTATAAAGTAATATTTATTTTTATAATCGTCCAGCTTTTTGAAATGTAACTTGTCATGTACTACTTTTCATTATTCTAGCCAGATATTGAGTGCAAGGAGTGTCATAAGAGGTTTACAAGCCATAATAACCTACAAAGTCATATGCGTGTCCATACAGGCATCAAAAACTACCAATGTTTGAAATGTGGTAAAAAATTTGCTTATCTAAATGTATTAAAGAACCATGAGAAAGTGCACGCCGGCATCAGGAAATATGTTTGTCATGAATGTAATGCTAGATTCGTACAACCTGCGAATCTCAAGGTGAGAGGTTTCGTACAGTCTTCTAATTAATGTTTATTATTTATTTTGAGGATTGCTTTAATTTAGTTACTGACTAAAATTTAATCCTGTATAAAAAAACAGATACAATCTTTTCAAGTATGGTTTTTCTATTTTGTCAATAAAACAGTTTTCTGCTTTTCCAAAAGGATACCATATATCTTAACATTTGCAGCATTACAGGAGAGTGATAAACATTTTTAAATTATTTTTCATTAAAATATTGCTGAATTTTCTTAGTTGATATTGGTGTTCTACTATTTCTGTCACCCGCAAACAATGACAGAGAGTTGAAAATAGATTTTGACAATCTACTAAAACAAGATTGCACTAAAATCTGAAAATCATAAAAAATTTACACATGGTTTTACTGTTTGATTGATAATTTGTTTCAATCATTACCAGTGGTGTGCCATCAAATAATTGTTACTTTTGAAAATTATTCAAATAGCCAATTTCAGAATCGCCCTCACTAAAATAACAAGATTTCATAATAAAAAAATTACACTCTGTTATGTGCTTACATGATTCTTGCCAGAAGAATTTGCTTGAAAAATTCTTCTGGTTGATAACTCTCCTTTTCATACAGTCTTCAATTTACAATGCATATAGCTGATGGTTTTATCAAACCAAAAACGTCACTTCAGTTTTTATAATCTGAAAACGAAAGTACTCACGAACTCCAGGCTCTCCTTATAGTAATGGCAATAGAAGTTAAGGGTTTCCTGATGTTCTATCATCAAAAATTGGCATTTGGAGCATTAAAAAGGCTCAGAATCTAAAAAAACCCAATGAAGTTGAGAAACCCAAGGCAGAGAATGTGGGGTAATCTCTATATTTGTCATGGTGTATACCATGTTCATTTTGTCTGCAGTGAAAATCATATAAAATTGAATAAAGGAAACTGTTTAAAATAGCTGATGCTCCATCCGACATAATAGAACAAAGTGTTCTGATCCTTAGATATATTTTCTAAAAGAAAGAAAACAATGAATTTAAAGTGAACAAATGTTTTATCTCAAGTAAAACAGGTCAGCATATCACAAGAAATACCTTCAGTTCTGCTAGGACACAAAACGCTTCTTGAAGACTGCTTTTTGCATAAGTATAATAATGATTCAAATATGTGGGGTGAAATCAATGGAGTCAAAACCAGAATGTTAAAAAAAATTTAAAGTGCCTGACATAATCTAAACTTTGGAGAAATATTTTCCATCTTTTAAGGACCTACTTATTATTTTATTCTGACACAAAGTACTTACAGGTACCGAGAATACATAGTACATAGTTGTCAAGTTTCAAGGATTTCGCTCAATATAGAAACTGGTCTCATACAAGGTTTAATGAACGAGAATAGGTCCTTTCATGAGTCATAGAATAATATTATTGCTGAAGACCTTAGCTGATAGGAAGGGAATAGAGCCTAACTTCCCAAAAAGAAAAAGGGGTTCAAAGAGTTCAAAATTAGCATTATATTCTCAGTTCTGGTTTTTATAGCAGCTGACTTTAATCTTAATTGTTTAATATGGAAAAATATAGTATAATTTAATAAATAAAAAGAAACCTTATAGGTGAAGATCTACTGGAAGAAATTATTCGCACTACTGGTTCTTCAATTGAAACAGGGCGAATTAAGTTTCTAATTTTGGTTTCTAGTAAAAAATTACGGGTATTTTCCCTAACCTGTGTCTCTCTATGAATTTTTTCATTTTAGCAGAAAGAGTGTTTAGTTGTTTAGTAGGTTGGCTAATTTCCTAAACACATGGCAAAAAATACATCGGCCCAAGAACAACTCAATAATTTGTTTATTTTATGTCTGAAAAGTAATCTCGCAAATGATGTTGACTTTAACAGATTAATTCTGTCAGAATTTCTCCAATTATTGCTTTCGAAAGTACTCAATAATGCTGAGTTTGTCACACAAAGAATGGAATTTAAAAAGCTCCACCAAAAATCACAAGGGGAAAGATGAGGTAATCAAGGGGACACTCAATGTTCCCACATAGTGACAGATACTGACCTTCAGACATTTGAAAATCATAAACCCTGAAATCATTACTGCCGTCGTCCTCCATTTCATAATCATTTTCCTTGAAGAATTTGCAGCATGAGGACCAATATTAAAATAAATGTGAAATTGGCTCTGAGTTTAATATTCCGATATACATGTTGCAATAAATGTTTCCACAAGAAAAATACAGTGCTCAATTAATCAGACTCCATGACTACTGTCAATGACGTGTAACTATGAGTATCTAACTACCAGTTCTACTCCCTTCCCTACACTTCATCCCAAGATATACCATACCTAAAATAGGTATGCCTCCCTACTAGATCTACGTAATAGATATCAAATGCCCGCTCAGTCAGTCCGAATGCCCGCTCAAATTTTTGGTGCCACCTATTATCAAACTCCATAATTACATCTTCTACTTATTCTTTTAATTGATTATGTATTAATTTTATTCCTGGATTTTGTTTATTGCAACCTTAGCATTTTATTTTCAGAATCTAAATTTTGATCTGCGTTTCATGTTTATGAGCAGCATGCCTATTAATTTGCATGCTTGCTCATGCATATGTATGAGCATCATGGAAATTAATTGGTATTTACCGTCCTCCAAATGATTTTATATTTATTAAAAAATTACAGGCAAAGCATCCTTTTCTGTCTGTTTTATTGTGTATGATTATGTTTTCACAGATAGTGACATCACCATACGATGAATGATGTCTCACTTTAATAACTTGTAATTTATAGCATACTTCATCTTTATACTGTATTCGATAAAACAATATTTAAACATGTTTTTAAATTATTTTTAATGAAATCTAGGCTCATTTACTGCAACACACTGGAGAAAAGCTATACGCTTGCAAGCAATGTGGTAAAAAGTTTATTCAACCAGGCAATTTAAAAATTCACATGATAAGACACAGTGGAGTAAAAAATATAGCTTGCTCTTTGTGCGACATGCATTTTTACGTCAAGGTAATAATTTGTGATATTAACATAGAGAAAGAAGTGGTAACAAGGTATTATATCAGAACTGTCTTTAAAATGAAACATCTCTTATTATTTCCTAATTATTTATTTTAAATAAATTAAATTGTTTTCAGTAATATGAATTAATAGAAATACGTTTATTTTTTCCTTTAAATTTTCCAAAAAACCGAAGACTGAAATGTGTTCATTATAAATATTATGAGTTCCTTATCTTAACTACTCACCAGCGCTGGCCTCAACTCATGATTATATTTTTTAATTACTATTTCGTCTTATTTATAGAGCTGTAAAAAATAAAAATAACACTTTCAAATGATTTAAGTTTAACATACAAAGTTATAAAGTTTGCAAAATATTGATCCTTTTGATGCTCCACTATCAAATTATAGAGGGTTTAACTTTGAAATAAACATATCAAAAACTGAAACAAAGTAATGATTACCAATAACCACCTACACTGATTGATCGTATACAATGTTCAAACAACTCATAACAATATGTAAAAGAAAAACACAGAATGGCCCAGTTCGAGTTCGTCCGTAGATTTTTTGTGAAAATATTGGCATAAAATCATAACAAGTGTTTCGTATTAATATGTAATATAATTACCTATTTCTCTGAAAACTGTGTTCGCTTATACTTGGGTTTGCCACACCCAATAGATATGTTTGCAGTGCGTCTTTCAATGGGAGCCCAGTAGAGTTGTAGCACATAGAACATGAATAGCACATACTGTTTTGTGCTTAATAACATCATAGTCTACTGAGCATTATAGTCAGCAAACTTTCCTCTGATTTGCATTTTCTTTAATTCCAAGCATATTAACGGTTCATTTGCCTGATGGGCCAGTTACATAAAGTTTGCGTCATTTTTTCATTTTCTTTTCGACTGTCATAAGTCTTATATTTTTTAAGCCTTGAACTTTTTAGGTTTTTTGGATTTGTTATGACACGAGCTTTCGTCTTACTGCATTCTTTATAATACCAAGCATATTTACGTTTCATTAGAGACAACATCTTTAATATTTTTGTTATTTCATATCTATCACTCGCTCACAAGAAATCAAAATGTATCAGTATATCACTAGCTCGGGAGTAATCGGTGAGTTTTTTCGTTTCACCAAATCAATCATTTCACTCACTCGTTGCGTCGTAAAGCTAGATATAAAAGTATATGTTTTAACGTTACATCAAAGAGAAAGAGAATGATCAAACTCTTTAGTGATATATGCAACTGAATCTACGTACACGACGTAATTACTTACGATCACATGTGAACGCTGTTATAAAGTATACTTTAGTTCGTTCAAAATATTTGCGTAAACAAATACTTTTTTTGTTTCATTTCAAAATTATAATATAAAATTTTTTAAAGACACCAATTTATTTAAGCATTAAAGTTATTTTGTGGATAATTTAAATCTAGGTTGACAGTTCTTAAACCTAAACCTGTAAAGTATTAAACAAAATCAAGTGCTCTTGTAAAATTTATTTTTATTTTCTAACAATAGTGCATAACGTTCATTCGTTTTATGGTTCAGTCATTACTTTTTATCACCACGTTGTATGGCCATTGTTCAATGAATACGCAATAAATAATTTCGTTAATAACTCGAGTACTGAGATACTGAGCTAAAGATATAAATGAGTGATATATATCTTTCCAATCAAATAACTGCCAATATTTTTATTGTCTCACTTTGCCTCCTAGTAGTGTTCCTCAAGTTCTTCACAATGACACCCAAAGCAACATTCTACCTAAACACGTTTTCATGTTACACAAATTTATAACTTTACGCAACGCTAATTTGTAACAATTATACATATGCACCTACACTACTCTGATGACGTCACAGGAAAAACAAATGCTTCACAACAAACACTGTGATGATGTGCTTTATCCGTTGTGGGTTCAACCATTGCTAACGTATTATTAGTCTTCTAGTTAGTAGTGATTGAAATCTGTAGATATTTTGTAATACATGAAGTTTCGATCGGCTGTCATATACTTAACGGGCAAATGGATGTTTTCATGTCAAAATTATATTTTTATGACTTGTTTGAACTCACAGGAGAAATGACAAATCTATATGGAATTTGAACGTAACAAAACTCAAAAAAAATGTTACTGTGGTCACGCTAGAATGTTCAATTGTCTGTGGTTCAAAATGTGATGGAAACCTAATACTTCTATCTCTATTTTCATAGATAATATAATAGTTTTGTTATTATTTTTTCAATTTCGTCTTCATGTTATACCAAAATGGCACAAAATCAAAACAATCCATTTTCATTCTATTAAGATTGTTTTTGGAAAGCAAACTGTGTGTTAATGATCTAATTTTACCATTTATTCTTAAGAATCTAGACGTGTAGAATGTCAAGGGACAATGCTTTTGGAGAACAATGATTAAAATACACAACTATATGATTCTTCATTAGAAACTAGTGGCTATGATAAAGATGTTTTAGTAATTGGAAAAGAAATTCTAAATTCTAATTTTTTTTCAGCTATAGCAATAGGATTGTATTGAAAAATTATCATAAAGTTGACTTATGAGCTATTACAGAATATTTATCAAATCTAGAAAGATTTTTATTTATTATACAGTACACATCTAATTTAACACACATTTCTTGACATCCTTGGATAATTTAGTTCATCATTCAAGGATATGAAGAATACTCAAAACCATATTTATAATTTATAATGAGCCAGTGAACAGCAGCCATTTAAGTATAATGGCACTTAACAAAATGGCATCTCCCATGGAAGATATGAGCCTCCAATATATTTTGTGGGGTGTTTTTGTACCCCCCTAATTTTTTAAGTAATATTTTAAAAATAATTTAAAAAGTAACAAGTATATTCTATTACTTATAGTCAGTATAAGCATACATGTTCTATTTTTGTGAATATTGTAAACAATTGTCAAACAGTTACTGGAATATCATTGTTTTAATTATTTCTTTAAAAGTTGTAAATATGTTGACAGGGTGATTTGGACAAGCATATGCGATCACATTCGGACAAGAAACCTTATTCTTGTAATTTATGTGATAAAGCCTTCAAAACACAAAGCTTTTTGATTGTTCACAGTAGAACTCATACAGGTGAAAACTATTCCTATCAAATCAATAAACAAATTGAATATTGCATATACACTGGCGTGCAAAAAAATTCGGACCATCTGAGAATTCTAAACCGAATTTTATTGCTAAACACAATTTTATTATTAATGAGATAAAATATAGAAAAACACCCATTTTTAAGTTAAATAATATTGTTTATTTGTGTGAATGAAAAAAGGAATATCCCTTTTTTTCATGTTATTTTAATTTTATACACAATTCAATATTATATAAAAGTGATAAAAAGGAGAAAAAATTAATGTCGAGCTATGAAAATAACATTTTTTAATATAGAGTGTTCCCTTTCTTAAGTTATATATATGTTGTCCTTTTAGAAGATATCACATTTTTTCCAATTTTCTTGGGCTATTGATTCCTTCGTCAGGTATCTCTGATTTTAATAATTTTATCTTGCTTGGAACAGACTGGCCTAGCACGTGCTTATTTCCTCCAGGGCTTTTACAGTCATCTCAAAAATCATTTTGCTCACATTGATAATAAATAACGTCTTGCATTCATCCAATGCCCAGTTGACATGTTCTCTGGCAAATAGCAATTGAGTGACCCTGTAAGCCCTAGTGAATCAGGGCTCAGTCACTTACTTACAGGGAGTTAATAGAAGCTTCAGTTTTTGGCCTAGGGTATTTGACGTTTTTGAAAGAATTGTTAATGATATATTGGATGTAAATATTCACATAAAATTATTATTATTTGTTAAAAATAACGTTTACAAATATAATGATGTGTCTTTTAATCCCTGATTAAAATTTTCCGTGAAATTGCTCTATCACAATCACATGTTAGGCATGTCATGTCTAAATATACAATATTTTAAATTAATGTATGTATATACTAAATATGTCTGTTTACAAAACAGCTTAAAACTGTGAAAGAAATGAGTATAGAGAGAGTGAGAACATATTTATCTAACATAATGAACATATTTGTCTAACATAATAATTAAGAGTATATTATATTGGTACTCTCATAATATAAGAGTAATAATATTAGTAAAATAGTATAAATAATATGTAATCATAACTATATTAATGAATGCTTACTGATGTAATATTTATACATCATATACTCTCATTTTAATTCAGTTTCAGATTTTGTTTTAACCATTCACCCTCAGTCAAATACCCTATTACAATGTGGCAGTGACTCGATAATTATCTCTGCTTAATAGTGCACCATTGTCCATAAATGAGACATCAAATTGTGGAGAGACTGAGTAATCACAATTTTAGCTGCAATAAAACCATCCTCAATTGTGTTTGGAGTATCTAATGCTTAAAAAAGTGTCTCATCCAATAGTTCAAATACAACTGTGAAGTGAAGACAAAGGTGTTCTTTAAATAAACAGTTGTACATAAAAATATTTATTTTATACAAAAATTACCATGTATCACTTTTATCCAGAGATTTATAATATTAGCAAAAGCAGATGATATCAATAATCGGACAATATTAAGCAGAAATCATAACGACTGGCATACTTTCCTTTCTTTCTTTTCATCGTTACTTGTAATAGCTCGAGCGAGATCGCATTTGTTTCATATTTTTTCTTAACTAGAAACTGTCACCACGCCTTAATTTTCTGTATGGCCAGAATACCATTTTAACAAGCGGAAAAATTGAAAAAGTATGATATAAATAATTTATAAGATAAATAAATTATTTGTTTTATACTTTTGCTTTGCAATTTAACATAATGTGGAAACACTCGACCTTTAGTTGTTTTGAAAATAAATTTATATAAATTAGGGAAAGGCCAATAAAAATAAACAAACTTTAATTGGCAATGGATTGTGAACTATCTATTCCTAGAAAAAAAACAATTGGAAAAAGTTCACGAATGTCCTCTTTATTGTAAGTATCAATTTTGCATTTCGTTAACATTCTAAAAAAATGAAGGGTGGATTTGGGTTTAAGATAGTTAAAATTGTTTCAATTATTTCACAATTCAGGTTTCTTATCTTTACAGTTACCCACTCGTTTAATATCAGCAAAATGCTTTCTATTTTAGGGCTATTTTCAAGTTACCTTATGGTATCCAATTTAAAGCTTTTTCGCAGATTTTTAAAGTTTAGTATTTAGGCAAAGATAGATATATACTTGTGATTAAAAATTAAGTAAAGCTTTCCATTAATTATAAATTATTAATATATAATTTATTTTATATACGACTTTATTTAAGATCTATGCGCCTATGTCGTTTTCATAACTAAATTTGAAAAGAAAATGTTGAAGCAATTTCAAATATATATTAATAAATAAAAATACTTGGAAGTAAACAAAAAAATATTTCTAATTATAAATATCACTTACTCTTTCCACAAAGACTTTCAGTTCTGCTATACGAAAGGCGTAAATTAAATTGAATTGTTTATCTATAGTTTGGAAATATTTGAATTATAATACGGTAGTTGATTCATTTTAAATTTTTATATTTTTCATACAATATTGTGAAATATAAGTTAATTAAAAACCAGTCTTGAAAAAAATTCGAAAATTGATTGAAAAATAAGCCAGTTATAGGCTTCTAAATTTGAAGATACGGATAGGGTTGGGTATATCCCTGTCTCTTTTCCTCTTGTAGAATATAATGTGCAATATTAAAAATCACCTCACAACACAGTATTGCCGTCCTTCTCTAAAGTTTAAATTTAAACTTTTATAACTCGGTCAATTTTTAAGATTTTTAAAAAAATTTTTCACTCTTCATCAGCTTGTACCATGAAATTATGATTAATGAAATAAAAAAAAATTAGTCAAATACCCAATTGTGTATGTATTTATTTACATGACACAGAAGCACAAAATCATTTTTCATTTTTAAAATTTAACACTTAAAAATTAACAAAAAATGTTAGTAGTATGAAAAAAAATGACTAATTGACATAATTAACGGAATACGGTAGTTGTCAATGTGCCGGTCAGTATTGTATGATTACAACTAATTTGGAAAAGCTTTACGTTCAAATGAAGGGTGCAGTAATTTTAAACAATGTTTACGTTTTAATTTTATACATTAATATTTTTTCACGTACATGTTGCCATTACATTAAACCAAACCCCTAAATATTAGACTCCGCCTTTTGATTACTGTTTTCAAGCAGTTATATGTCATCTGCTTCTAATATTTTAAATCTGTGCTTTTATCTTTTGGTAAGAACGTTTGTATTCCTTGGAATTCGCAACTGATGATGAAACAGATAGGGTATAATAGACAAGTCGTAACGTTTTATGTATTATTTTTTATAATTCAAGCCCTCAAGATTTCACAATGTTAAGATGGACCATTTTCTTTGCACGTTAGTGTATGTGGAGATTTATAATAGATATCATTGTATACTAGATTTTACCATGAAAAAATAGTTATATATACAATTTCCCTCGTGTGTTTCATATTGCATCTTCATAACTTCCCTGCTAAGTTTGTTCTGCTTATGCGAACAACATACTTTCAATTTATATAATTTCTCTTTTAATCTCACACTATGGTTCAATTCTCTTTTATCCTTCGTTGAATCCAAGTGATTAAAAGTACCGTGCAGTACATACTTGATTTTTTTTCAATTTAATCAAATTTGTCTAGTTTTCTTTGTTCTAGGATATTCTAAAAGTCACTAATTTGACTGATTAATCTCTTGCTCTACAAGTGTTAAGTATGTTTTATTTGCAAACCACTTAATAATGTATTAGTCTGTTAAAAATTATATTGGTTTTAAAACTAAATCAATAAATAATTGTTGTATAATATATAACTTATTATATACAGGAGAGAGACCGTTTGCGTGCGATTTGTGCCCGATGAAATTTATGGCACGAAAGGATTTAAAAAATCATCGCATGACGCACACTGGCGAAAGACCCCACAAGTGCCTGGTATGCAGCCAGGCATTTATACAGAAGTGTGCCCTCAATAGGCACATGAAGACACATGAAAAGGCTCAGTTCAGCAATACGAATGTACATCAAGACATTGCTCAAAATGTTGATATTCAACATAGTCAGCAGTTACAACATAGTAATATTATGCAAGTTATGTTTTAAATACATAAAATTTTTACTTATAGTGAGTTTCATTTATTATAATACGTTTGGTGGTGCGTTTTAAAAGAAATACCTAGGGATGGTAATAGATTAGGGTTACCAACAATTTTTTAAAACAAATAATACAAATAACAATTTTGGCAAGAAAAAAAATACTCTGGAGAAAACAATATTACATTATTTATTATTTTTTTATTAATAAAAAGTAAAATATAATTTACATTGTCTGTTTTCACTATTTTATAGACTCTCATTTAAATGTGTATTATTCGAAATCCTATATATATTTTGTCCCATTAATTTTTATGTAAAAATTTTAATTCAGTGTAATTCACAGCACTACATAGAGCAAGTGCCCAGTTCTTCCAAAAAATCTATAAAGAAATACTCATGTGAACACATTTTATTAACAAATATTTAAGTAACATTTTTGATATATACTGGATGTGTCATAAATAATGGTCAACCACAGGTAGTGAGACTGATTGTATTCTAATATCTAAATTTGATTTCAATAAAGGTCTTGCGTTTTCAAGATAATAACATTTTTAGATTTTACAGATAAATTCTATATTTTCATCCATAATTGTATACTACTTCTACAAATGAAAACTTTTTAGAAATCTTTCCATTACATGTGGGAAAGAAGCGCTATAAAACATTTATATAACTACTTTTCCATATAAAGAAAAAAATATATATAAATATATTAGGGTGTCCCAAAAAAATTAAAGTGATATTTTTTTCACACATACCCTCTTAGTTTGTTTGAATGGTCTCAAAACATTTAAAAATGAAGTTTCACGTACTTAGGATCACGACAACCCGTGCCGACTTGCATCGAAACTTGTCTGTACTTGCACGGTATGGCGAGACGGAAATCTCGCACTGATTGCTTGTTATTACTTGTTTGTTTTATTAGTAAACGCATTACTTTTGAGTCGTCAACATGTCTGTGGATTTACGAAGTTCCAAAAAGGATATATTCTTATTAGGGGATGTAAAACATCAAATAACCAGTTTGAAACCTCCCTCTAATGGACAAGTACTGGCAGTTCTGTTCTATAATATTCGTGAAGTGAATTTAAGTGTCAATGAAAGTGCAAATCTTACTATTCGTGAGTGCATTATTTACTGGGAAAAGGCATGTATACCGACTAAATCAATACCTAACTGTGTTAAGAAACTAGTTGCATTATATCAAGTTTGGAGAGATTTGCAAAAAAATGCGAAAAAACACGTGTTTGAATAGCGTCGACAAGAGTTTCTTTCCAACTTAAACAATTTGTTTGACATTGCTCATGCCGATGCGCTTCAGCTAATTAAAATAAATGAAGATAGGATCTTCTTGCAGCGCGAAAGAGAACCAGGTCGTCCTGGTCACTTAGCCGGAGTGAACAAAAATCTAACAGAAAAAGAAGAAAAGGCGCACCTTAGAAACATTGAGGAGGAAAAGCGACGTGCTAAATATATTTCATCGTTAGCTCCATCAACATCAGATGACACGGCAGAAAGAGCGGTTAAATTAATACAAGACTTTCATGGCTTAATCACTGTTGAAGAGGAGCAAATGCAATTTTTATTACGTTGCGTCCAAGAACACAGAAAAGTATATCCTGACTGTAAAAAGCTAACTTTGAAAAGAAAATTTAATTATTAATTTGTCTTTTACAATAAATGAATATTAAACATATGTGTTTTTTTTACTGAAAATAAACAAACTTTACAATTGTCCTACAGCTTCCATACTAACTTTTATAAAATTCAACTTTAACGTCAAGTCGGCACGGTTTATTGTTATCCAATGGCAATGATATTTAATATTTAAGTTTTTGGAGTCAAATGTAAAAAAAAGGGTATGCTTTTCGAAATTCGAAAAAAAATTTTTCATCCTTGTAGCCTGGGACGTGGATTTCATTTATTACAGTCTTGGCTATAGCGATGTTAAATCTAAGTTCTTTGAATTTAAAGCATACTTTAATACAGTTTATGTGCCTATAGCGACTTTAGATGTAATGTCAAGTTCGGGTGTATTCACTTTTTTAATGAGTCATTTGTAACAAATTCCTAGAAATTCCATACAGATATTACGAGGACTTGGCCACCAAAGACACAAAGAGCTTTCTTATCTTTTGTTTACATCCACACATGATGGTCAGCAACTCTGGTGACATTCACCTTTTGTTTATCGATATTAGCTAGGTAGGTCGGTAAGCGTGTACATTTCGCAGTTAAAATTATTCAGTTACAAAGTGATATTCTGAGTAGCAATTGTGTTTAGTAAACTTTTGGAAAAGTGTGGCTCCTAGACGCTCGTTCACTGTTAAAGAAAAGGCGGAAATCATTTCAAAATTGAAAAATGGTGAAAATAATACTGATTTGTGCACAGAATACAATGTTTCCCATTGAACAATCTACGATGTGGAAAAACCGTGATAAAATATTAGAATGCTTTGAATCAAAATCCTTGAAAATTAATAAAAACCGTAAACTGATAATCAAGATGTTGAAAATGCCCTTCTAGTGGGATTTAAAGTTCAAAGAAGCCACAATATACCTTTGAGCGGTCGTCTGCTGCAAGAAAAGGCTAATCATTTTGCCAGACTGGAAAAATGGATTTTGAGTGTTCTGAGACCTGGATACACCGATTTTGTCAACGACACGATATTGTAGTAGGCAAAGTTTGTGGAGAAACCGCTAGTATATCGCAAAGTGAATGGGACAACTGGTTAAAAACAGTTTGGCAAAAATTGACTGAAGATTACACTGATAGCCAAATATGGAACTTTGACGAGACAGGTTTTATTTTTTAAGTTAACTCCTGAAAAAACCTTGAAATTTAAAGGGGAAAAGTGCATAGGTGGAAAATTATCAAAAGATAGAATCACCGTGCTTGTCGCCTCAAGTATGGCAGGGGAAAAAGAAAACTATTGATCATAGGCAAGCCAAAAAAAGCCAGGTGTTTCAAAAATGTTAAATCTGCCAGTTGATTACGAAGCAAATAAAAAGGCCTGGATGACTTCAGAGATTTTTGAAAAAGTTCTACACAAACTCGCAGTTAAAAAATAAAAAAAAAGATCATTTTATTTATTGACAATTGCCCAACTTATCCTAAAATTGAGAATCTGATCAACATAAAACTGGCATTTTTACCACCAAACACTACATTAGTGATTCAACCAATTGATTAAGGGATAATTAAAACCCTCAAAAGTCATTATCGGAAGATTTTAGTACAGGAAATGATGGAGGACATCGAAAAAAACGGCAGACCCATTTTCTCCTTCTTTATTCTGACTCCGGATACGATCAAAAAGTGTTTTCTACACGCTGGATTCTGTAAATCTTCAGATATAACAACAATTGACGACGACCCCGATGATGAATTGGACATACCTTAGCATAGTTGACACATCGTCAAGTGAAACAAATATTGTGGATTGGGAGACATATGTTGATATTGACAATCAACTTATCACTGCTAGCAGTATGTCCGATAGTGAAATTATCAAAACTGTTGTTCCATCACATACGACGCTTGATGAGGAATATGAGGAGGAAGAAAAAGATTGCAATGGAAAATGAGATTCCTACAACTAAAGATGTGTTATGTGTTGTATCTAAGCTCAAAAGATATTGTTTATTTGGTGTTGGAAAGGATTTTATAGACATTGAACGAGAAACGGAAATAGAATACACCCTACAGCGTACACCAGCTCAAAAAATAAATTAATGGAAAATAATATTACACAATATTTTAAATGTGCTAATGATTAACTACATGTGCAAATACTTTCAACAATAAATGAGTATAAATAAACTGTATACATATGTGTCTAAGACTTTACCTTTGCCTGTTACGACTAACGTTTACGAAAACAAGTTTTTTTAATAAAACACGGAAATGTTGGGAAAATTTTAAAAATTATATTTTTTTACTATATGATTTAGTAACCGATTCTTAATTGATCCTTGAATTTCCATCACTGACCAAAAGGTAACTTACTAATATATGTGTGTTTATTATTCCCCATTTTTATATTCTATGTATATATATTTATGTCAATCAAAAATTTGTTTATACTAAGTTGAGCGAAATTTTGCCCTTCATGCTATTTGATTTTCTTCACAGGAAACATTCCTGTAAATGCTAAAGTGGTAAAAATATACAGCAAATAAGTGTGGTATCCATGCCATAATGTTTAAAAATATGCTGCCTTTTTTATAGTTCTCAAGTATTTGAATTCTCGACTTTATAAACTTTGATCGAAATTCTATGCTATGCCAATCAAATACTGTCAAATGTTGCCTCTTCTATATTTGCCTCTGCGCAACCCCTTAATTCCACCAATAATGGCGAAGGACTTGCACTGAATAGTGGCTGTATCATTTCCAATCAAGCATATCTTCGCCACCTCCTTGTCAAGTATTCACCATCTGTGGCTGCCATCTCTGAGATTTGGCTGAATCCGAAATACCAATTAATGATACAGGACTATGTCTGTCTATGGAATGATAAAGCTGATGGCAGATGCGGATTCGCCCTATTACTCAACAAGTCCCTGCCCTCCTTTCAGGTTTCTTTTCGCCCGCATACTTGTCTATTCAACTTGTTGTTACGAGGTTCAAAAATATCATCCTGTTCCATCTCGTCTCATAGCATTCGAACTGCGTGACATTTTACCCTCAATTGCTGACTCGCATTTGATCCTGAGAGATTTTAATGCTCATCACCCGTCTTAGGGCTTCACCTGAAGAAACCCTTCAATGCTCAAGCTCACTAGATATCCCACTTTGGTGCTCACCCTTAGCATGCTTAGCTTCTTGGAATATCCTAATTGAATAAATTACACACTAAAAATGAAATATGACAACAATTCTTTCTCTCCAAAAATACAGTCTACAAGGGAGATCGGATGATATAGTGCTCTTTTCTTAAGGTAGAAGTGGATTCTCTCCTTCGAACGGGCTTGAATGATATTGATTGTTGATGTGACCGATTTATAATGGTTATAAACTTGGCTGCTGGTAGCTTTATCCCACTGAAGTAATTTTGCTTTAGTGGTTATTTAATCACCATTTTAGATTCTCGCGTTGGTAGGATAGAAACTACTCTGCGGTAGTTAAGGCCCGTAAAGAGAGTGAAGCGATATATAAATTTAATATATCGGAAGCCTCTTTCTCTTATTTCAAAAGACTCAAGCCCAGACTAAAAAAAGTGTCCTTAAAAAAAAGGGGAAAACTGAAAGACTATCTATCCCTAGCACTTTCTAGAAATTCTGCTTATCACTCTCTTTCTATTTTAAAGTCTGTTCTAGCCAAATGTATCCACATGAATCGGTTAGACTTATTTTTAAATAAACTTGCTCCTCCATTCATCTCGAAGCTATATGAACCGTCTATTATATATAAATCTACAAACTTCAGCCACTTTTCGGAAGATTGGATGGAATCTCTTATTCAATAGTTGAAAACCCTCTACTATCAATCCATTGGTATCTTCTACCCGCCATCAACACTACATTCAACTTTAGCTGTATTCCAAAATCTTGGGAATCACTAATAATAATTCTCATACTGAAACAACTTAAAGATCTCAGTTCATTCTACAGACCCATAGCTCTTTCTCCTGTTTAATAATCTTCAAATATTTACTTAATCTCCGAATATTTCATTAAAAATAGGTTAGGGTGGTTTGCAGAACACCACACCATTTCCAAGTCTACAAATGACAATGATTTGACGTGAATATACATAGATGTATCAAAGACCGTAAAACGGCTTTGTTGGTGTTTTTACTGTCTAGCTCTGGTGGGTTTACTGTCCAGCTACCGCTTTTCGGCATATTTCAGTCTCCAAAAAATGTTCGTTGTTTTCCGGGGAATACCGGGCTATTATGGAGGTCTTGGGATATTCTTGGCATAGTAAGGCTCATAAAATTCTTATCTTCTTCGACACCCTAAATTCTTTATAGTCTAATTTTCTTCGACTCCTTAAATTCTTTATTTGCTAATTATGTTTCCATGCACTGTACCTTTCTGATTCTCGAGATAAAGTAGTTTACTATTGATTTGGCGAGCTCAGGGTCGGATGTCGTTCTTTCATATATTCTGTATCCACTCCAGTGTAATAGGTAATGAACGAGTCGATGCAAAAGCGCGTTTCGTTATTATGAACGCATATCTATGTTACTTTCACAATGTAATTAAAGATCTCCTTCCTTTGGGCCACGCTCTTGCATGCTTTCTGATAGGCAGACCGTGGGGAAGATCGTTTCAATTCACGGAATAATTCCAAAAGGTTTAATTTATTATACCCTTAAAACTTTGAAATACATTGTATCTCGTATGCCTTTAAGACAGTGTTCTATTACTACCCATTTCCCTAAGCTGCATATTAGAGTCTGCGATTGCGAGGTTAAGAAAGGCAACCTAAACAATTTCATTTTCACATATCTTAAATAATACATTTCCTTCGTTTATTTGTAGATAATTAAAATATATAATCCAATTATTTATCAGCATTAGATTCCTTTTAGCGATTGACGATGAATACATTATATAATAATTAAACAGCACATAAAAAAGAACGACATAAAAATCTAGGGACTTGAAAATTCATCATGTGTATATCTCTATTTCTAGGTTTGTTTGTAGTCATGTATATGGTATGGTAATATATAATCTGTAAATTTATACTCTAATTTTATATATGACCTGTAATCAAGCAACTATGACAGGTATTCAGGAAATGATAGTGTTGCCAAGTCTTCTTGATGTTGGCGAAAAGTTCTTCAAGTAGAAAATGAAAACGCCATAAGATGAAAGATAAACATTGGCAAAATGACAACTTAATATGTCAACTATTCTGTGATGTCAACTTTATGTCATTTGCTAATTAATTTATGTGTAAGTGTATCGCAAATTAAAAAATAACATTTTTATTAGGCAACAATGACAAATGTTCAGGACAAATTTGATCTACAAGCAATTGATGTGGGCACAATCTGTAGAGCATGTTTGGCACAATCCGATAATCTAGAAAATATATTCAAATTTTTCACAGCTGAAATGTTCGACTTTTGTACATCCGTGAAAGTTAGTTACAACTTTATTAAAGCGAAATTTACCCTAAAATTATTTAAATAAATTATAGTCTTAATTGTCTGCAAACAGATTTCAGAAAGCGACGGGATGCCAAGTTCACTATGTCAGCAATGCTTTTGGTTATTGAACCGGGTATATTATTTCAAGCAGTTGGTTCTGAGGTCGGATACTCTAATGAAGGAAGGAATACAAGTAAAAGTACGTATTATTGCAATTCTCTGAATTAGAGGAAAGAAGAGGTTCGTTTTTGTAATGTTTATGTAGGTATATTATTTAATATATTTTTATAGGTTCAATCAGATGCCATAGAAGTAGGAGTCACTACAGCCAATCTATCTGTTAATAATCTGGAAGATAATGAAAGTAACTCACTCTTATTGTCGGAACAAGCTGTGAATAATGATCATACTTATTCTAATATGGTAGATACTGCAATTCCCAGTTGTCAGAAGATCATACAGAATCAAATATGTGTATTACCATTGTAAGTTTTATTCTTTAATGTAGATATCAGTTTTACAAAATAGTATAAAATATATAGATACACGCCTATAGAAAATACTCGAGTTTCAAAATTTAAAAAAATAAAAGAGGTCCTAAAAATTTCTTGTGCAACTATATTTTTTATTAACATGATTTCCTTAAATCTATCATTTGCAAATGAGCACTACCCGTACTTCTTTTAGTTGTTTCATAAGCATATCATGTGTCTATTTAATATAAATAAACTTAATTACAAACACATCCTAAATTTAATTTCTTATATTTTAAAATACAGTAATGTCTTTAAGCATTTAAGTCAAAGCCTAATTAATATAAGCCACCTATACTTATTTTGAAGACTTTTTGAGAGTGATGTCACATGGATTAAAACATTTTATGTAAAACTAATTTTGATTTGAGAATACTTACTACAAAATGTATAATATGTATTACAGACAAATTACAAAAACACAACATACAGAGAAAAAAATGGCATTCAAATGTCCAAAGTGTGGGAAGGCAACACATAATTTTGAGAAACTTGCCTTACATTTAAACATGCACTTGGATGAAAAGGTATAATATAAATAATATCTACTAATGATTCTGGTTATGTTTATATAATATAAATATATATATATTTACATTATATGTATATATATATATATATATATACATATATATATATATAGCTATTTATAATACATAGTTGTTTATTATACTGTACAATAAAATATAAAATCTTTTATTAAATATTTTACGCTTGTTCTGAACAAGTGGTTGATAAAATCTTCATAATTAGCAATTGTTATTGTCAGTGACAACAAGAGATGTTTTTACTTATGCCTGTGTGCACCGCACTGGCCAGCACTCATTCAGGATTACTGACAGTTAAAAACATATTTTGGTTTCTCATTAACTGTTAGTTGAGTCGGATCAAGAGTCTACCAACCGTGCCCAATTGCATGATTCAATCAATAAAGTATCCATGCAAAATATGTTTTTAACTGTAACTAAGGCCGATTGACAGTTCTCACCGTGTGTGGTGCATAACAAAACCAAGAGCTAAAATTTTTAACTATGGAATTACGTAAAATATATATGAACACTTGGTTCATATAATGCAATTATCCAGAAAAAAATTTGTCTAATTGTTTATAGTTAAATGTCCTTAGCATTATTGAGAATTTATATTTTCAACATAGTAAGCAGGAATAGAATGTTTTTCTGCTGCTCCTATTTACATACAATATGAAGAAAATGTGTTACCTCTGAGAAGTTCGAGAATTATTTGGCTAAAATATTTGGTTGATTGTTTCATTTTAAATTGAGGTAAATATTTTTTGTTCCTAAGCTGTTTGCCTGTTTTTCCATCCATTCCTCGGTCTGATATTAATAAACAGTCATACTCAAAAGGAAGCAGTGGATCATCTCTCAAGAGACATTCTTTGTAAGCAATAGATTTTAATTTACAATCTTTTAGTCATGGCTCTTTTACCTATCAATTATAAATAAGACTTTAACAATAACAAATGGCATTGATATTATTTTTAGGTGGTAAAATTAAAGAAAGTGAAGAGTGTAAAGCCACAAAAACCACTGAATTACACTTGCGAGGTTTGTGGCGTAACATTGAGATCAGCATATAATTATAAATATCATCTGAAAAGGCATACTGGCATCAAAAATATACCATGTCCAATATGTGGCAAGTGCTTTGTATTAAAGGTAATAATTTTAATTTTATTTGGTAATAATTTTCACAATAATATATCCACACATTTTAAATAGAAAAGTATATATAAAAATTAAGAGATTCTTTTAAATTTATAAAAATAGAGAGTTCCATAATATTATCAGGTTAGATTCAGATGGAAGTTTCAAATTTGAGCTCAAATTTTAATATGGTCTGCTGCAGTTCATTTCGCTAAAAAATTATAGATCTCAATTTTTAACTAACTGAACATATTTTTTATTCTCCTTGTTCATTATAAAAATAGGACACTATAGAAATTTTTTATCAAGCCTAATTAATTATTAAAAACAATGTTTTTGTTAAGTACAGTAGAGTCCAGTTATAACGATGGCCAAGGGACCAGTGATATTACGTCGTACTAACCGGAAATTGTACTAAACGAACAGACAATTTTTGTTTCTTATTAATCACATACATAATGTATTTATTAATATTTAGATGACCAGCAGATAAAAAAAACATTTAAATCAAAATATATATTTCACATTCACATATGTACATAACTAAGAATGAAAAGAAATGTACATAATTTTAATTTAAATAATCATTATAGGTACATAATGTACCAGTTTATATAATCTGTATAACTAACAACGAAACATCTAGTGCAAAAAGTCTAATTTTTTATTGTTTTTGGTTTTTATTTCTATAGTAAGAAGTACGGACTGCATTATGCAAACGAGACATAATACTTTTCATGGTATCATCTTCAAAATTAGAATGCTCAAACACATTTAGCACTTTTGCAGCTTTTAGAGCTTCAAATACACTCGGACTGGTACAATTTTCTTCCAGACCGTCGTCATTACTATGACACTATCTTGGCTGTTGGCGATAACATTTTGTAGAATATTTTCGTCAATTAACTCCTCACACATTACGAGATCATCATCAATAGCAGATGTTCAAGTTCTTCATTTCCTATGGGCAGTCCTTTATTCAGAGCTCTCGCCCAGACAGACACATATCATCACCATCATTGTCGGTAACGACACTTGGACTGTTTCGGACAAATCCAGCTTGTTTATAACAGTTGAAAATCGTCGCTGACGTAAGCTTATTCCAGGCATCATAAATCATTAGAATGGCATTCAGTATTGTGATCTTCGGATGTTTGGCACTACTGGTGTCTTCATTTGCATCAAGACTGATGACAATTTTTAGAACCAAGTTTTTACGAAAGTTTGATTTAAAAGCTCAAATTATTCTTTGGTCCTAGGTTGTAATACAGATGTTGTATTAGGAGGCATGAAAATAAGAGTTATGTTTTTCAAGTCACTGATTGAAGGGTGAGAGCTGGACAATTGTCAACCAGAAGTAGCATCTTTTTCTTCTTTTTAGTCAGTTCACGATCCCACTCGCGTATCCATTTGATAAAAATATCAGATGTCATCCAGGCCTTGCGATTGCTCTCATAATCTATCGGCAGAGGTCGTACATTTTCGAAACATCTTGGGTTGTTTGACATGCTGATAATTAACAATTTCTTTTTTATTGTGCCACTCGTGTTAGCTGCAACCATCACAGTTATTCTGTCTTTCGAAAGTTTTCCTTCCGAGCATTTTTCACCTCTAAATTTTAATGTTTTATCTGGCATTAGTTTATAGAATAATCCAGTTTCGTCTGCATTAAATATTTCGTTGTCACTAAATTTTGCTCGCAAATTAGGCTAAACTTTTATTTGCCACTCGGTCACGTTGCTCTGTTCAACCGACAAAGACTCCAGCAATTTTTCTGGCGACAATATTGTGTCTACTCTTGAAACGGTTAATCCAACTTGCCGAACAATCAAAATTAAGAATGTTTAGCTCTTTAGCAAAAAAATTTGCCTTTTGTTGAAGCATAGGCTCATTTACGGGTATTCACCGATTATGTTGCAGCTTAGACCATTGTAAAAGTGCCACGTCAACTTGTTCTTGAGACGACACCTTCACGCGTTTAGGTTTTAAAACATTAATTGTGGATATTGTAGAATGATTTACACCGAATTCCTTCCCAAATGTTACATTCGACTCGCCAGCTTCTAAACGTTGTATTATAACACTTTTTTCTTCAATGGAGAAACTTTTTAGTTTTGTAGAAGCCATTTTTGTACACATACTTACTCATTACCCGCAAATTATGTACTGCCGTAAAATAAACAGTCGCATAACAATCAGCGATGAGCAGGAAAGGGGGTGCACGAGGCAGAGATAGCTATAGATCATAAACGGATGTACTTTCATAATGGCTCATATTAAAACCAATATGCCTATACTCACGTCGCTAAAAATGGTTGGTTGTTATGTGTGAAGTCGTACTAAACGAACTATACTGTAGTTAAATTATAAGGTTTCCACTACATAATATAATGTAGAAGTTAAAAGGAATGCATGCAAGGCGTGAATATATTGTAATCTTCAAATAGTTCAGATTTATCAATTAACCTTTATATTGTGAATGATGTTTTTGAAAACTCGATTATTAATCAAGTTTCCCTGATTCAAAATGTACTAAAATTATAATGGACGGAAATGGTTCTTATTTGTATGAAAATTATACTGATTGAATATTATAGTAATGACCATATCGGAAGAATTCTGTAGATAATATACATAATTTTAAGAATTCTGTAGAAATTAATAGGTGCCTAATTGTATTTTTTCTTAAATTTTGAGTTCAGGAATAAACATTTATTTTGTCCGACAATAGAGTTTTCAAAGTATTTTATTATAACCCAAATTGTATTATTTGTTACAGTTTGATTTGAATAACCACATTAAAACACATATAAATCTAAGATTTTATAACTGTGATATATGTGGCAGATCACTGAAAACAAAGGTTGGTTTACAAATTCACTATAGAAGTCATACAGGTGAGAATGCATTGCTCGATCAATGATCAAATTTTCATTTATTATATAGTATAAAAGGTAGAACATACACATGCATTGCTTGATACATGCATCGTTCGAGAAGCTCTCGGCCTGTCCTGGACAGAGCTGGCGCAATGATAAGCAAATGACTATGATATTTGTCAAGTATAATCTTGTAATTAAATGATCGGAGACTAAATGTACGTGAGCTTACTAACATTATAAATATCTCGATAAATCACATTCACTACATTTTACACAATATTCTATATAAGACACCTTTCCACCCAACTGACGCTATATTTGTTAACTGTCACCCAAAAATCAATTGAAATGAACACGTCTCAGTGTTTAAACTTATTAAAATACCAATTTTGCTAGGTTTCTTCAACATTTTAAAACATCGATTTATCATTCCCTGCCAGAGGTAAAAAGACAAGCTTATGGCTTTCTGGGAGTCCTGTGAAGTGGTGCAGAAAGACCACCCAGAACAAGGCAGTACCACCAACAGTGGATATTGAACGCTGAGACGACTATTTATTTTGAAGAGTATTACTAATATTATACTGAGGGTATTAATAGTCATCGAATGTTGATAACATTAGACAATTTTAGAAAAATAATTCCAAAAATCTTGTTTTTTTCATCAGGCCAAGAACTTTTCGAATGACTCCCGTAAACAGTGTACTTTATATAGATGTTTCAAATAAATAGAAGGGTTTTTTGCAGATAATTTAATCGTTAAATATAAAATAAGATCGAGTATAGTCCCTATATAAGTGTGATTATTCTTATATATCGTATTTTTAGTAATTAATATATATTTTTGTTTAATTATTTTAAAAAACTACAATGTATTAAATTTCTTTAAAATCCCCAGGTGAAAGACCATTCGAATGTGAATTTTGTCATAAACGATATAAAGACGCAGCGGCTTTGAAAGTACACCGCACTATCCATACTGGTGAGCGACGTCACAAGTGTGAGATTTGTGATCGCAAATTTGCAATGAAATCTCTATTGCACAGGCACTTAAAATCGCATGTGCCGAAATTTAAGAAGCCCACTAATTCCATTAAGTACCATGAGATGTTATTTTCTGCGGAGAGGCCGCATGAATGTGAGATCTGCCATCGAGCATTCAAACGGAAATGTGGTTTAGTCCGCCATATGAAAATACACAATGAACATAAAGTAAAACAAAATGATGAGATGTGTGAAAACAATAATATAAGCCAAGAGTCTAATATTGATTTAGTATCAATTGATGAGGTAGTTCCCAATACTGAATTTCCGATTTATGAACAGCTACAGTATGCCATTATGAAAGTATGTAGTGATATTAATAAAGCAGTGTAAAAACGTTTCTTATTTTTTTATTTTGCTATGTGCCCTAAAATTTAAGAATGTAGCCAGTTAAACACACTACACATACACTTTGAAACTACATAATATATATTTGTTAACTTGGAATTTATTTATTCAAATTTACAACTCTATATTTGTGGTGCTATTATTAATTGGGCTAGATATAAAAATGTTGTAGTTAGGCATGAGAATAAAACACGATGCCAAAATTTAATGTGTTTCAATGTTGCTGAAACAAAGTTGCAATGTTCTTAATTTTAAGAAGACTGCAACTTTGAGCGTTACTAAACTTATTTTTGAAAACATTCAGTCAGGCAGAGAATATCAAATCTTCCTTAGCAAAAATTAAGAGGATAGCACATAAAAAATAAAATTTATTTAAATATTGATATTTAAATGGTTATTTAAAAAAACCTTTATTTTCAAAGTAAGTTCAAAACCTTTTTAAGTATTATTGAGGTAATAAACTTGAAAATTCTCATAAGATTTCTTTCAATTAAGAAAACGCTTATAGTAATAATCAAATATTAAATGGGCACTCTATTGGTTCAAAATTCGGATTTTTATCTAGATATTTCTGTGTTATTCTAAAAATAAAAAAGAAAATCTAAAGTTTGAAAATGTCAAGTAATTTTTTATTAAAGTAAACATATTATTCATTATCGAAAGTCATCTCTTAAAGAATTCAAAAACTCGAATATTTAAATAAAACATATGTAATCAATATTTTATTAAAATAATTGACATTTATTCATTTCTTATTATTTACAAACCTTTATGGAAATAATTAGGCTCGCTCTCATTTAAACACATAAAATTCATATTATTTTACACTCTGTCATCAATATCACACATAAATTAATGTAATGTAATTAGAACACTTACTTAAATGGATAATTAAGTACATATTCAAAAGTATTTAATAGATAAGAAAATGTCACCATGTATTATCACAGTATAAAAATTTGTTTGAACTGTAGATTGGTAACTCAAAACTACAACGCTCCAGCAACGTAAACTTTTTTGTGATAGTCTTAAAACACATTTATGACTTCTAAGTGTTAATTCCAGTGTTAACCAAAGATGTTTTTTTTGGTTTTATTAAATTATCTTTCTTCTTTTAAGGAATCCGTATCACCTGATACGCTCTATTTAGACAACCAAAATCAGTACACACCTCGAATACATTCTGACAAATATATTGATCATTCCACTGTGCTATTGTTAAGCAGTATAAGAAGCAACCAAGAAATTCAAAATTTCCACACCAACTTTATATACTCAATATACTGAAATCACTAAGACAATTCAGTTTATACAAATTTTGTGAAAGGAGAGAATGTTAGATTTGAACAACTCTGTCAATTATTACCATAATGCCCACTGCGTTAGTCTCTTCAATAATACCTTCATATATTAGTTGGCTTACTGTTCACTTATCATGCACTTTAAAGTGGCGTTTTAATGTTCCCCTCTGTATAAAAGCTTGGTTGCACTTATTACACTTATATGGCTTTTCCCCAGTATGTATTCTTCGATGATCAATTAAACGCTTCTTTGATATGAAGGACTTAGCACAAAAATCACATGAAAATGGACGTTCCCCTGTGTGAATACGTTTATGTTCCACCAAAAAAGACAATGTCGAGTAGCCTCTGTGGCAAATATCACAAACATATCGCTTTATGCCTTCATGAATGAGTAAATGTTTTGTAAGGCTATACTTGTCGACAAACGGAAAGCTGCAAACTTGACATATGTATCGACGTCCACTATGCCTTCTTGAAACATGTGTTGACAATAAGTTTTTGGTATAAAATTTTTTATCACACAATTTGCAAGCATGTATTCTTTCTCTGTTTTCCTTATGAGTTTCGAGATGACCCTGTAAGTAAACCAAAAGATTGCATATATAATTTCTTATATATTAGCTTCGATTGCATATATTAGCTTAGATAGGGATTATTTTATATTGATGTATCTGGAATTGTGAGAAACATGAAAAGGTATTCTGATTTGAAACTTAGTTTATTTATTATTATTTCCAAATAATAAATAATAAACTATTATATATTTCCAAATCATGCTTTGTTCACGGACAGTAATGCTCACAATACATATATAACATACCACAAGTGCAAATGTAAATAACACAGATTAACAGAATTTCATCTGCATTACACTATTTTCTGATAAAACTTATGTGAAAGTGTAACTCTATACAAAGAAATGCACATGATGTTCATGGGCCAAAAATCTATCTAATTCTTTAACTGATCTGGCCCCATGAATTTTATGTGTGTACGTAAAGTTTTATCTCGATTACCACAACAAAAAGACTTACCAAAAGTATTATTTCTGATTTAAAACCGCCACCACATAAATGACAAATGGCTAACTTTCTGTCCTCATGTGTTAATTGATGCCTGCGCAATGTGTGTGGCGATTTAAACAATTTCCCGCATGTTTCACATTTTAACGACTGCAAACTCATTGGTAAATGCTGGTATTCGTTGTGTTTTCGCAATCCATCCCAACCTTTGAAATCTTTGTTACATGCATCACAACGAATTTTTACCTAGAAGTTATAATCACAATTGTATTCAAAATTATTTGGAAAGAAAACTAAACTCTTGTTAGACTTATTTTTAATTATAATTTATTTTAGTTATTTTGTTCGACCATTATTAAAAAATTCAATGTTATTGGACGATTAAAAATATTAACATATCAGAAAGTTTGTTTCAAATATCATTTTTAAATACGTAACTTTACTGCTACGTAGCATGTTTTAATTGATTTCGATTCAACAATTACATTTACTTAGACATAAAAAAAATTTAATTAATAAAGAGCCATGACCATTTTTTTTCAAATGGAAACAATCATAATTCACAGAGAAAAAATATATATACAGGCAGCTTTTGGTTAACAAATATAATAGATTGATTAAGTTTTTAGTATATAATAATTTACAATGAAAATTTATTGAATTTAAAAAAAGAAAGTGATTTCCAATTGATATTGATATAAAAAAATAATAGATACGGCTAATGCACACCCGCAGTGTGCCCGCCGATAGTCTGATTTTGCACTATGATGAGTAGCGCAGAAAATATCTGTCGCAGATGCATGTCAGCTTGCGACAAGTATTAATGTTCACAAAAGAAAAGCCTTATAGTGGCTAAACATGTCTTATTGTGCACTAAAAATATTGATTTTGCACTATGATGAGTAGCGTAGCAAATATCTGTTGCAGATGCATGTCAGCTTGCGACGAGTATTAATGTTCACAAAAGAAAAGCCTTATAGTGACTAAACTAAAAATATGTACAAACATATAATATGTACACTATAATATGTACACTAAAAATATGTACAAACTGTAAGAAAAATAAAAGCAAAAGTAATGGCGACGTAACTTATCACTCATGAGTAATAATTTCCTTTAAATTATTTTTTTAATTTTTTGTTCATTAATTTTTAATAGAGATGTATGTAATTATAATATCAGGATAGTATTTTTAATGTAAAATTTTGCATTAAAATAGTATTATTTTCTCGTTTCTATTATAATATCGCATTTACATTTGTCTGTTATGAAAAATTCAATCGACAATATAATTCCGTCGTCGCCGTGGTGTTTTGGGGTAATCACGAGGCACAAGGCCTTTGATGACGCGGCGTACCGCAGGGACCCGGGTCGATTCCTGGCCGTTCGTCAAACAGGGCCGGATTAGTGTTATGGTTGGCTGTAAGAGATTGCTTTCGTAGCAATAAGTCCGCCTTATGTATCAATTAGATACAATAAAATAGATAAATAAATAAATAAAATAAATAATTCCATAAAAAATCACATACTTTGTCATTTTGTAAAATTAGAATTGTTTTTCATAGGAACGTTTTAAGTGGAACTATATTTTGAAAATTTCATTATTCCATCATAGATGTCTCTTTTAATATTATTATTTTAGTGACATTTTCAATCATATTCTTAATAGCCCACCTGCAGATGTTGTAATGCAACGAAACCTGCAGCTAGTTAATAGCCCACCTGAAGATGTTGTAATGCAACGAAACCTACAGCTAGTTAATAGCCCACCTGAAGATGTTGTAGTACAATGAAACCTAGGTCGTGGTAAAGAACTTAAAGAAAGTAAATAGAAATAATACTACAGCACGTAGTTTCATTTAATTGTGAATAATGAATTTCTACAAAATTAATGCCAAATATATTCAATATGCAATCTCAATATATATATATTCAATATCAATATTAAAGATAATATAACATTAAAGATAATAGTAAAAGTAAAGATAATATAACATTATCATGCACCATCTATATCTTAGCAACGGAACTTCATAAAGTTTTATATGAAAGTTTGAAAGTTAGTTATCGGAATATTCACTGTCAAATTGGACTTCCTAAATACGGATCGAAGGTAAATGGATTAATGCTATTGAACAAAATTATAGATGGTATCCTACCCCTAATACCTAATGCTGTTTGTTCTGACCATTTTCGAGAAAGATGTTTTATGGAAATGAAAGAATAACAGTTTCTCAAATATGGCTCAATTTTAACATTGAAGTTATCTCCAAATTTTAGATGCACTGTAAATGCTGTATTAATTATCGAGACCACAGATGAATTAGAAAAATTAGTATGCTTTATTTATAAATAATATTATAGTTATTACTTCCTTTTATTGAATAATTATGGAAAAATTGTGGAGGAGGACAGTAAAATTGGAATGGATTTAAAGACATTTAGGTGAAAGGAAGATGCATCAAAACGTCTCTCTGACCAATAATGATAAGACATATGTGATTAGAAAGCTCTTTTCATGGATGTAATTTGTTACTATAGCGGTTAATCTGGAATTGTTGTGGGAATAAAGTTATTTTGTTTTAATTATAACTTTGTTACCATGACGATTACTATATATAAAGGTTGTTTATTATAGAAAAATATCTTTATGCCACATCATAGTGTAAGATTACCAAACTAATTACCACAGATTGAAACTCTAACATATCACAGTTGTTACTGTGGTGGATCGTCCAAAATTTTCATCTCCATAGATTTTGTGACTAATTATTTTATTGAATTAGTTAACTTATGTTAGCACTTTAAATTTAATTTTAGTACCTATTGAGGATCATCCATTTATGCTTATTTTATTGAAATATGAGGAATTTCATTCAAGAAAAAAAATCATTGTGTGCCCTTTATATGGTTCTTAATCGCAACGCATTTTACGAGGATATAAATATTACTACAATGACAAAATCTTTGTGCTAAATAGTTATGGCAACGCAAAACATTTCGGCGTGGCGTGGGTCTGTATACCCAACCGGTGAAAAGACCTGTGGCAACGTGAGAAAGAATTAACAAGCAGTTCTCTCACTTTGATGGGAAAGTGAGAGAACTATTTGTTAATTCTTTCTCTTCTGTTTATACATAATAACAATGTTTTTTTAACAAGATTAAGAAGTGCAATATCAATGCAACTTTGTAATTAACAACATTTTAAGTGACAATTAAATGAAACTACGTAATGTAATATTATTTCTACTTTCTTTAAGTTCTTTACCACGATCTAGGTTTCGTTGTATTACAACATCTTCAGGTGGACTATTAGCAAAGATGAAGATGTTGTAATACAACGAAACCTAGGTTGTGGTAAAGAACTTAAAGAAAATAGAAATAATACTACATCATGTAGTTTCATTTAATTGTCAATAATGGATTTCTACAAAATTATCGCCAAATATATTCAATATTTTAAGTGGAATAGAGATGTGTAATAATGTTTTTCTGTAATAAACGACTTTTAGATACAATTACATTGGTTCTTGTTTCAGCTATATCTTTTTCCTAAAACAATTTGAAACTAACCGCCATAGTGATCAATTAAAATCAAGAAAAGAACTTTCTAATAACATATGTCTGGTTGGTCGATGGAGACAGATCCCATACATTTCTGCCCGTCCTCTTTTATTTAAGTTGTTAATTAATTAGAATAACACTATTTGTTTTATATTTTAGGTAGATCATTTCCCAAATATAATCACTAAAAAGACAAGTACTCAGTACATTTTGTTGAAATACAAAATGGCGAAATATGGTATAATGCATAGGTCTTATCCATTTATAAGTTTTTTATGATATCTCATTTAAATTATTGTTTATATTAGATCATTCTAGGCACAAGTAGTGAACAGAAACTAAAGGATTTACAACGATCGAAACAGAAATTACACCTCGAAAATAAATGTTACAAATCAATGGCATTTTCTAGAAATAAGAAAATAAAGGTAGCAAATGAGAAATGATAATGAATTTTATAAAAGTAGTTAATTTTATAAAAATTACGTATAAAAATATTAATATAATTTTATAAAAATAGTTAATTAAAACAATGACTTGTAAGTGGTGCACCAGCCAACTTAAGCGGATTCAGATTATAAGATGTAACTTCTCAGATCAAAATAATATAGCAAACACAATCCAACAGTAATGATATTAAGCAGATCACCAAAATCTGATCATGATTAATTATTCATCAGAGTTCTTATTTTTTATTTTGTATCATTTCTGTTATTACAATTATTAAATAACGTGATTTTCATTTAAACAAATTTCTATTTTTGCTTCTGCAATTCAAATAAACTATTACTATCTCATGAAGGTCATCAATATCGACTTTCAGAGTTATTCAGACAGCTTTAACTCGACCGATTTCATTAGAAGCTATGCTTTTTGTCACTAGATGCCATCAAACGTTAATCAATTAACAAATTTAATACTACAGAGTTATGGTTGTATTAAGGATCAGATAAGAATAACCACATTAATATTCCGAGGCACTCGTCAGCTTCTTCACCCCCCTGAACCCGGCTACTCAAGTTTCTGTGTGAATAAATTGTCTAACTATATCTACTGTTATTATATCGGTGACAATTATTAAACATGGAATTTCCTGGCCTAATGCACAGAGTCGAAGACGCTAATTTAATATTGACTACGTAATTTATAAATTGGCCAGGCATCATGATAAAGTATAAAGGAATACCAAAACAAGCAGGACTATATTCGTGCTGTCCATTTTTATAATATATTTATTCCAACAATCTTGTATGAGGTATGAATTGAAGTATACAAATATGAAAGCACTTTTAAAATAATGTTGTTAATACTTTAATATTTGTTTTTAACTAGACTGATTTAAATGAGCGATAGTTCTGCTTATAGGTACCTCTTTTCCTTGGTGTTCCATCTTGTGCGCCTCTAATCTCTCTTCAAATGCGAATCTTTTGTTGCATTCCGTACAAGGAAAATCAAAGTTTCTCGATTTTCTCTTCTTTTTAATTTTCACCTCAAAATCTAAAGATTCCGTTTTAATTTTTTTCGCCTTCTTAATTTTTCTGTCTTTCTTCTTACTGAAAGTAAATTGTTATTATAGAAAATGCAATTGAATGAAAATTATCTGATTTTAAAGTGAATTTAAATTAAAGTAAATGGTATTATAATTTTTTTCCTTTGGCAGACATGAATTAAACTTTTATAGCCATAAAAAAGATAGAGCTGCGAATAAATTTTATTGTGTTGATAAAGATATAACTCATGGTTTTCTCTAGGAATTAACACAAAATTGGGCTCTAACTAGACCTTTGTCGATCGCAATTGATTGAATCACTTTGATTCGGTCACCGCTTGCGAGTGAGTGAATGACTGACAAAAATGATTTGATAATTTAGCACCCGCAACACGACTCGTGGCTTGCAGAAACCCGATTGCAAGCGATCAATATGATAACCCGAAACCTGCGACCCAATCTCTGTGTACTCTGTCTACGATTGATCAAATAATCCATGGCTCACAAACTATATTTAGATCATATGTTTTCAATTTATTGTTGATTTCTTAAAGTGTGATATACTAAAGTTGATAATCTTTTTTTATAGATTAACAATACATGGTTAGTTTTGATGATGGTGTTTTTTATATTATTTTGAATTTTTTTTCCATAGTTTTAAGTGGCGGTATTTTTTATTATTCTATTATTATTTATTCTATCAAATTGATTAATTTATGTAAACACTTTAAATTGAATTATGTATATTGCTTATTGCGAACTGTACTTTTTTGTGATTTAGATTTATTTTTATATGTGATTCTTATATTGTTTGGAAATTATTAATTTCTGAAGTAATTTTGGTGATGTTGTTTTTTATTTTGAATTTTTTCTATAAATTTATGACGGTAATTATTTTATTGAATTAGTTAACTTATAATTATATATAATACATATATTACACTTTAAATTTAATTTTATTACTTATTGGTGATCATCCATTTATGCTTATTTGATTGAAATATGAGGAATTTATTCATGAAATAAAAATCATCGTGTGCCTTTTATATGGTTCTTAATTGCAGCGCATTTTACGAGAATATAAATATTACTACAATGACAAAATCACTGCTTGTTTCAATCAATGTTTGCTAGGCCTTTATAGTTTGATATACCAAAAGTACCACATGACTTATATATTATAAATAAATATCAATTGAGCAATCACAACAAAGTTTCACTATTAAAAACATTAAATAATCGCCACAATGGGTCTGTGCTTGATCAATCGAGACCGAACAACGAGTCATTGTAACCATGGATATGTTCATCTACTCATTGATTGAACCTTCGCACCCAATCATTTAGTCAGTGGGTCATGAACGACTTGGGTCTTACGATTCAAACCTTTAGCCAGTGGGTCGCGATCGATCCGGGTAGTCTAAAATAATAGATTGAAACAGCTCTAACTCTAATGGACACAATGCCTTCTCTTATTTTGACATTGTAAATAAAACAAATACAAACACATTTTATGAAAATCTTTTGTTACTGTTTGAAAAGTTTAAATATCTTTCAGACACTCCTGCATATATACCAAATAACACTGACTAGATGGGTGCAAATATGATTATAATAGTATATTGTGTCTCTCTCATATAGTCCCAAATGCTGGTTGTATCGATGTATTGTATATTTATTTACAATATCAAAACAAATGCAAGTACACTGTACCATAAAGCCCTACGTTGTATTTAACATATTTAATTCTGGGGAACACTCATGAGTCATAAGACTTTGCCACTTAACAAAATGTATTTATAAATCCTTATGCAGCTGTAAAACATAGTATAACTACTAAAACATAGTATACATATAAAAATAGGAATATCAGCTTGTATTGGACCTGCCC